>JAZHEH010003462.1:1200000-1800000 GCA_036589455.1 Ateles fusciceps
ATCTGTTTTGAACAACATAAAATAAATCCTATTTTGTTTTGATTTCAGTAAAGTCAATAAATATTTATTTGCTATCAAGTCAAAAAACGTAAGCAACATAAAGTACAAATAATTGACATGCTAGTTGCTAAATTTGAGGTACAAACAATTAAATATTAATTATGCTAAATAATACAAAATTTGTGTTACATGCACTAAAATTCTCGACTGTTGTATTCTACAGGATGAGTCTTACTGGCTGATGAATATTATATTTGTCTGTCGACTTGCTTTTGGAGAATTTACTTAAATTATTATTAAAATATTAGAAAAAATATTTTTAGATTTTCATCTTGGTGGTTGTTCCTGTTTTAGCAAAAGTAACTCAAAGTCTATAGGCTACAATAGATTTGATTCAAATTCTGGCTCTATTACTAGGCTGCTATGTGATCTCGGCTAATTTATTTAGCATCTCAGCCTCAATTTCTCAATATATAAAATTTGAATAATAAGAATACTTCATAGAATAGTTGTGTGGGTCCAAGATTTAGTATAGCCCCTAGATTGTATTAAGTACTTGCTGTAATTTAGCTAGTAGTGCAGTATTTATTGTTAATGTTGTTCACACATTCAGCTGTATTATCAAACATAGAAACCCAACATTTTTTAGGAGAATGTTAGATTTTCCATATGATGCCCACTGATGGCATCGTACTTGAACAATAAAATACCTATTTCTACTTAGTGCGCCAGAAAAAATATTTTTAAGTGTTCTTTTCACATACTGATATATATATATATATATGTGTGTGTGTGTGTGTGTATATATATATATATATGTAAAAGGGTTTAAGCAATTTCAGTTAATAGATAATATATTTAACAATCCCAGATATATCATGTTTACATTAGGCTATGTTATGCTGTATTATGTTTATATATACTATACTATATTTTATCCTACATAAACTGTAATTAAAGTATATCTTTATTGTATTTTTATGGTTTTCTAAATAATTATATTTGAAGGGGAAACATATATATGTGTGTATATATATATGTGTGTGTGTGCGTGTGTGTGTGTGTGTGTATATATATATATCTCATTCCCTGAATGCATGAGAAAATAATTTAATTATTTTGTTTTTCTATGCTTTATTTAAAATGCTTATTGTTAATTATTATGAATGCATAATAGTTGAACATATTTGGGGCATATGTGATATTTTAATGCAGGTATAGATTGTACAGTGATCAAAGCAAAGTATTTGTGGTATACATCATCTCAAATATTTATCATTTATTTGTATTACAAACATTCCAATTCTACTCTTTTAATTATTTTAAAATATGCCATACATCATAATTAACTATAGTCATCTTATTTTGCTATTGAATACTAGATGTAATCCATTTCCCCTAACTGTATTTTTGCATCTATGAACCATCCCCACTTTGTACATGCCTCGCCACTACTCTTCCCAGCCTCTGATAAACATTTATTCTACCCTCCATCTCCATGTATTCAGTTTTATTTTTAGCTCCCACATATGAGTGAGAACATGTGATACTTACTTTTCTGTGCCTGTCTTGTTTAATGGCTCCCAATTCCATCCATGTTGATACAAATGACAGGAGTTCATTCCTTTTTATGGATGAATAATATTTCATTGTGTATACTTACCACATTTTTTATGCATTAATGGACACTTAAATTGATATATCTTGACTATCATGAATAGTGCTGCAATACACATGGGAGTGAAGATATCCCTTTAATATATTGAGTTTCTTTCATTTGGATATATACTCAGCATTGGGATTTCTGGATCATATGTTAATTCTTGTTTTAGGTTTTTGAGGCACCTCCACAGTGTTCTCCATAGTGACTATACTAGTAATAATTTATATTCCACCAATGGTATACAAGGGTTACCCTTTCTCCACATCCTCACTAGCATCTGTTATTGTTTGGCTTTAGGATAAAACCTATTTTAACAAGAGTAAGATGATTTCACATTGTAGTTTTGATTTTTAATTCTCTATTAATGAGATTGAGTATGTTTTTCATATACCTGTTGGCCATTTGTATGTCTTATTTTGAGAAATGTCTATTCAGATCTTGTATCTGGTTGTAATCAGATTGTTTTTCCTATTGAATAGTTTGAGTGCCTTATATATTGTGGTTATTAATGCCTTGTCAGATGGATAGTGGCAAATATTTTCTCCCCTTTGTGGGTTGTTTCATTACTTTTCTAATTGCTTCCTTTGCTGTACAGAAGCTCTTTAGCTTAATGTGATCCTATTTGTTCATTTTTCCTTTGGTTACCTGTGTTTTTGAAGTCTTACACAAATCTTCATCAATACTTAACATCCTAAAGTGTTTCCCTGATGTTTTTTTCTTGTGGTTTTATACTTCGAGGTCTTACATTTAAGTCTTTCATCCATTTTGATTTCATTTTTATATATGGCAGGAGATAGAGGTCTAGTTTCATTCTTCTGCATAAGGATATCCAGTTTTCCTAGAACCATTTGGATTGAAGGGACTAGCCTTTCCCCCAATGTATGTTCTTGGCACTTTGCCAAAAATGAGCTGACTGTAATTTATAGGTTGTCTATTCTATTCCATTGGTTTATGTGTCTATTTTTGTGCCAGCACCATGCTGTTTTGATTACTATAGCTATTTACTATAGTTTGAAGTCAGGTAACGTGATTCTGTCTAGTTTTGTTCTTTTTGCTCAGGATGGCTTTGGCTAGTCTAGGTCTTTTGTGATTTCATATAATTTTTTTTTTCTATTTCTGTGAAGAATGTCATCAGAATTTTGATGGAGACTGCACTGAATCTTATATTGCTTTTGGTTGTATGGACATTTGAAAAATATTGATTCTTCTAACCCATGAACATGGAATATCTTTCATTCTTTTGTGTCGTCTTCAATTTCCTTCATCAGTATTTTACAGTTTTCATTATAGATGACTTTCACCTCCTTGGTTAAGTTTGTTTCTAGGTATATTTGTAGCTCCTGTAATTGAGATTACATTCTTGGGTGTTTTTTGTTGTTGTTGTTGTTGTTTTCCAGATAGACCACTGCTGACATATAGAAATGTTACTAATTTTTTAATGTTGTTATTGTATCCTACAACTTTACTGAATGTATTAGTTCAATTAGTTTTTTGGTCTTGTCTTTAGGTTTTTCTAAATATAAGATTATATTTTCTGCAAGCTAAGTTAATTTGACTTTTTCCTTTCCAATTTAGATGCCCTTTATTTACTTATCTTCTCTAATTGCCTTGACAAGGATGTCCAATACTGTGTTGAATAAAAGTGTTGAAAGTGGGCATTCTTGTTTTATTTCAGATTTTAGGAAAAAGACTTCCGTTTTTCATGGGGAAAATCATGTAGAATATGACCAGAAGGTGACATTGGCAAAAATGACTGGAACAATGTATATATTGTGAGCTGATAAATATTCATTAAATTTTCCTTGTCTAATCCTCCAAAAAAAACAGAGCCATTTTAGTAGAATCCCAAAATTCTGCCACTAAAATTAGTTGGGCTTTTCCAGGGTATAATATCCTCCCTCATGAGCAATACATTTTAAAAGGATTTTAGACGTAGTGGATATTCAGAAGGTGTTACGTAACTGAAATAGACTTAATCATTCAGGTCATTAAATTATCTCCTACCAAATTGCTGTTTTTCTGACCCTTTATAGTTCTATTTTGGGATAGTGGAAATGGTTGATACTTTAGGGCACTTGTCATTTGCTAGATGCTGTCACAACATTGAGTTTGACAGTAGATAAAGAAATTATTTAAAATTAAGTAAATGTAAATGTTTGGTGGTATGATCTGTTAGATCTTGGAAACATAAGGGCTTCTTTAAGTACTTTGTGATGCATAATAGGTGCTGTTAATAGGATTATTCACCAGCAAATAGTTTAAGATTTGAATGTAGATATATAATCTGATACGTAATCAGTGAAAATAGGCAATGGCTACTAATACTTAAAACTATATTTTTATATATTTTGTCTATACAGTGACAAACTCTCTAAAGAGAAAAAATTACAAGTCAAAAATTGTGAGCTTTGTTTAAATAGTGCCAAATATACAAACTTTTCACCATTTCCTAATAATGATTAGATATATTCACTTTTCTTTGTGTGACTGGCATTGTTTGAGCACAGGGTTAGTCATGCTTAAAACTGCTTGACATCATGGGCTTTCTTCTATTGGAATATCTTGTATTAGTGTAACCCTGCTTGTGGGATTTACAGTTTATTGAATAAGAACAGAATATGATTATTTCTTTTTAATAAAATATGAAAAATAAACATGGGAATACATTGCTTTTAAGAAGTAAATGTAAAATCAAATGACTTTAAACCTAGTACAGTTCTCTAGTGACATTTGTAATAACTTGCCTAAGGCATTAATTCTAATCACTTTGTCATTATTTGCAGTTTTATTTTAAGCAAAGCTTTATATTAATTCCCCTTACTGTTTTAGTTTTAAAAGTAATATATGATTCTCTTTTAAATTATTTTTATGCTGCAACTTATATCTTCCAATAAAGAAAAAAAAGGGTTGCCCTTAAGATGTAGTAATACTGAAGCCTTAATAAGCAATAGGCATTGTAGACAATGCTTAGTGTAATTTGGGCAATCTTGAATCAGATCTCAATAATATTAGTTAATAGAGTGTTAGAGAGGTTACAGTATTCTCACCTAAGAGTTGGCCCACTGGCAGCTACTAAGAGGACAGCAGCCCAGGGAGGCCCTAGCAGATCTTTTCAGTATTGATGAAACAAGGACAGAATTGGTAAGGAGATATTCATACACTTTCATAGTCATTGCTATAGATTTCCACAATTCTAAATCAGAAAACTTTGTCATATTATTAAACTTAAAATTTCAACATTTTTGAAAAAATATATGAATTCAGATTCTAATTTTAGCATTAGTTGTTTGGCTAAATCTCATTTTTCTGTAATGAGAGGCATTGGTCCATACATTAAAACTGTCCTTGCATTACTTAATGCTATATTTAATATTTTGATTGATTATTTTGTTGAGTATTCATTTGATTTAGTTATTAGACTCAAAATCATGCAACTTAAAGAACCCAGGAATGGCAATCATGCATCAAGGAAAGAAGAGAACAAAAATCAGTTTATTAATAGCTCTCCGGCAGATACACTCATGATGTAAATTGAACTATTTAATGTTTATTTCATTAGCTATACTTGCATATTTATTTGCTTTTAATTAGCTTCAAGCAATAATGTCTTCTGCCTGTCTTCTCTCTCCATATCTAAGTCCTACCTATCTTTTCAAATCCAGATTTTTACATTAGAACATCCTTCAGGAGATGTTTAATGACCCCCACCCCAGGTGATAAAAGTTACCTTCTCTGAGTTTATTATGACACAATTTTTGTATATTTTATGCCCCATGTATCACTTTTTTACCTTGTATCATAGTAATTTACATATGTCATTTTTCCTCTATTTTGAATTTATTGAGGACAGATTCTGTGTTTTACAAATCTGTATTGGGTACTCAATAAATACCTGTCAGATAACTAAATAAATGAGCTGTGTGAAAATTAAATTGGTTCCAGGACTGTTTGTAAAATATAGCTGCAAACAAACATTTTTATTTCTGTTTGTGCTTTCAAAACTCCACTAAAATTATACTAAATAAATAAGAACCCTAACATTACCACCATTCTCACCAGAACAAAATGAATAGATTTTTAGAAATGAAGGCAGAGGAGTGAGATAAACATAGTATTGACCATGGGAAGAGTCTGGATAAGTTATAACAGATTATCAGAAGGAGAAAATTTCTAATTAAGTTCCTACATTGCTGGCAAATATTTGACAACTCACTCTCTAAAAAGTGTATGTGTGTATATGTGTGTTATCAACAGTTTATAAATAATAAAAATATAAAATATGTAATGATAAATAATAAAACGTACAATACCTTTATTGTAAAATGCATATAGTGATTTAATTCTCACAGAATGTTTTTCTTAATTTTTTCAAAATACTGGTATCTGTAGTCAGTCTATATTTGCATATGATGAACAAGTATATTTCCAACATGTATGTTTAAATGAACGAGTAGATAAAAGTGAAACAAGGAATATCTACATGTACACTTGGCATTTTGAACAATAAGGTGAGCAAATTTTAGCTAAATTGGGTAATAGCTTTCAAATAGTCAAAGAATATTTCTTCAATTTGTTGTTCTATTCACAATGTAATTACTACAGAGGTGCCAACATTTTACTTTGATCTTCATTGTTAACATTTCCTCCGTTATATACTTAAATCTAGACAACAGACAAAACAATAAATAAAGTTCTGATTTGTAGCATATGGCAATTCACATGCTGTAAATATTCTCACCATAACCAGTTTTGAGATACCAATGGGATGTTACTGAATGTGGACTTCAAAAGAGATTAAGAAATAGCACACCATCATTAACATTCTCTACCACATAGAGGTATAGATGTAAAGAATCTTATGAATATGAATGGTAGTAAAATTATTAAGAATTGATGAGTTTAGAATATAAATTTTTGTCTTGAATCCATATACTTGTATTTTAATAATATTTATTTGGTGGGAAGTATGTATACTTTGATTTGGAATCATTGCTATGTTTAACAATGAACTTGTAAAATTCCTCAAAACTTAATAATTGAATCTTACAAGGATCAAAACTTGTGGCTGGGTGTGATGGCTCACACCTATAATCCCAGCACTTTGGGAGGCCGAGGCGGGTGGATCACTTGAGGTCAAGAGTTTGAGACCAACCTGGTCAACATGGCGAAACCCTGTCTCTAATTGAAATACAAAAAGTAGCCAGACATGCTCACTTGAACCCAGGAGGTGGAGATTGCAGTGATCTGAGATCATGCCACCGTACTCCATCCTGGGCAACAGAGACTCTGTCTCAAAAAAAAAAAAAAAAAAAAAAAAATCAACAACAACAAAACCTTGCACACATCTATTTCTACAACAAATGGGCTTGAGGGTGGGGAATACATTTAAAAAATCATTTGAAAGTCTTTTCAAAGAATGATCTCATAATTAGCTCTTTTCCCCACCTGGGCAATCAGACATGTATTCAGCCGATTCCTGCAGGAAGAAGCCATTGCCAGTATAGACAGACTCCAATAAGCTTTCTAGAGCTTTTCTCATAAGTATTATAGGGAGTCAATCAAAAGAAACAGCTTTTGAGAAAAGCTGCCAATATATGAGGCAAAAACAAAAATACCAAGCAAACAAAGAAGAAACAAACTCACAGAAAAGAGGAATTAATCAGAACTGTGTAAAGAGATCTATGAAAATATTTTCATGGCAAAAGAGAATGATGCTATTGAAAAAACAAAACAATAATCATGGAACAAAAACATTAAACATTTTTAATTGCTAAGAAAAGAGCATTTTGGAATTCAAATATTTGGCCATTTATTTTTAAAATATAAATAGAACACTTGAAAAATAAACCAAAATAAATCTTTCAGGAAATGTAGCCAAACTCGGTGAAAATAGGAGATAAAATATTTTAAAATTAGAAAGTCAATTAGGTGATGCAACATCTAACTTATAGGATTTGTATAACAATCAAATAGAATGAAGAAAAGTGATTTTCATGCAAATAATACAAAAAAGAATTACAGATTTGAAAAAGACTCTCCAAGATGATGGGCCCAATCCTCATGTTCTATAATCCTCATTATAAATTCTAAATTAACATGATATATTCTATGGAAACTTTAGAGCCACTGAATATTAAAAATGTCCACAGGGAAAAGCATATACAAAATTTAAAACAAAACTAAATGTGAATGGACTAAAAAGAGCATTCATTTTTCAACTAAGTACTAGAAGTCAAAAAAAAAATTTTTTTTCAATTTTAAACTTCTAAAGAAAAATTATTCTCAATCTAGAATTTCATACCTGTCATAAAAGTAACAGTGTAATAAAGGTATCCTCACATATATAAGGCCTGAACGTGTTTTCCTAAAAAGTATTCTTTTTTTTTTTTTCCTCCAAGATGGAGTCTTGCTCCAGGCTGGAGTGCAGTGGCTGTGATCTCGGCTCACTGCAACCTTCGCCTCCCGGATTCAATTTATTCTCCTGCATCAGCCTCCTGAGTAGTTGGGATTACAGACATGCCCCACCACACCCAGCTAACATTTATATTTTTGGTAGAAATGGGGTTTCACCATGTTGGCCAGGCTGGTCTTGAACTCTTGACCTCATGATACCACTGCCTCAGCCTCCTGAAGTGCAGGGATTACAGGCGTGAGCCACCACACCCGTCCCCAAAGTGTTCTTTCTTAGGAAGCCATTGAAGGATCTTCTCAACAAAATCAGCTAATAGGTGAGATCCAGAAACTAGAAGAGCACCCCTAAAAGACTGTTAAATATCGTCCCGGCCGGGCACAGTGGCTCACGCCTGTAATCCCAGCATTTTGGGAGGCCGAGGTGGGTGAATCACCTAAGGTCAGGAGTTGGAGACCTGCCTGGTCAACATGATGAAATCCCCCGTCTCTACTAAAAATACAAAAATTAGCCAGGCCTGGTGGCAGGCGACTTGTAATCCCAGCTACTCAGGAGGCTAAGGCAGGAGAATTGCTTAAACCTAGGAGGCAGAGGTTGCAGTGAGCCGAGATTGCGCAGAGATTATGACGAGATTGTGCCACTGCACTCTAGCCTGGGCAACAGAGTGAAACAACGTCAAAAAAAAAAAAAAAAAAAAGTCCCCAGACCACACACTCAGTCTAAATAGGAGCATGAATATGGGAGAATGGATGGGAGAATTTAGAAGTATGTGCAAGGATTTCAAAAATTAAGGATTGAAAACCAAAGCAAAAATGCAGTTTACTCCAGGTAGAGAAAAGTTGCTCAAGAGGAATTAAAACTGCAGTCAAATTACAGTCGATTTTTATTATTTGCTAATTGCTTATTTGTAAGTTTGTCTAAAATTTACACTAAAATTTATCTGTAATCCCCCAGTCAATATTCATGGCACTTTTACAGCCATTCACAGACCTGTGAAAGGCAGCAAACATTTGAGATATTCGACACGCAAATTCCCAGCTGAGCTCAAGCAAAGCAACACCCTGCCTTCTTCTTTCTATTCTCAAACTATATACAAGTGTCTTTTTGCTGTCTACTTAGTGTCACATTTTTGTACATTTTGTTATAATTTCACTGTTTTAAATGGCCTGCAAGTGTAGTGTGTAGTGTTTCTCAGTTCGAGAAGGCTGTGATGTGCCTCACGGAGAAAATGTGGGTATTAAATAAGCCTCATTCAGGTGTGAGTTGTAGCACTGGTTGGCTGTGACTTGAACATTAATAATTCGATAATATATATTAAATAAGAGGTTTTGTATTGATTGGCAAATACATAAATATATTGGCAAATAGGTTGTGATCAGAGACTCTCAGAAACCTAACGTTACATTTCACCTCAAAGCAATGATTCCTTATTGGATAATTCAATGTTTGCAGCCAATGTGTAGAACATAATTATTATAAATAACAAGAATTGACTGTATATTATACCATTTGGCCTGACAAGTAATTTTTAATAATATAAAATGTATGAATTATAGGTTAATATGACCAAAGTTTGCCATATAGCCATACTGGGAAAATGCTGAGAGGATGGGAAAAGAGGAAATAATAGGCAGTGCTAAAATTAATATCAGAAAGTGCCAATATAAACATATTCTGTATAACTATGAGGCTAAATAGCAGGAGAAATAACTCAGTCCTTGAAAGTGGTGGCCTATGGAAGCATCCTGGGAAAGGGGGAAGAGTGAGGTAGGAAAGTGTTGCTTTTAATTTAAATTGTGATGTTACATGTGGTTCTAAATCAAGATTAAATATTTACATGAGAGTTATTAATATTTTACAAATAAAAATAAACTTGATAATATAGTTAAAATTTAAAGCAACTCTACATGGTTAAATCAACTTTATATTTTAAGATAATGTCTTTTAATACATGGTAGAGGGAAAAAAGTTTTTTAGGGTGTGTTTTGGTGAGATTTAGAAACAAAATATACTAAAAACCATCTGTATGATAGAAAATGATTGCATTTTTATGTCATTGATACAAAGTACCCATTTCTTTATTTCTGTTTTTGTTTTGTTGATTTGTTTACCTAAAGGTATTTTAAACATTTGGTAGTATGAAAGCCTGACTAATCAGACCGTTTTATCATCCTGGAATTCCAACTTACATTCTCAACTGCATAAATAAATGATTCTACTGAATTTAGTCTTCCATTGTGTCACGTATTACAAAGCAATGTTGCATCTTGGCAAAAATTCTGCTGGCAGATATATAGACAAAGCTCAAATTTGCACTAAGATGTTCATGCCAATAGTTTCTAAGATAGACCTAAAACTAAATCAGTTGTGCTTCATATAATAGCAGTAACACTATTGGCATTTGTATGTAGTCTTTGGAGTAAGAATAGAGAATAACTTAGTTGAAATTCCTGAAAGCTTGATTTCCAGAGGGACAAAAGGAAAAGGAGGAATTCTTCTAGTAAAAGGCAGTGTAGCAAAGTGTATATAAAAAAAATGGAAAAGGCATTATTGACTTGCAGAATGTTCTAAAAATATCTCATTCAATAAGTACGTCTTGCTAGTTGACACACAATTATGTTAACATAGTAAGAGTTGAAGAGTAATTTAAATGTAATTAGGGCTTAAAAGATAAATGGCATATAACGTGAAACTTGTTTTGGTGTGTGCATGGAGTGTTTTTTAATGAAAATAAAAAATAAAAGTAATCTGTAAATTAAAACCTTTGTGTATTTTCAATTTCATTTGAGTTTATTTTCACATGACTGATAAAGATGATGAAACAAATGAGTTTCATCATGAATTTATTCTCAAATAAATGATACTTTCCAATATCCTGTTTTGGAAAAAAGAATGAAAAACATTTCTTGATTCTTAATAGGACACATATTTCATGAACATTCATTTCCATGACATGTCTCAAGCTCCATCTATAAAACAACAAAATAATGTATTAAATAAGAAAATCAGTCTACCAACTGGTAATAATGAAACAATAATATTTTAAAAACCCGTTAGCTGATATTTATTTTCAGTGAGTTTACTCATTGTTTTTTAGAGAGCTGATTTGTTCTGACATAACTTCTAATCAATTTTAATATGTTGTACATAGATTTAGTGAGTTCCATAAAAAATCATCTAGTCTGACCTACTTTTTAAATACAAGGTATTAGTAGATCAAGTGTAACTGCTGGTGACAGCTGTAAATTGAATATTGTGTTACTTCATTTTCAAACTGCTATAAAGAAATATTCATGACTTGGTAATTTATAAAGGGCAGAGGTTTAATTGACTCACAGTTCCACTTGGCGGGGGAGGCCTCAGGAAACTTACAATCCTGGCAGAAGGTAAAGGGGAAGCAGGCACCTTCTTCACAAGGCAGGAGGAGAGAGGTTAGCAAAGAAGGAAATTCTAAACACTTATAAAAAAAACATCAGATTTCATGAGAACTCACTCACTAACAGGAGAACAGCATTGGGGAAACCACCCCCATGATCCAATCGCCTCTCTCCCCTCAACACATGGGAATAAGTTACTCCCTCAAGGGGATTACAATTTGAGATGAGATTTGGGTGGGGACACAGAGCCAAACTATATCAAGTATGCTAACTGATCCTTTTCTAGAAGTCTCTTTCAATTTAAAAGAACTGTATTAGGACAATTTGTTTATTAACTCATTCAGCAAATACTTTTTTATTTTTGTTTTTATTTTTAATTTTTATTGTTGAGGCAGAGTCTCACTCTGTTACCCAGGCTGGAGTGCAGTGGTGTGATCTCCACTCACTGCAAGCTTCACCTCCCAGGTTCAAATGATTCTCATGCCTTAGCCTATCAAGTAGCTGGGACTACAGGTATGTGCCACCACACCTGGCTAATTTTTTTTATTTTTAGTACAGCCAGGGTTTCACCATGTTGGCCAGGCTGGTCTCGAACTCCTGACAACAAATGATTTGCCCACCTTGGCCTCCCAAAGTGCTGGTACTAAAAGCATGAACCACTGCGCCTAGCCAACACTTACTGAATATGATTTACGATTCAAGAATCTGTTAAGTGTGGAAGATATAAGCAACAGGTAAATTTTAAACATTTATAAGAAATACTGTGGTAATCTTGCTATGATGAAGTATTAAGAAAACCTATAGGAAGGAGGTATTGTCTCAGTCCTAAAGGTTAGTTGTCAAGTAGAGTATATTTTGAGATTTTACAAACAACATTGGTGAAATAGTTGAGGGCTGGCATATTCCTTTTTATTCCTGTATCCTTATTTATGGTCTATATTTAAAGATAAGGGATACATGAATAAATTAAAAATAATAACAAAATGCTAGGAAATAACAAATTTAGATATGAAAGATAAAGGAATGCAAAAAACTCTGTTATTTTTTGTTTAATTTAGCATTGTTTCATAAGCAACTTTCCTTGACATTAAATATAAAGCATAAAATTTAATGGCCTTCTACTTGATGTGGTTAGACTTTGTGTCCCTACCCAAATCTCATCTTGAATTGTAATCTCCAGATGTTGTGGGAGAGGCCTGGTGGGAGTTGATCACATCATGGGGATGGTTTCCCCCTTTCTATTATCATAATAGTGAGTGAGTTCTCACAGGAGCTGATGGTTTTATAACAGGCTCTTCTCCCTTCTCTCACTTACTCACTCACTCTCCTTGTGACGAAGGTGCCTGCTTTCCCCTTCCACCATAATTGTTTGTTTCCTGAGGCCTCCCCAGCCATGCCAAACTGTGAATAAATTAAACCCCTTTTGTTTATAAATTACCAAGTCTTTGGTACTATCTTTATAGCCATGTGAAAGCAGACTAATACACTACTATAACATCTTATTTATGTATTAACTCTCCTTTTTTGTTTATTTTTGGGGGCCATTTAAGTTACGTATATAATTAAACTAATATAAATAGTATTGTGATGAATAAACATATATATATATATATTTTTTGCATATCTTTGTGTATATCTTAAATTTTTTTCTTAGAAGAAATGTATAGGATATCAATTATATCACCTAAGAATATGAGAACATTAAAGCCTCTTCATATGTATTGATAAATTGCTTTCTAATAAGTTTGTTCCAAATTATATATAAATTTTACTAATATATATGTTTGTTTGTTAATTGTCTATCTCTCCCAGTTGAATGTAAGTCCTGTGTGGGTGTGAACCTTTGGTTTTATTTAAGGAGGCCTAGAATAATTCCTGGGATATACTAGGAGCTCCATTAATATTTATTTAGTTGAATGAATGAACTTTCAAAAGAAATAATCTTAACCCAAACTCTTCACGTATGTAGATTCAGAATCTGGATGTTGTATATAAAAGAAATAATCTTAAACATTGAGAAAGTAAAGCAGTTAACACAAATTTTCTTCAAAAAATTCTAAGTTGGTATGAATCCAACAAAGTACCAAGATGGGAAATTTTCCCAGACTTAGCAGAGTGAAAATTAGCTTTGAAATAAAAAGATAATTAAGGTAGAATGTTACCAGTAAGAGTTTTTGTTAGCAAAACCCACTAGAATAAAGGGCCAGAAATAATGCTAAAGGAGGATCTCAGAATTTCATGAACCCCAATTCCATACATGTAGAGGCCATAATCATCTGGAATCATGCTTCCATCCTTATCCTTGCTCTGCTCTGCTAAGGCATGCGTGAAGAAGAATTCATTTTGAAAAATAAGTATTATAAAAATGCCACTATACTTATTTAGAATAAACTAGATTTTCAGATTAGGAAGAGTGAGTATTAGCTCTAGTTTGCACCCATCAGCTGAGGTTACTTTATCTGTTCAATATTATCTTTCTAACGCAAAATTGCTTTTCATTAAGAAATAAATATCTTCTTGAGCAACATTTGTTCTTTTTCACTCTGCTAAGTCTGGAAAGAAGACTAGACCTTGCCTTCTAGGTTAGTATTAAATATTTTCACCTTCTACCTGTCCCATAAAGGAGGATCTGGATAGGCAGCTGGTGATAGATAATATGAGTTCAGGAATTTGGAGTAAACCTGTTAGAAAATATGTGTTTTGATGTAATAAGAACAAGCAAAGACAACCGGATGTTAAGGGTCAAATTTCTTACCAAGAAACCTCAGTTGTGTCAGTCAACAAAAGGAAAGAAATGCTATTGCGCTCATAGAGGTTACATTCTAGTTTGGGAAAATTAAACAACAAATGAACTAACTAAAATGAATTAAATCACAGGCTAAAGAACTAACATAATTAAATACATAAGTAAATAAATCTATATAAAGTTATAAATAATTGAGAGTGTGTCAGGTGGTGTGGTAATTAGTGCTAAAGAAAAATAAAACAGTACAGGGATGGGAACATTGGTAGGTTGGATGCAATTTAAAATAGAATAGTCAGGAAATGCCTAATGGAGAAGGAGAGATTTTTGGAAAACTCTAAAAGAGGAAAGGGAATGAGACAAGTAAACACATAAGGGAAAAGTGTTTATAGACAAAGGAAACAGTAAGACCATACGCCCAGGCCTGGCAGTCAGATGAGATCACCCAGAATAGAACTCTGGTCATTCCAAAGCTGATAAGGTAGAACCAGCAGAAAAGACTGATGAAGAGGGGCCGGTGAGGGTGGAAAGAGGTTACATAAGAGAGGAATACTGAAAGCCAAGTGAAGAACGTGTTGCATGACAGAGAATCACTGTGTCGCTTGCTGCTAAGCCATGTAGAACATGGACCAAGTATTGATCATTTGGCCATGTGGCATCATTGGAGACAAGGACAAGAACACTTGTGATTCCTATTGTAAGTTCAGACAATATTAGAAAAAACAGAACTGGAGAGAGTGATTGGAGACAATTTTGAGAAAATTTGCTCTAAAGAGAAAGAGACCAATGAAGCTGTAACTGGAAACGAAGATGGAGGCAAGAATAAGCTATTTTTGTTGTTGTTCTTTTTTTTTTTTTACTTTTTGGAGGAGAAATATGGCATATTTGTATTCGAATGGAAATATCCACTGAATAGGAAAATGGTGATGCAGGAAAAAGGGGAAGAATTGTTAAAGCAAAGTCACAGAATAAAGGAAAGGCAATCGAAACTAGAGTACCTAGGGTTTCTACCATTGGGTATCTTTTCCTCCCCCTTCTTGGACTCTTTGTTTTTGTTCTAGTATTTATACAAGACACTACTATCGTAGAGGCATTGCAGAATTCCATTAAGCATTTTTCTGTTATTTAATCCTAAGGAAGGCCTTGATAGTCACTGATAAAGAGACTTTAAATAATCTGTTAGTGGCAATTTGAAGATTGTTTACAAGATGTAAAGTTAACTTCATTTTCTTGTTTATTTTGACAACTTGCGTTGGATAATTGAACTCAATCTTACTTTATTTTGTATGTTCCACTTAGACATTCTTCCCTATTGAGAGTTAGTTAGAACAGTTGCTTCCAGTGACTCATCTGCCTAGTTGAGATAGCTACCACCTATTGCTACATGACAAAGACAACGAAAATATAGAGATCTGCATAGTAATACAAAATGAGAGTATTTGCTGCCTGTGTGTAATCATATCCAGAAAAGAATGAAAACATTTAAAATGAGATGGTGCATGCCTAGGATGTAGTTTCATTAGTCTAGATTTGGATATAAATCCACAACTTAAGAAATGTGGGATTTCAAAGTTTGTTTTTAATTGATATTACAATCTCTCAGAGTCAAGAACAAGATGAGAACTGATAATTCTGTGTATGTAGGGGATGTGTACATATGTATATGCACATATTGTCTGCATACATTTACAGTCATATTAATATATGTACAGTATTCACATATTTACATGCATTCTCATATGTGTGCAAATACATATATATATTTATGTTTTGAAGGAGAGACCCCTGATTATTCCTTTGAAGTATGACTATGATTTGCTATAATTATGATGTTTGGTTTATTACCAGCTTCATGTATGGAACTAAAAGGCCATGGTTAATTAGTTCAACTGAATAACATATTGATTAACAAAGCTGTTTTTGTGTCTTTTTGAGACATCATTTAGGTAGCCTAAGAAAATCAAATCCTCTGTCTAAGAATTACATTATTTTCCTTTCTTGTGTTGTTTCTAGGTGCTGATAAGCAAACTGTAGTTCCCCCAGAAATAGCCTAGATGCATCATCCACTTGGGAAATACTGTTCTGGACAAAAACCATTACAGTTCTGATTGATGCCCAGCATTTTAAGCAGTCTTCTTCTGAAAGGGAGATGCCTCCCTTTCAGCTCTGAATAAATATAACTAAGAGATGGTTATTTAATTCCTTTCTCATACAAAGGTTTTAAGAAATCCTGATCTTTTCACATTATGTGAAGATTGTTTCCTTAATACATGGGTCACAGGCATTAATATAAGTGATATGTTTTCCACTTTTCTAAAGTTCTGCAGACCTTGAAACTGTTCATTTTTAGTGTTCATGACAATTGGGTATAGTAATTTTGGATGTGGCTATTTATTGAACAGGAGTGAAGGCTGACTTGGGAGTATAAGCTTTTTCTCTTATTATATTCAGTCAAGTATTACAGTCAAGTACTACAGTGGGCCCCAAGGTAACTAAAAAGTGAAAACTTACCCTCCAGGTTAAGATAAATATCCCATAGCTGCAACTATCTGATCATTCATTCTTCCATTCTATAGGTGTTTATTGGGCTTTCAATATAGATTGCTTTGTTTTCAGAGCTGTCTACTCACAAAAAATAAAGATGAAAAAATAAGAATATCAACAAAAATGTTTCTGTTCCTATGTTGTGATAAATTTTCTCTTAATTAATGCCTCCACAGAAAATTGATGAATTTACTTCAATTTCAAAGATAGTATAAAATAATAGCAAAATTTAAATGTCATATCTATAGTGTATATTTTTCATTCCTTGTCATTTATGATACTATGTCTTATAAAAGTTTCATACAGAGGTATTCTTATTTGTCTGAAATCATGAGAATGTTTCTTTCCAACTTGACTATGATTATCTGCCCTATTTTCTAAAATAATCCATTTGGAACTTTTTAAAATTTCTCTAAAATACATTTATCATTCAAAGAATATCTTTTAGAATTGTTAACTCTAGTTTGACTTAAGGATTGGAAAGTACATTACTTCTTTTTATAGCTTATATTTTGGAAACTTTATGACATTGCAAAGCATGTGCTATTGTCAGGAGTCATAGTATGTGTTCAAAATAAAATTAAATATGGAAAAATATGCATATAAATGTGTAAAAATTTGAGAAAAATATTTTATTGATCATTTTCACATATGTGTAATATGCCTATAAAAATATAAATCTCTACAAGTTTGTAGTTTCTCTTTCCATTTCAGTTGAAGGATTTTTTGTCCAGATGCACAAATATCTCTGAAACAAAGAAAGAACATGTCACAGGATCCAAAAAATCTTTATGAAAACATAGCTCTTTTCTCTAGTGGCATGAGGTATATGGTATGATGAGGGGGGGTCTATTTTGCTGTTTGTATACTGGTCATTTTTTCAGAGGCCATTTATTAAAGCGACAGATGGGGAGACATCAGTTATGTTGTTTGCCTTCTGTTTACTTTAAAATGTTGGAAGACTTGAAAAGCCCCACTAAAATAATTGAAGAGATCAAAGCCTAAGTCCAGTGTGACAGGAGAGAATGGACACTCAATTCCACTGGAGGTAGAATGCTTTACTACAAAAAGCTTTGAAATAATCTTTAATTAGTATTTTTTTCCTATGTAAGCTGTTAGGTCAGTGGCTACATTATAAGGTCTTTTAAAAAATAACTTTTATATGAGCTTCATAGTTAACAGTCTTCTAGTGACAGACCTTTTATGCTTGGATATATCGATAAGTTGTAAAAGTACCCTGAAATTTGATATCCTTTCTCATCAGCATCTGTTTATTTGTATATAAAGTTTATATACTGTAATGTACATATTTTCAAGAACACAGTTTCTTTAAAACAAGCTTTTCCCTTGCTAGAGTGTTCTCATTTTTTGCTGTTGAGCATTTCTTGTCTCAGATTTTCTAGACCTATGTTGCCCTTGGAGCATTTCTATTGTTGAATCACTAACAGTAGATAATGAATCACCACCAATGTCAAAGGCAGAGTATTGCCCTAAATATCAAATTTAATTCTTGGCCATGTTGTTTTGAGACTCTGATTATTTTCTCTTCCTCCCTCTCCTCTTCTTCATTTTTGTATTATTATTTTTTGACTCAGAAGTGCTCTCACATCTCTGTATTTGACAAAAAGTTATATTAAAGTCTAGACTTTGGGAAGGCATAGAGCCAATATCTTTACTTTTTTGACCACAAGAATGTGCAATGTCATGTTTTAACAAATAAGAATTGTTTTCAGTAACATGAATAAATCTGTCAGCTAAGATTTTAGGAGATATTTTGGGAGGTATTTCAATTTTATTTATTGTTCATTACTTATGATAAATTTAGCACTTAAACACAGGAGTCTTTTTGTGAAAAGCACTTAACAGATTTCTTTGACTTCTCCCAATAACCCTGTAAGAAATAGAAATAGAGTATTTATAACCTCTACCTCACAGGTGAAGCTGCTGAAACCACATATTTATACTCTTGTGTGATTTGCTCTTGAAATTTCTTCAAGTTTGGAAGATTCACTATTGCTACTCTCTTGGAGGCAAAAAAAAAAAAAAAAAAAAAGGTTACAAATACTCTGAAGCTAGTGGACTGAACCCAAACCTCCTTATTGAGTGCATTTATGCCACTTAGAGGGCCTTCATCACACATTCCTGTTTGGATCCCTGTCATGTGGGGTTTGGACTGTGGATTTGTGGATTGTGGATTGTGGATTGACTGACATGTGGATTGTGAACTGACTTTCCCTTCCTTTGAGATCCTGTGTGGCTGAAGCTTTTTCTATGAGATGGTTCATGGTTATGGTATAAAAAGAAGTAGAGCTATGACACTGCTGTTTTGTAAAACTCTTGTAATATTGAAGTTGGCATTTACACTCATGCACAACTCTCTAAGGATTCAGTGCCTGCGAGTTTTTCTAAGCTTTGTATTTTATCTTTTAATCTGCTTTTTATTGTAGAACATGCAGAATATTTGCAGATTCAAACACCCTTAAATTAAAAGAGTGGTATTCATTTCAATGTTATAAGTTTAAATTTTGGGAACGTTTTTCTGATAAATAATCATAACCCATCCAATTTTCCAGAGATGCCACAAGTTTCATTAATAGCTGCTTTTCATTCATTAAGGACTTAACTCTTTTGGATAGTTTCCCAAGCACCTTTCCTAATCCTTTCCTATTTAGATCAACCCAGGCCCAGGTGTGAATTCTTAGAACACAGAAGGTAATGCCTCATAACTGAGGCCAGATGGGCCTTCTGGACCAACATGGAATACACAAGTTTTCCTTTGGTGAAGGGAGAAAAATAAAATAGACCTGTCTTAGCTTGGGCTGCTGTAACAAGATACCATAGACTGGGTCACTGAAACAACAGACATTTATTTCACATAGTTCTGGAGACTGGAAAGTTGGAAATCAGGGTGCTAGCATGGTTGGGTTCTGGTGAAGACCCTTTTCCTGGCTTGTAAACTGCTGCTTTCTTGCTATATTCTCATGTGGCAAAGCAAGAGAGAGGGGAGTAAGGGAGATCTCACGTCTTTTCTTATAAAGGCACTAAATTCATCATGAAAGTTCCACACTCATGATCTAATTACTGCCTGATGGTTTTTTTTTCCCCAAAATTCATATGCTGAAACCTAAAGTCCAGTTTGATGCTATTTAGAGGTGGGATAAAACCCTTTTGGAAGTGAAGCCTTCCCAAATGGGCTTAGTGCCTTTATGGGAAGAGGCCAAAGAGCTAGCTAGCTGTTATTTTTCTTTTTTTTCTTTCTTTTTTTTTTTGTCCACATGAGGCTACAACAAGAAGTCAGCAGTTTGTAACCAGGGAAAGGCCCTTACCAGAACCTGGCTGTGCTGGCACCCTGACATCAGATTTCTTGCCTCTGGAACTGTGAGTAATAAACTCTCTTGTTTGTAAGGGATCCGGGCTATTATACTTGGTTATAGCAGCCCAAACTGACTTAGACATCACCCCAAAGCTCCATCTTCAAATACCATCACACAAGGGTTAGGATTTCAATGCATTAATATATTGAAGACACAATTCAGTCCATAGCAAAACCCAAAAATACATTAAACTAACCATTGGCCATGGTAGTGGCCAATTACCTGACTCCCACTTGGCCGCAATCTATGCTGAGTTCTGTTGTAAGTCTCTTGCATTTAGAAAGCAATTTTCTTACCCACTTCTCTGTGTTTTTACTACAGGTCTATTGCCAGATCTTTTTCTGTTTCAGTGAAGTCAGTTTTTAATATAAAATAAAATAGTTTTAACATTAAATGGTGCTTTGAAATTATTTGTGAATGCAAAGCACTGTACACCAGATATACTTTCAATAGAAATAGGAAATTAAAAGCGTAATGCCTATAGTCTACTTGTATTCATTCTATCATGAACAGATTTTTGTCACAAAATATAAGGAAAGAGATGCTAGTAAGCACTGACTTGTCTAAGCTGAGACATTGTATAATACTATTAGTCAAGTAAATGATGTGGCACAATTGAAGATGTGTTTCTAAGCATGGTAGATACAAAGTTAGGAAAAGATTGTAGTCATAGGAAAATATCCAGAATACATTAATCTATTTTTTGTACTAGCCTAGCTCAGATGACAGTATTTAAAGACAGAAATTCTTTGATAGGCAAAGAAAACGGAGGAGAAGGACCAGATAAAAGAAATGAGAGACTGTAAGTATGACACAAGTTATAACTTCACATATGAAGATGAATTTAATGGCTGTGGCAGGTTGCTACTCAGTATTAAGTATGTCCACACACATTAAAGATTCACTTTACCCAGCCTTGAAGATATATGGACTACCTGAAGAGCAATCTGTACTCAGTAATCTTAATTCTAAACATGTCAGGAAGAAGTTATCTCATAATGTGAAAAACCATAAAATTTGCTTTCTGATAATATGCTCACATATTTCCATGTATTTTCAAATATAGATGGATGGATGGATGGATAGATAGATAGATATGGTTTGGCTCTGTGTCCATACCCAAATCTCATCTTAAATTGTACTTCCATAATTCCCACATGTTGTGTGTCAGGAACCTAGTGGGAGATAATTGAACCACAGAGGTGGGTCTTTGCCATGCTGTTCTCATGATAGTGATATCTGATGGTTTTAAAAATGGGAGTTTCCCTGCACAGGCTCTCTTTTGCCTGCCACCATCCATGTAAGACTTGACTTGCACTTCTGCCATGATTATGATGCTTCCCCAGCCATTAAGTGGACTTACAGTTCCCCAGTGGAACTGTAAGTCCATTAAATCTCTTTTTCTTTCCAGTCTCCAGTATGTCTTTATCAGCAGCATGAAAATGGACTAATAAAGTAAGATGGTACCCACAGGATGGGACATTCCTGAAAAGATATCTGAAATGTGTGGAAGGAACTGTGAAACTGGGTAACAGGCAGAGGCTGGAACAGTTTAGAGGGCTCAGAAGACGGGAAAATGTGGGGAAGTTTGTAACTCCCTAGAGACTTATTGAATGGCTTTGACCCAAATCCTGATGATATGGTCAATGAAATACAGTCTGAGGTTGTCTCAGATGGAGGTGGGGAACTTGTTGAGAACTGGAGCAAAGATCACTCTTACTATGTTTTAGCAAAGAGACTGGCAGCATTTTGCCCCTGCCCTAGAGATTTGTGGAACTTTGAACTTGAGAGGGATGATTTAGGGTATCTGGTGAAACAAATTTCTAAGCAGCAAAGCATTTAAGATGTGACTTGGGTGCTGTTAAAGGCATTCAGTTTTAAAAGGGAAACAGAGCTTGAAAGTTTGGAAAATTTGCAGCCTGACAATGTGATAGAAAAGAAAGTCCCATTTTCTGAGGAGACATTCAAACCAGTTACAGAAATTTGTATAAGTAACAAAGAGCTGAATGTTAATACCCAAGGCAATGGGAAAAATATCTCCAGGGCATGTTAGAGTCTTTTCCAGCAGCCCCTCCCATCAAGGCCCAGAAGTTTAGGAGGAAAAACTGGTTTCATGGGTGGAGCCAGGGTCTCCATGCATACAGTCTAGGGGCTTGGTGCCCTGTGTCCCAGCTACTCCAGCCATGACTACAAGGGGCCAAAGTATAGCTCTGGCTGTTGCTTCAGAGGGTGGAAGCCCCAAGCCTTGGAAGCTTTCATGTGGTGTTGAGCATGTGGGTGCACAGAAATTAAGAACTGGGGTTTGGGAACCTCTGCCTAGATTTCAAAGGATATATGGAAATGCCTGGATGTCCAGGAAGAAGTTTGCTGCAGGGACTGGGCTCTCATGGAGAACCTATGCTAGGGCAGTGTAGAAGGGAAATGTGGGGTTGGAGCCCCCCCACGCAGAGTCCCTACTGGGGCACCGCCTAGTGGAGCTATGAGGTGAGGGCCACTGTCCTCAAGAGCCCACAATGGTAGCTCGACTGGCAGCTTGCACTGTGCATCTGGAAAAGCCACAGATACTCAGTGCCAGCCAGTGAATGCAGCTGGGATGGAGGCTGTACCCTGCAAAGCCACAGGGGTAGAGCTGCCCAAGACCATGGGGACCCACTTTTTGCATTAGCATAACCTGCATGTGAGACATAAAGTCAAAGGAGATCATTTTGGAATTTTAAGATTTAACTGCCCTGCTGGATTTTGGACTTGGATGGGGCCTGTAGCCCCTATGTTTTGGCCAATGTCTCCCATTTGGAATGGCTGTATTCACTCAATGCCTGTACACCTGTTGTATCTAGGAGGTAACTAACTTGCTTTTGATTTTATAGTCTCCTATGCAGAAGGGACTTACCTTGCCTTGGATTAGACTTTGGACTTTGGCCTTCTGAGCTAATGCTGAAGTGAATTAAGACTTTGGGGGACTGTTGAGAAGGAATGATTGGTTTTGAAATGTGAAGACATGAGATTTGGAAGGAGCCTGGGGGAGGAATGATATGGATATGGTTTGGCTCTGTGTCTCCACCCAAATCTTATCTTGAATTGTACTACCATAATTCCCATATGTTGTGGGAGGGACTTGGTGGGAGATAACTAAATCATGGGGTGAGTCTTTCCCATGCTGTTCTTGTGATAATGAATAAGTCTCACAAGATCCAATGGTTTTTTAGTTACTCTGCACAAGCTCTCTTTTTGCCTGACACCATAAGACTTGACTTACTCCACCTTGCCCTCCACCATGATTGTAAGACCTCGCCAGCTGTGTGGTACTGTAAGTTCATTAAACCTCTTTTTCTTCCCAGTCTCAAGTATATCCTTTTCAGAAGTATGAAAATAGACTAATACATATGTATATTTTTTCTAGATATATACTTACATATATATACACACACACACAAACATATATATATGCACATGTAAGTATATATCTAGAAAGAATATTCAAAAGCATAGAAAAGACTTTTATTCATTTCTTAATTAGACCCTATCTTATCTATCTTCTTTAACCGTATATCTGATTACAGTACAACATTTTGGATATTCAGAATTTTAAACTCCATTCTTGTAGGCACATCTGACTTACAAAAGATCTCACAAACTTTTTAAGAATCTGTTAACATTCAAATATTTTCTGCCCATTCTCTGCCTAATTTCTCAACTTGTCACTAGGCATGTCAACCATGAGGGGCTCTATCTAATTCCCCAGCCTTTTCTAAGCTGTCTTGTGACCCAGCTGTTTCTCTGGGTGAAACTGACTAGATTTCACTGGGCAAATAATTTAAGACTATTTAAACTATGGATTGATCAGCAATGCATAAAATTACATGATTACAAAAGGTTTGGTAGATGAACTAGAAAAGGCCACATCAGTGAAACAATAATTAGTGGGAACTGAAATTGAAAAGGAAACAGAGAAGAACCTAGACAGAGAACAAGCCGTGAAAGATCATGATGAGCTGACATCTTAAAGAGGACAAAATGATAAATAGCAGAATCTTTGAGATAAACAAGAGTATTTAAATGTGACAGAAAAAAAGCCAGTTGTACTGAAAGAAGTGAGTAGATCCTTAGGGGAGAAACAGAGGCACAATGCAAAAGAAACTATGTGACATCCAAGAGAAGAAACAGATCCTTAATCTAAGTCTCTCTCTATATATATTATTCCCCCATTTTCCTGGTTGAATCTATGTATTTTGCTCTCAAATTTGTTCACATAAAATATGGCTCAATAGAACCATCAATCTGCATCAATTTGCCATCATTGGCAAAATGGCATGATTTTTGAGGAAAAAGAATGATTCTGGTTTGAGGGGATTGGGACAACTATTTTCCAACATATTCTGTCACTCACAGTGCTTCTTTTAGTCTTCTAATATTGTACCAGTGTAAAAAGTCATATAAACCCCCCAACTTTGTATGTACTTTATGAAAACGTATGTTATTCAGTAGCAATGCAGTGATTGCAACCCTTATATGCTGATTTCTTCGAGTAGGAAAACACAGGAAATAGACTTGGTGGTAGCTTTAAGTAGGAAAGGAGAGAATTCTGAGTTGCTGGGGGTAATGTGGGAACCAGTCTTGGCCTGAGAAAGAATTATTTGGGCTACAGTTGGATGACCTATAAGCTACCATCATATTACCACAACAATCAAAATTTTGTATTATATATTGCCTATTAGATTGTAATACTGGTCCTCTAAATGATCTTCTTAAGCTAATTTTAAAGGACAAAGTTACCTTTTGGTGAAAAAACAGAAGTTCTCTCTGTATTTGAATTTTATTTCTTGATAATTCTATATAAACCATAATTATATTCTGTCATAACATTTTCTGCACTAGCATTGAAATGCAATTGGCTATCGCCATTGTTTGCCCCTTTAACAAGTTGATGAGTCTTGCTCTCTCCCACCTGTGTATGCAGGTGTCCCAGCCCAGTTCCCTATGGTGAGCCCTGATGGTGACAGTGATGCTGCCAAAGCAAGATAACTAAAATCTTGTCTTTAACACATCTTACCATCCCATGGCTTTGGAAAGGAGCTGGGATTACACTTGGTTCCTTTTCCTTGTCTTTCTTTCCTCAAATTCACACTTGCATTTAAGAAAACTTGGTGAAAATGGGCCCACGTAAGGTATCCTGACTCTTCAAACATTAAGATATGTTATACATTGATGACATATAGATGATTTTCTCTGTGTTTCCAGGACCTTTGTAAATTATAACATCATTATGTTTATGTGATGTCTACTAGGGACATTAGATAACATATGTTTAGAGAAAGAATGGGATTCGCCAAAAATTCTGAAGTAACAAGAATGAAATCTTCTAAAGTCCACCTGTCAATTATGCTAGGTTATGCATGATCACCATACTATATGAGCATTCCAGAATCTTACAGACAGCATGACCATTTATCTGTGTTTTTTAGAATGGTTTCCTCCATTAGTAATCAACACACACTTTGCTTTGGAGTGATTCATTCTCGACATTATCCACCTTCTCAATGCTGTAGGCTTTGTAGATCATTCCCTTCTTCAACATTATCCTGAAATTTAGGTCGTAGATCTATGTACAACCCAACCCAACACTCTCACTTTTTCAGCTCTTTCTCTTTTCTAGTTCTTTACTCTTGGGAGTCTTTGCAGACTTACTTTTCAGCATCAAGATTGTCTTACTACTTTTGTCTCTAAAGCATCATTGAATCTGAATGTGTCACCTCAATGCTACAGTTCCTAAAATTCTATTTTTTGTCTTCATGCATTTTTTTTCTAAAATACTATTTCTTTCACAGTCGTTTTCCAGGAAAATAAGAATCTAATTCAACATGAACTTTATGAATATCTATGGGATCCCGCACTATCCTAGCTATACCTTAAAGTCCCTATAAAAGACCTTAATGGTGGTGGCCAGTAGGGAGAAAAGAATAATTCCAAGTGAAACAACTAGGGAGCTCAATTAGAGGCATATTATCAAATACTAAATTCTACTATGCATGCAATATGCTCTTTATAAATATAGAGACCATATTCTTCTTTAACTCTTTCTATTTAACCAATTGCCCATTATGGCCCTAGCCTTGTAGCCACCATACTATATCAGATGTAATGCTTGTCTCTGTATGTACTGATAAAATACTATCCATTAACATACTTTATGTTCAATTATATTAAATATTTTTCTTCACCCTCCATCAGTGTTGTCTACCTGAGGTTTTAAGCTTATATAGGATCTGGCCATGTATGATTTACTAACTGCACAATCAGCTCAGTAGCCTCCCCACAGATTTTAATAATATTCTAAAACTAACAAAAAAGTTGTACAAATATTTTATTGATTAAATGAATAGTGCCAAGTTTTCCTCACAAGTGCAGTCTGAATTTTTATATTTCATCTAAGCTTTAAGTTTCATTAACTTCAAGAAGAATTGTTTCCCCTAGTAGTGCCAATTTTTTCATCAAGCAACTTAATAAGGTGTAGTTGTAATGCTGGCTACCATTCAGGTGGTGACAGGTGGCAGAGAAAGCACACAATGGAATTTTCCATCTGTCTCCTACTTTCTATCCAAAGCTTAAAGAGCAGAGTATGATTCATTCTATAATCTTCACTTACTTCTTTTCATCTACACACCATTAAAAAAAACAAATCTACTTTACCTTATGGGAGGTTTACAAATCTTGAAGGTCAAAACCATGTGCTTCATCTACCTTCACTTTTTGAAAAACCACATTTGTTTATTCCATAAGAAATCTGAATTCTGGCTTAGGATTTCACTTTTTTTTATGGAAAGCATACTACCTTCCAGAAGGTTTACACTAATCCGAATTCATGTCTCCATACAGAGTAATAAACATAAAGAAGATTAGTGTGCATTCTATTCATTGAATTCCTGAATGCTTTAAAGACAACCTCACCTCATTATTATTAATAGTTTTGTAAGGTTTAGATTTTTATGGTATTCATTATTAAAGTAAGATTATAATACTAATAACGAACATACGATAGATGGAGAGCTGCCAGTTTTAAATTTTGCATATGAGAGAAAAATATATATTTTTGATGGAAATGGTGAGGTTTGGAGTAAATTTTTAGTTTTTCTTTTTGAGACGGCATCTCACTCTGTCGCCCAGGTTTAAGTGCAATGGTACGGTCTCAGCTTACTGCAACCTCTGCCTCACGGGTCAAGTGATTCTCTTGCCTCTGCCTCCCAAGTAGCTGGGATTACAGGCACCCGCCACCACACCCAGCTAATTTTTGTATTTTTAGTAGAGACTGAGTTTCACCATATTGTCCAGGCTGTTTTCAAATTCCTGACCCCGTGATCCGCCTGCCGCAGCCTCCCAAAGTGCTGGGAGTAGAGGCGTAAGCCACCATGCCTGGCCTAGTTTTTTTTTTTTTTTTTTTTAATTTTTCATGATTCTTTTTATATAGTCTCTTCTGTGCCATTATAATGCAGTAAAGTTTAAAAACCATAACAGAGTCAGAAAATATGTAGTTATAAAATGTTTCTAGGGAAATTGCTCTCCTTTCCCTCTCACTGAGGTCTTTAGTGGTATTCTTGGATAACATCTAGTAAAGACTATATTTTAACATGTTTAATTTTAAGTGGTTCTATCTGAGTGAATGCATTAACTCTATTAAATCTGTTTTTCTCAACAATTATTAAATAATGTAAACAAGGCAGTATGCTATGTGATATGTAACAAAGTAAAATATGTCTTTATTTAAGAAGCTTATAATGTAGCATGAATGAATTAAAATATGGACTGTACTGTTATCAAAATGAGTGTACACTAAATGCAAGGAAAATGGAGCATGTATTCTCTCAAAGTCAAAACAAACAGAGATCACTTGTTAGTAGGAGCCCATGAAATATACACTTGAGGAAGGCATTGTAATGTGGATGGAAGTGACATCACTGTAGAAAGAACAAAGAATGGTCCAAGTTGTGGGAACAATATGAGTAATGATACAGAGTATGGACAGCACTGAATTTCTGAATGATCAGTAGGTCTAAAATGTTTCTAGAATGAAGGATGTGAGTAAAGAAATAATGCAAATGAAGCCAGAACAATAAATTGGAGTTAAACTATGTGCCACTGGTTCCTAAATCTGAATGTTCAGAGTGATGATCTGGAGACCTTATTAAACATCAGATGCCTTGGTTTTGTCTAAAGCAACTGTATTTCAACAATCTGGGTTGGGCAGGATTAGTATAAAAGGCAACTCGGATGATCCTAAACAGAGATGCTTTCATGTGAAAGATTTTGCGAGATCTCAAATACCAGGGGAGAAGAACAAAACCCTGTCTTTAGTTTGGTAAAAAATAGGAAGACACTAAAGGTATTGGAAAAGATTAATAAGATGATAAGAGAAGAGTGCTTTTAAAAGATTCTTCTGATGTGGGGAAGGACAGGTTGTGGCAATGAAAATGCAATGGAAAAAAGGAACATAAAAAATATTGCACACATTGAATTCTCAGGTTTTGGCAAGAAGTTGAGTATGTGGTATCAAGGGAAATTGGGGAATTGGGGACAACACTTTTCACTGGTAAAAAAGATTTTAAATGGGCAGTAGACTAACAGAAACAAGTATTCAATTAGCTACAGGGCTTGACCTAAAATATGAAGTTGGTTTTCCATGTGTAAATTTCAGGTTCTAAAGAACCACTTGATCAGAAGTGTCTATTAGGTATTTGTGATCACAACTCCGAAATTCAAAAGTGAGAAAGATTCTGGATAATTCACGTAAGTATTCTAGTTTAAACAAAGGAGTAGACTATGTCTGAGAGAGACTATGGAAAGAAAAAAGTTCAAATGTGTGAACTTTGACAATACCAACGTTAGGAAATAGGAGAGAATGGCCTGTAAAGAAGCAGATATTAATCTAGTAGAACCAGCAGGTGAGTGCATATTGTGGAAATAGGTCATGGAATTTAGGAAACTTGCATATAATTGGCAATGTGAACCACCGTAGAACAATTAAGGAAAGTGGGACTTGGGAAGGTTAGATATATTGTTCTGTAAGCCAGTAATGACTTTAGGGATAACTTTTTTTTTTTTCATTTGAAAGCCTGGAACAGAGGATCTGGAATTTATCAAGAAATGGGTGGCTAGTTAGTAAGCAGGGGCAATAGAAAATATTTCTCTTTTGTTTAGTTTTGTTATGTAAAGGAATGATAGGACAAGAAATTAGCAAAGTGCCAGTGAGAGAAAGCTTAACTGAAAGAACCGCACTTGAGAAGATTAGTGTGAATGGTTTGTCTGTGTGTTTGTATGTGTGTATATTTTAAGAGTAGCTTTCCGGTGAAATATAGCATTCTCAAGGTAATAAGAATACTTCTTCAGAAACAGAAGTGAGTGAAGAAAGGAAATAAAAAGACTAGGAGAATGTGGTAAAATGCATTCAGCATTATGGTGCTTGATGGCCAGTATAGCAAGATCTTGCACGTATGAGACAAGAAGAGGATTCTAAGATAACCCTGGTATTTTGAGGTTGATAACCAACTGAAAGGTAATGCTATGAAAAGGAGCACAGAAGAGCAATTGCACTGAGGAGAAAGATGATGTGATTTCTTTCAGTGGCACGGTTTTTAAGGTGTCATGAGAGCATCCTCAAGATGTGGTCAGAGGATAATTAAATGTGTAGCTCAAGAGAACTAACATGATGCACTGACATGTTTAGCAAAGTCATTTCCAAAGAAGTGAGAGTTGAAGCTGTGGATAAGATAAAACAGAAAAAATGACAGAGTAGGTAAAAAAGGTTGGGAAGTCAGCACCACCTCATCATTTTTTTTGACATCCAAGGGGGTAGATGGATGAAGGTTAACCAGGAAAGGAGAAAAACAGGAAGGAGCAGGAATAGCGAAAAGGGAATCCTGGAAATATATGAGACAATTGAGAGATGAGAGCTTTCAAGATGGCAGTTTTGAATTATAGCAAACATAGCCAAAACATTAAGAATAAAAGAAAAATTAAAATATATAATACTTTTTAATGTTCTTGGCTGCCTTCATGAAAGCTATTTTAATAAAGTAAAAAAAAGGAAGCAAGGCTAAAATAGGTTGAAGGATTTCAGACAAGTAGGAAATGTGGGATCCAGTAATATAGACTATTTTTGGAAATGTTGGTGGTGGAAAAATAGAAGCCACATTCTTAGAGGCTAACATATAAAAGGAGGTTTTTAAATATAAAAGCAATACAAGTCAAAATATAGTTTGGAAAACAGGATGACCAAATAGGAACAGCTCCAGTCTGCAGCTCCCAGTGAGAGCAATGCAGAAGGTGGGTGATTTTTGCATTTCCAACTGAGGTACCAGGCTCATTTCATTGGGCCTAATTAGACAGGGGGGTGCACCCCAAGCTTCATAAGTGAAGGAGAAATAAAATCCTTACAAGCAAATGCTAAGAGATTTTGTCACCACCAGGCCTGCCTTACAAGAGTTCCTGAAGAAAGCACTAAATATGGAAGAAAAAAAAAAGTACCAAATAGTAAAGACCACTGACACTATAAAGAAACTTCATCAACTAATGGGCAAAATAACAGCTAGCATCATAATGACAGGATCAAATTCACACTTAACAATATTAACCTTAAATATAAATGGCCTAAATGCCTCAATTAAAAGACACAGACTGACAAATAAAGAGTCAAGACCCATCTCACGTTCAACGACACACATAGGCTCAAAATAAAGGGATGAAGGAGTATTTACCAAGCAAATGGAAACAACAGAAAAAAGCAGGGTTTGCAATCCTAGTCTCTGATAAAACAGACTTTAAACTAACAAAGATCAAAAAAGACAAAGAAGGACATTACATAATAGTAAACACAACAAGAAGAGCTAACTATCCTAAATATATATGCACTAATACAGGAGCACCCAGGTTCATAAAGTAAGTTTTTAGAGACCTATAAAGAGACTTAGACTCCCACATAATAATAGTGGGAGATTTTAACACCCCACTGTCAATATTAGACAGATCAACAAGACAGAAAATTAACAAGGATATTTCGGACTTGAACTCAGCTCTGCACCAAGTGGGCCTAAAAGACATCTACAGAACTCTCCACCCCCAAATCAACAGAATATACATTCTTCTCAGCACCACGTTGCACTTTTCTAAAATTGACCACATAATTAGAAATAAAACACTTCTCAGCAAAAGCAGAAGAATGGAAATCATAACAAGCAGTCTCTCTGACCACAGTGCAATTAAATTAGAACTCAGGATTACGAAACTCACTCAAAACCTCACAAATACATGGAAACTGAAAAACCTGCTCCTGAGTGACTACTGGGTAAATAACGAAATTAAGGTAGAAATAAATAAGTTCTTTGAAACCTATAAGAACAAATACACATGTACCAGAATCTCTGGGATACAGCCAAAGCAGTGTTTAGAGGGAAATTTATAGCACTAAATGCCCACAAGAGAAAGCAGAAAATATCTAAAATGGACACTGTAACATCACAATTAAAATAACTGTAGAACCAAGAGCAAACAAATTTAAAAGCTACAGAACACAAGAAATAACAGATCAGAGTGGTACTGAAGGAAATAGACATGAAAAATTCTTCAAAACCCAATGAATCCAGGAACTGATTTTTGAAAAGATTAACAAAATAGGTAGACTGCTAGCCAGACGAATAAAAGAAAAGAGAGAAGACTCAAATAGACACAATAAAAAATGAAGGGGGAGATCACCACTGATCCTACAGAAATACAAACTACTATCAGAGAATACTATAAACACCTCTATGTAAATAAACTAGAAAATCTAGAAGGAAAGAATAAATTCCCAGACACATACACCCTCCAAAGACTAAATCAGGAAGAAGTTATATCCTTGAATAGACCAATAACAAGTTCTGAAATTGAGGTAGTAATTAATAGGCTAACAACCAAAAAAAGCCCAGGATCAAATGGATTCACAGCTGAATTCTACCAGAGGTACAAAGAGAAGCTGGTATCATTCCATCTGAAACTATTCCAAACATAGTAAAGGAGGGGACTCCTCCCTAACTTATTTCAGAACGCCAACATCATCCTGATACCAAACACCTGGCAGAGACACCCCAGAAAAAGAAAATTTCAGGCCAGTATCCTTGATGAATATCAGTGCAAAAATCCTCAATGAAATAAATACTGGCAAACCAAATCCAACAGCACATCAAAATGCTTATCCACCACAAACAAGTTGGCTTTGTCTCTGGGATGCAAGGTTGGTGCAACATACCCAGTTCAATAAATGTAATCCATCACATAAACAGAACCAATGGTAAACTCCATGATTATCTCAATAGATTCAAAATAGGCCTTTGATAAAATTCAATACCCCTTCATGCTAGAAACTCTTAATAAACTAGGTCTTGATGGAAAGTATCTCAAAATAATAAGAGTTATTTATGATAAACCCACAGCCAATATCATAATGAATAGGCAAAGCTGGAAGCATTCCCTTTGAAAACCAGCATAGGACAAGGATGCCCTCTCTCACCACTCCTATTCAACATAGTATTGGAAGTTCTGGCCAGGGCAATCAAGCAAGATAACAAAATAAAGGTATTCAAATAAGAAGAGAGGAAGTCAAATTTTCTCTGTTTGCAGATGACATGACTGTGTATTTAGAAAACCCCATTGTCTAAGCCCCAAATCTCCTTAAGCTGATAAGCAACTTCAGCAAAGTCTCAGGATACAAAATCAATGTGCATTCCTATACACAAGTAATAGACAAACAGAGAGCCAAATCATGAGTGAACTTCCATTCGAAATTGTTACAAAGAGAATAAAATACCTAGGAATACAACTTACAAGGAATGTGAAGGACCTCTTCAAGGAGAACTACAAACCACTGCTCAAGAAAATAAGAGAGGACACAAACAAATGGAAAAAATTCCATGCTCATGGATAGGAAGCATCAATATCATGAAAATGGCCATAATGCCCAAAGTAATTTATAGTTTTAATGCTATTGCCATCAAGCTACCATTGACTTTCTTCACAGAATTAGAAAAAAACTGCTTTTAATGTCATATGAAACCAAAAAAGAGCACATACAGCCAAGGCAATCCTAAGCAAAAAGAACAAAGCCAGAGGTGTCATGCTACCTAACTTCAAACTATACTACAAGGCTACAGTAACCAAAACAGCATGGTAGTGGTACCAAAACAGGTATATAGATCAATGGAACAAAACAGAGGCCTCAGAAATAATGCCAACATCTACAACCATCTAATCTTTGACAAACCTGACAAAAACAAGCAATAGGGAAAGGATTTCCCATATAATAAATGATGTTGGGAAAATTGGCTAGCCATATGCCAAAAACTGAAACTGGACCCCTTCCTTACACCTTATACAAAAATTAACTCAAGATGGATTAAAGACTTAGACATAAGGCCTAAACCCACAAAAACCCTTGAAGAAAACCTAGGCAATACCACTCAGGACACAGGCATGGGCAAAGACTTCATTACTAAAACACCAAAAGCAATGGCAACAAAAGCCAAAATTGACAAATGGGATTTAATTAAACCAAAGAGCTTCTGCAAAGCAAAATAAACTATCATCAGAGTAGACGAGCAGCCTACAGAATGGGAGAAAATTGTTGCAATATATCCATCTGAAAAAGGGCTAATATCCAGAATCTACAAAGAACTTAAACAAATTTACAAGAAAAAAACAACCCCATCAAAAAGTGGGCAAAGGATATGAACAGACATGTCTCACCAGAAGACATTGATGCAACCAACAAAATATATATAAAAAAAGCTAATCATCACTGGTCATTAGAGAAATGCAAATCAAACCACAATGAGATACTATCTCATGCCAGTTAGAATGGTGATCATATTAAAAAGTCAGGAAACAACAGATGCTGGAGAGTAAGTGGAGAAATAGGAATGCTTTTACACTGTTGGTGGGAGTACAAATTAGTTCAACCACTGTGGAAGACAGTGTGGAAATTCCTTGAGGATCTAGAACCAGAAATACCATTTGACCCAGCAGCCCATTACTGGGTATGTATCCAAAGGATTATAAATCATTCTACTATGAAGACACATGCACACCTATGTTTATTGCAGCACTATTCACAATGGCAAAGACTTGGAACCAACCCAAATGCTTATCAATGATAGACTGGATAAAGAAAACGTGGCACATATATACCATGGAATACTATGCAGCCATAAAAAAGGATGAGTTCGTGTTCTTTGCAGGGACATGGATGAACCTGGAAACCACCATTCTCAGCAAACTAGCACAGGAACAGAAAAACAAATACCAGATGTTCTCACTCATAAGTAAGAGTTGAACAATGAGGACCCATGGGCACAGGGAGGGGAACATCACATACCAGGGCCTGTCAGAGGGTGGGGGTATGGGGGACTAGGGGAGGGATAGCATTAGGAGAAATATCTAATGTAGATGACGGGTTGATGGATGCGGCAAATCACCATGGCACATGTATACTTATGTAACATTCCTGCACGTTCTGCACATGTATCCAGAACTTAAAGTGTAATTAAAAAACAAAGAATAAAAAACCAAGGGTGGAGAAAAGAAGATAAAAGTGAGGGAAAGACATATTTCTCAGAAGAGATCTGTTGAGAAAGGAGAAAGGACAGAGTAGGTTTCAAAACAATTGGGACATGTTCTGGAGTTAGAAGGTAAGAGGGGAAGATGAAGGGGAAGATGTTGGTTAGCTGGGCACGGTGGCTCAGTACTGTAATCACAGCACTTTTGGCGGCCCTGGGTGTATCACTTGAGGCCGGGAGTTGGATACCACTCTGGCCAACCTGGCAAAACTCCACATCTACTAAAAACACAAAAGTTAGCTAGGTGTGGTAGCACATGCCTGTAGTCCCAGCTACTTGGGAGGCTGAGGTAAGAGAATCACTTGAACCTGGGAGGCTTAGGTTGCAGTGAGCCAACATCATGCCACTACACTCCAGCCTGGCTGACACAACAAGACTGTATCAACCAAAATAAAAAAAAAAGGAAGATGCTGAAACTGGGAAATTTGAGGAGTTTGGCAGCCAATGTATTGGAAATATCCCCTTGGATCTTGAAATCACCAAGATTGTTCATACCCGTGGCCTTCCCTAAATCTTCCTATGGTGTTGCAGTAATTATGTGTGAAAAATTGTATGATTCTTCAGTATTTGTTTGGTTTTCCCTACAGTTACTCTGATACCCAACATCAGAATCCTAGATCATTGGATAAGCTGAAGTTTTCAGCATCTCTAGTTTGACTGTCACTACTTTTCTTATCTATAGTAGATGTTGTTCATAATGTGACCATGTTATTTACAGGAAATACTACAGTCACATATCAGATTTTGTTCTCAAATTGTTATTAATTTCCCAAAATATTATGAGTCTTTTGCATATCTTGTTGTTTATAATAACAATAATTTGACAATAATTTTAGCCTTTTCTTTATTGGATTCTTCTTTATTTTCATGGCTATAGAGGCAGTCAGATCAGTTTCCCTGAGAAAAATAAACTACCTACCCATTAGAAATGATTTCCTTCTGTGAAAGATATCTTATCTGCAGGTACAATTGAATGGCTTATGAAACAGCTTAAGTTAGCAGACCAATCTACCACTATTGCTGTTCTTTGCATTTAACAGTTCAGCTGAGATGGTATACCTAAATAGCAGACATTACCCAATTTTCCAAAATACACAGGGTATTTACCATCACTCCCCTAAAATAAATCAGGAGTATTCTAACAATTTACTATGCTGCTACTCAAACACAAAAATGTAAACACTGTGAGGACTAGAGCATTCTTATTTTTGTTTTCTGTTGTTTCCTTGACACTTTACAGGATACTTATTTCTTAAAAAAAAAAAAAAAGAAAAAGAAAAAAACTTGTTGAATTAAGGACGATATATGTAGTAAATTTTGGGGGAGTAGACAAGGAATACTAAAATATATTTTCACTAGTGGAAGATAGTTTCCATTAGTTTCTGCGTTTACCATGATTATCTAAAAAATTTCATTTGCCTAGAAATTTTGCTCAGTATTTTTTAATCCACAACTCAGCCACTCTCTATATATTCCTACTGCATGTTGACTCCATTCCTCAAAGTATAGTTTAATTAAAGTTCTATTTCTTTTGTGCATTAATTAGAGAGCGATAAGCTGGTGCATTTTTAGTTTGGGAACATGTCTCAAGCTATTCCTCAGGTGTTTGCCTTGGCCAATCCTAGTGACATTTACCTGTGTTCCTTTTTCACCTAAGTGTGTTCTTCATAGCTCTTAAACCAGATAGTGTTTTGAGAGACATTTAATTGATTTGGTTTATTACTTTAGCTCATACACATCACATTTTATCACTTCAGTGTATTGTAAATGTTCTTTGATTCAAAAGATACTCAGCAGCTTAGTGAATATTTAAAGAATGTTACTCTGGGAGAAATAATATTGGCAATTTATACCAATTCCATAATTTTAGCATTTTGACTTAATTTAGCACAGAATTTGGAATCCACAAGTGTGTTATATATGTATTTATGGTTTCATTAGCTTCAAATCTTGCAGTTCAGCTACTACAGGTTACTAGACTATTTTCACTTGCTAAGAAAACTAATTTTTTGATTATTCTTCAACTTGAATTTATATTGCCCCCAGTTGGCAGATTAACCAGAGTAAAAAATATCGTGATTCAGTAACAGATATTCAGAAAAATAAAATTAACTTTCTCTGAAATTAGAAGCTTTTTACCAAACTGAAATATATAATTGTGTCAGGAGTTGGAGGAACATTCTGTAGTTTAACGGTTGGGACTTTCAGCTCGGATAGCTCTGAGACTGAATCTAGACTCTGTTAATTTACTAGATTTGTTATCATTCACATAGATCACATCTTTTCTGTACTTCAGTATCAAATCTGTGAAAGGAGCATATTAAGAGTACGTATATTATGAATTTGTTATAAGGCAAATATGAGATGATACATGTAAGTTGCTTAAAGTGGAACCAAGACATAGTGCTAACTGAGTGTTAACTGTAGATGGAATATATAGAAGCTGCTTAACAGAGTACCTGGTACATGCTCACAAAATGATTTTCGGTAGAAGTTTCAGATTATGAAATGTCATTTCTTCCCAATATTTTATATTCAGTACTCCTCCTCAAAGCACTTTTTGTTTTTAGTGTCTCAAAACTGGCATTTTTTTTCTATTTTAGTCATAGTTTCTATTTTTATAGCAGCTCAGGGAACTAATAAGATAGCGTTTCAATAGTTTGGGGGATTCTTATTTATAGTCTATTCTTACTGCAGCTCTTTCCCTCACAGGGCCACTAGGTTGGTCATTTAAGTGCACATGCTTGATAAACCTGATTCTTGACACATGGGTATCTCTCCATTGTCTATTACCTGTATCATATTGGTCACCATGGCATGCAGTATCACCCATATTGACTCACATCAGCATCAATGACCCCCCAAAACCTTCTTTCTCAAGGGCCAGTAACACTGGGTCTCTAGACATTTCTCCAAAACAAGATAAGTTTTTACACCTCTGAGATTATGCCCAGCCTACCTCCACAACTCGTAACTCAGTTTTCCCTCTATCTGTGTTTTATGTCCTCATTGTCTTAATAGTTTTGTGACCTATTTTGGGAGGAGTCTAAACAATTCAGTGTGGCCTTGACACCTCTTCCATAATGAGGTGAGTTTGAGGAGCAACGCAATGAATCTAGACAGAAGACAGTACTCTGCAGCCTATCACCATAACCTATTAGCAGGCGGACCTTTCAAAAATTCTGTCAATTGTTTCAGCACTAATTCTCTCAACTAGAAAAGGGAGATATCAGCTGTTTTCTCTCCCTCACAAGGTTTTTGTGGGGATGAGGCACTGTATTGGTTTTCTATTGCTACCATATCAATGTACCACAAAACTTATTGGCTTTAAACAACATAAATGTGTTTTCTCACGGTTTTATGGGTTGGAGGTCCAACACAGGTGTCCTACTGGGCTGCAACCAAGGTGTTTACAGGTCTGTCTGCCTTTCTGGAGGCTTATGGGAACAATCCATTTCTTTGCCTTTTTCAGCTTCCTGAGGCCTCTGGTAGGTCTTTCCACATAATTTCTACATTTCAGAACCAGCGGGGAGGCAGTGGCATGTCCTTGTCATACTGCCTTCACACTGAGCCCTGCCAGGAAAGGTTCCTCACTTTAAAGACTCATGTGATTATATTGTGGGGACATGGACATCTTTGGGGAGCCAACCTAAAAGTAACATTTGTCCACCTACAAAAATTCTTAGTGATTTTGCCACCCCTGTGATGTTTGTTTCTTCTGATACAGATGAAAGTTCAGAATTCTGTGTGCGTGCGTGCGTGTATGTTTGTGCTGAGATATTTTTAAAAATTGCTTTTACTTTGAGAGCAAACCAGGAGACATTAACTAATACCAAGAGATGATAGTGACATGAAAAAGCTATTTTATTTCTTTTCCGCAATTTCCACTCAACCTCGTAAACTTGAGAGTTTAATTGCACTGGTAGAGAATAATTTGGATCAGGTCCTCAGAACTTCATGATATTGGTATATCAGACTGTGAAAACATCTAGGGATGTCCTCTTGTCAAGAAAGACTGTCCTGGAGGTGTGCAGGGAGTGACAGGACAATGGCGGCTCTTCGCATAGATGCAACAAGTAATAAGCCAAGTACTGCAAGTGTTGTGAAGAGTTTTTTCTGTGTCTCTCCTATATTTAACCAGATTGCCTAGGCATAGAATATAAAATTTACATGTGGGTGAAGCAATCATTATTCCCCTTCCCTTTGTGAATTAAGTTATATATGATGGGAAACTAACAAATATATTCTCTATGCATTCAGTGGACTGAATTTTTCACATCAGTTTTCCACTGCTATTATGCAGATGTCCTTTAACTATAGACTGACCTACTATACCATTAATTGTATTTAATTAGTTAGGAAGAGTCTCCTAACATGAATTAAAAGAGTGTAAGGTATTGCTGAAACAATCAATGTGTAGAATCATCACTTAAACAAAAAGTGATTATTATTATCATTATTATTATTATTTTGAAATGGAGTCCTGCTCTGTCACCCAGCCTGAAGTACAGTGGTGTGATCTCAGCTCACTGCAACCTTTGCTACCCAGGTTCAAGCGATTCTCCTGCCTCAGCCTCCTGAGTAGCTGGGAATACAGGCACATGCCACCACACTTGCTGATTTTTGTATTTTTAGTGGAGATGGAGTTTCACCATGTTGGCCAGGTTGGTCTCGAACTCCTGATCTCAGGTGATCCACGGCCTCCCAAATTGCTGCGGTTACAGGCATGAGCCTCCGCACCCAGCAAAAGTGATTCTTTATCCCATACCACTCTTCAAACTTGGAGCCTTTTCTCCTCCAAACTGATGAAGAATTTCTTGTGAATAAATGTAGGAGAGATAAAAAAAGACAAAAACAAATGAGCTCCAGAATACATGTTAGTTCATTAACCAGTATGTCAATAAACTTTTAATAAGCTTTTCTTTCTTACAATTTTGGAACTTGAATGACAGATTAGTTTTGAGACCATTTTTCTAGTAATATTCTTGGCTGGGCGTGGTGGCTCTCTCCTGTAATCCCAGCACTTTGGGAGGCCAAGGTGTGCGGATCACAAGGTCAGAAGTTGGAGACCGGCCTGGCCAACATAGTGAAACCCCATCTCTACTAAAAATAAAAATAAAAAATTAGCTGGGCATGTTGGCGGGCACCTGTAGTCCCCGTTACTTGGGAGGCTGAGGCAGGAGCATCACTTGAACCCAGGAGGCGGAGGTTGCAGTGAGCCGAGATCGTGCCTCTGCATTCCAGCCTGGGCAACAAGAGCAAAACTCTGTCTCAAAAGAACAATTCTTTTGTCCTCAGTTTCCTCATTCTGAAATGGAATGATCATAAAATGGTTTTTGAATTGCCTTCCTCTTAAATGTGACATATTGGAAATATAGCAGAGGTGATATATAGCAGTTGTACATAAATGTCTTCCACTGTTAAGTGGTTAATTAGTGTACTTGTGTTTATCTTATGCCTTCATTTCCCCCACCTTTTCTCTAATAAATAAATTCATTTATTATTTACTTATAAATTTACTTATATATTGCTCATATACTTCAAAAGCGAGTTAACTAATTATGCTTATTAATTCCCAAGGATTTTTAAAAGGCTCTTTTAATTTATGTGTTTATGCTTCAAACATCATCACACATTCCTTAGTCTGTATTGTACTTTATGATTAACCAAAAATAAACTACCTTAAGTAGTTTATAATTTAATATATGGAGCTATAACTTTATATGTGTAAATATAACTTCTAGCAGATTGAAGAGTAAAACCATATTTTATAAATCCTAGTGCAATGCCACTGGGCATATAATAAGCACATTCTAAGTTTTGATTTACAATGAATTGCTTGGTTATACAGGCACGCTTCTTGTCATATGGACCTATGATCTAAATCTAGTGGTAGACTAAGCAACTGAATCTGCTTGCAAATATCAATGTGCTAACACAAGATGAGGAAAAGGCACAATCATAGCAAACTTTCTCCTGTAATAGACATTATATAATCTCAAAGCATAACTATCCCATCAGAGCATCCTACTCTATATATAGATATTGGAAAATGAAGTGAGATTAACAGACAAGTAGAAGAAATGTTCTGAAGACAAAATGAGTTACTATAATTTAGTTACTAAATCTCAATAAGAACTGTTGGTCTAGTTATTTTAAAAAGATATTTTGAAATATATAAACAAAGGCAGAGCCTACTGCTACACAATTAGCTACAATTTTCGAGCATCTACTGTGTAGCCACAACACCTCTATAAACAGATTAGTCTAAGCTTGAAAAAGATCGTTTCAGACACTAAATGGTAGTACCAGGATACGTGGTTTGCCTGACAGCAAAGCTCCTGCTCTTTCCTCTGTTAAAATAAGTGGATTCTGCCAAACAATTGTCATTACAATGAATCAAAGGATGTCTTTAGTACTTGGGTTAGAAGAGAGTGGGAGTGGCATAAGACTCTTTCTAGGGAGAGGTATGGGGGCTAGTCATATGAATCCCATTGCATTAAATCATTAAGGCAAATGTTTTATACACGTCAATTTGTGGTCCATTTTCTCTCACTAAGAAGATAGGACAAGGCTTCCGTTTTTACTAGTATGATGGATTAATTACCCTAAACACACTCTTCTTATTGAAACAATAAGATACTGGATAAAAATATTTCTAAAAATCTATTTAAATGCACTTTGTGGCCGACATATACACACACAACAGGGAATCCAAAGAGTATCACAATAAAGTGAAAGTTGAACCCATGGGAATTTAGTGAACACCCAGTCTAGCTTTCATCCTGAGGGTTTATGTTGAACTCTTTTGTCCTGGAGTTTCTTCTTTGAAGGCTACCTGAAGCACAGACAGCAGAAGTTAAAACTTAGAGCTCACCAGATGTAGGGAAGCTAATATGAGATCTCAACAAAATGCTGGATTTTCAAAGGACTATAGCCTATATAAAGATGAATGAGAAAAAAGCCCTGTTACAGAAGAAGATAGCAAGGAAACTTTGCTGTTTTGACCTTGGTGCTAGGATAAGGGGGACAGGTGCACTTTGAGAATTCATAGCATACAATTTGTGCTGAGAACTCATAATCACGCAAAGCTTTATGTCGGTTTTTAATCCAAGTAAGATTACCTTGGGGGGGCTGAGACTGGATCTCAGACAAGACTTTAATTTAAAGTGATTCTTTACAAGGGATGGGTGTCTAAGAACAACAAAACAGACTGAAAGAGAATCAAATAGAATAAAATTCAATTATAATAACTGAAATTAAAACCACAGTAATGAATTAAGCAAGTCAGAGATAAAGATGTAAAATAATGTTCAGAAAAACAGAATCAAAGTAATATAAATGCAGAATAAAGTCTAGAGTCACAAAAAGATAATAGGAAGGAAAGATTAAAAGAGAGGACTGAGTGAAAGGTTATAATATTAGAATACCAAAAGCACTAGTAGAGAGAATAGGGAATGAATAATGGGTGCTACAGATGGAATGTTCAAGTCTCCTCAAATTCATGTGTTGAACCCAGTGTTCAATGTGAGGCAGAGCCCCAGTGAATGGAATTAGTGCCCTTATAACAGAGGCCCCATGAAGATGCTTTCTCTTTCCACCATGTGAGACTGTAGCTTGAAGATGGCCATTTATGAATTAGCACTTGGGTACTCACCAAACATCAAATCTGCTGGTTCCTTGATCATGGACTTTCCTGCCTCCCAAATGGTGAGGAATACATTTCTGTTCTTTGTAAGCTGCTCAGTCTATGGTATTTTGTTATAGCAGCCTGCATTTAACAGAATGTTTGGAGAGCCCAATCTTAAAATCTAGTAATCCCAAATAATTCAAAGGAGAATAAATTTAAAAAATAATTACAATTAGGTATATGATAATAAAATTATAGTCTCCAAATACAAAGGGAAGATTTTAAAAGCATCCAGAAAATAATCACATAATGTAAAATTACTGGCAATTTAATTGATGTCAGTCTTCTCAATAGCAACAATGAAAACAATAAGACTGTAAAATAGTACCTTCAATCTACTAAAAGATAACAATCATTAACCTAGAATTCCAAACCCAGGAAAACTGTTTTGCTAGCATTAGGTCAAAATTAAAATGTTTTAAACAACAAAGAAGTGAGAGAATTATCAATAAAATATATTCACTAAAGGAAAATCTGAAGGAAGTGCTTCAGATAAAAGGAATATGATTGCAATTGGAAGGTAAGAGGTAGTGTTAGTAAAGATATGGGTGTGTATGTAAGTATATCCAAGCAAATATTGAATGAATAAAAATCTATAATCCTAATTCATGAAAAGGAAAAGAGTAGAATAATGGGCAAAAAATGGCACACATGCTGAGAAGAGATGGTAGGAGGTCTTGATATCTAAGGACTTAATATAGTCTGAAGGAAGATAAAGATTATTATTTAAATGATGGCAAATAAAGTATGCATTCTAAAACAGCTAATCACTAAAAGAATAAACACAGATAAACTTGCTAAGCAAATAAAATTTAAAAATTGAGTGAGGAACGTCTATTGTTTTAAAATAGGACAATATACAAAAGAAGAGACTGGAAAACATAAAATAAGTTTGTGGAAGTAGTAATACTGAAAGAAAGTGTGTAGAAATAATAATAAATTGACTAAACACTCCAGTTAAAAGAAAAGGATTGTTGGATTAGATTTTTCAAAACCCAGTAATATTCTGTTTTAACTTGAAATATAAGGAGACAGATTGAAACTAAAGAATGGAAAAACATATACCATGTAAATTGTGTCCAAAAGAAAAGTAACATGTCTGTATTCTTAGCATAAAAATTTTTTATTCATCAAAATATTTATAAAGAGAAAAAAGACATGTCAAGCCTGGAAAAAGTTATTTCAACAACATAGCAAGCACCACCACAAAAATATTAATTTACCAAATATGCAAACGACTTCTACTACTCCAGGAAAATACTAACACTCAGTAGACAAATGGACTAAAGAAGTGAGCTGATATTTTACAAAAGAGGAAATCAAAATTATTAATAATTATCTGTGTAGATATTAAAGCTGTTTAAAAGTGAGGAAAATGATAATTATATCCACACTGAGAACCTATTATAGACCACCGGATTGGCAAACCTTACAAAGTTAATCAATATTGTTGGTATGTACTACTAGTGTGTGAGTACCAGTGAGGATGTAGAGCAAAGGGACCCTTCACTGTCCTCTGATAGGAATTCAAATTGATAGAACCCTTTGGAAAAATGTTTGATATTACCTAATAAATATTGATAGTTTGTATGTCATACTGCCTAAAAATTCTAAATATAAAGCCTATAGACATTCTTGAAGCTGCAAAGAAGATATATATAAGAACATTCCCAACACAAATAAATGATAAATGTTTTAGATTAATAATATGCTAATTATCCTGATTTGATCACTATACATTATATGTATTGAACATCACTCTGTGCCCCATGAATATGTATAATTATTATCAATTAAAAATGAAATTTTAAAAAGAATATATATAGCAGTAACATTTGCAATAGCATGGGTGCAGGTACATATTCATATATGCTTCACCTAGTCACACGAATATATACCAAAAATGAGAAACTACCCAGAAATCCATTAATAGTAGAATGGACAAATCAATGCCATATGCATCACTGGAAATTGATTAAAAGTCTACAGCTAAATATATCATATGACCAATATCAAAAGTATACTTTTGAGCAAAATATAAATCATAAAAGAATTTCTAAACTGTAAATCATTTCTATAATGAGCTTAAAACATATGTTTAGTGATACAGGCATAGGTGCTAAAACTACAAAGAAAGGAAAAGGAATCGGTAATACAAATTTCAGGATCATCCTTACCTGAAGGAGGAAGATGAGATAATAAAAAGAAAATGGGGGGTGGATAGGCACACATGACGACTTCTAACCTGCTGGCTATATTCTTCGTCTTGATAGATATTTTTGTTCTTTAAAATTACATGTGTGCATGTATAACATGTATAACATAAATATATGTGTGTGTAAATATATATAAGACAAAACTTGGTGACAATCAGACATTTATTAAAGTACATTCCAAATTTATCAGAGTAGAACAGAAGAAGATCCAGTTGCTTCTTCTTCCTCTTCACTTCAGTGTGGTCGTTAAAAACAGAATTACAGTTTCTGGGTTCAATCAACTACCTTTGTGATTTTCGACAAGTTACTTAGCATCTCTGTGCCTCAGTATCCTTGTCTCTAAATTAAATGTAATGATAATATCTAATTCATGAGGTTGTTAAAAGGCTTAAATGAGTTTACATTTGTAAAGCACTTAGAACAGTGCCTGATGCAGAACAAAAACTGTATGTTAGTTAAATAAAATTTATGAAAGTATATCCCTTCGTCTTCCTAATTGTAGTTCTATACTTCTCAGAATTTCTAAGATAATAAAGAGAGGAAAAATATCAAAACTAATCTCGATTAGTTTTACAGTGAATATATAGAATGACATGGTGGAGAACTGACATTTTTACGGTATTGGGTTTTGAAGTTCATGAACATGGTCTATCCCTGTGTTTATTTCAATTGGTCTCTAATGTTTATAAATTTCAGTAATGTTTATAAATTTCAATGTGGAAGTCTTGCACATTTTCCACTAATTTTATTTCTAGTTATTTGATAAATTCAGTATTATGTAAAATCTGTCTTTTATCAAAATGTCATTTTTAAATGTTTGTTGTTACTGAATATAAATAACATTTGCATTCATATGTGGCAAGTTCGCCAACCCAACTTAAAACTTTTCTGTAGATTCTCCTTAATTGTTTGTTTAGGAAATCATGTTTTTTGCAAGTAGTGAAGATGTTATTTATCTCCATATGAAGGGATTGAAAAATAAAATAGGGATAGAGTTACATTTTCTAATCATTTCTTGCCAAAATAAAGCAAATCTGGGGCAATTTGTTAGTTTGGAGGCTGCTTTAAGTTCTCCGTAATCCAGTAGTACTCTCTTTCTTGTGGTGAGGTATGTGTGTGTAAGTGTTCAATTATTACTATTATTTACCTTGAAAATCAGAAGTAACCCCTCCCTAAACCCTAATAGCATTCATTATAAAATTTGCATGGTGAACCATGAATGCTATTGGAAAGAATGCAATAGCATACCTGTTATTCTCCTAGTATATGTTGATAACTCACTCTGTGACTCGGAAATATTCTTTTCTTTTTTGTAACATCTTCTCTATAATACTCATTGTTTATGTGCAGTGGTTGTTTTATTAAGTGTTCCTCCCTCCCTCCCTCCTTTCTGTCTGTCTGTCTGTCTGTCTGTCTGTCTGTCTCACTCTGTCGCCCAGGCCAGAGTGTAGTTGCACAATCTTGGCTCACTGCAACCTCCACCTCCCAGGTTGTCCGAGTGATGCTCCTACCTCAGCCTCCTGAGTAGCTGGGACTACAGGCATGAAGCACCACCACACCCAGCTAATTTTGTGTTTTTAGTAGAGACAGGGTTTCAACATGTTGGTCTGGCTGGTCTGGAAATCCTGCCATCAGATGATCCACCTACCTTGGCCTCCCAAAGTGCTGGGATTACAGGCATGAGCCACTGTGCCTGGCCTAAGTGTTCTACTTTCAATTGAAGTACTTTTCCCAGTCAAGCAAATTCTCACTCCTGTTTTGTTATATTTAGCTAGCTGATGGTAAAGGGCATCCCTATGAGACCAACGTCTGCCAAAGTATTGTACTTCATTTTATGAAGAGACTGGATTTTAGGAAATGGTGAATTGCTTGCTTCTTACTTTTTGTGGTGGGAGGCACTGGATAGTATGGTAGTGCTGTGCAGATCGATTTGTATTTTTATTTTCCACTTGTGGTGGGCTTTGTTTCACTGTTTTATTATAAAAGCCAAAATAATGGTAGTTTTCCAAAAATGAAAGGATGTGACAAATATAGATATGATTCAGCCCAAGATAATGATTTTGAATATGAAGAAATCCTACATGAAGAACTTGGAATTACATTACTTCATCATTAAAACGACACTAAAATTTCATGGCAGTTTCCTCTAAGCACTGTTTTCCCATCCTTAAATACTGAAATTTTAGCAATCTAATATCAAAATATTAGAAACATTAAAACTAGGTAGTAAAATGCTTTAACAACAGCAACAAAAAAGGCATTACGAAACAATAGTATAACCTAACATATGCTTCATCTCTTTTGATGAACACCTAATTATTACTCTAATGTAGTCACCTCTATTTATAGTCAGCTTTCTATCGTGCTTAATAGCGTTTCTCGTTAAGTCCCCTGACTGCTTCAGTCCTCACACTGAACGGAAGTCTCCTAAAATTGAGGCCAGGTGATGAATTAGGCTCCTTGGCTCCAATAGTGAACTAGTAGAGTCCGGTTGTTTAAACAGCTATTCCTGTTCAATTGCATCAGTGTGTTTCCCTCCATGATGATAATTGCTCAGATCTCATTGTGGCTCATTTCTTTATAATGCCCATAACAGTGCTTTTTCAAGGGAAGGAATTGCATATTTTAGTGCTGTGATAAAATGTAAGAAGGCATGCTGCTGTAATGTGGTTGATCCCATCTTGTGTACAGCTCTGAACATTTGTATTTATGACAGCCATTTCACACTTGTGTATTTGGGAAATGATGAAATGTTTATGTGCTCACATACCAGAATTTGTGAATTTTTCATGTTCTGCTAAGAATAAAAAATACTTACCTAATTTCAAACATTTGTTTGAACAGTGTCTACCTGGGGGTGTAGGGGGAAGCAAAGTAGTTTTCTACCTCCTCACTCTGTAAAGATAATACGCATGTTAATTCATGCTGGTAGTTTGAATGAGGCACAGCTGCTGGATAACCATGTGATCCATCTATTTTGTGGAGAATGCCGCATTTTTATTCAACAGTCATGGTGCAATAGAAGGAAAGCTTCCATTTTGTACATTTGTTACAAACAGAAATAAGAGAAAGAGAAAGAGGCTCACCTATGAATACTAAATGATGAAAAGCCTATCACGGTCAGTGATCAGAATGTCCAAATTTCTTTGTGTTGCTCATTGATGCACAAACCAACCACATGAATCGCTATTTGCTCAAACCATAATTGAAACCATTGCCCCAATCATAGCCAGTTTTAGGATGCTTGCCTTAAAATATGCTCTTACTTGTCCTTTGGTTTAGAAATCCCATAGTCTCTGTTCTGTTTCTGGTTCATCTACCCAAGTCACAGACATTCTGTCATGCTGGTGTCCTTGGGGCATCATGTCCTTGCTTAGTTTGCTGCTCTTCAAAACCTTTGCAGTCAAAGGAGCAGCATCACCTTTATTTGAAGCTCCTCTCCACTGGACAAATAGATATGGAATAGAAAGTTAATTTCATACATCCAATTAAATCACTCTCTCCAAGGGAAATTACCCCTTGGAGTGTTGACACGTTAGTCATTCTCAGCAAGTCAGTTGGCAAAAAGGAAGCCATTTAATCTTTGGGCTCTGAGGTCATCATTTGGGCAAAAATACTTTGAAGGTAGGGAAAGGTTGTTGCAGCAAAAATCAAAAGGTCATCACCCACAGATACAGGTCATAAATATGTCTTAAGAAAACTACAGTGGTTTATAATGAAGGTGACTTTCCTCTCACATATTTCTGAGAAAAATGTGTTAGTTCAGGGAGCCTTTACATATTTATGTATAATTCATAAACTTGTTAAAGAATGAAAGGAACGATCTGATCAATTTTAAATTTAAACAACCATATTTGCCATTCCAGAGCCCATAGAAAGCTAAACCAGGAAATAGATGCAAACTGGCAATCATTAATGCTGTTATGTAACTTCAATGCCATTACCGGAAATAGAGAACAAGAAAAAGAAAACACACAATTCTAAATCTGATAGTTCTGTCCTAGCAGCATTTCTTTTTCAGTGGTTTAGTATGATTAAGGGTAGATAGTCTTGGAACTTTGAAGAATTTAGTTTACAGTCTTTTCAATAATGTTTGATCTTAGACAATTTAGTTAAAATATCTGTGCCTCAGTTTCTTCATCTATGCAACAACTGAAGAGCCTATATCATAGTTTTAGTGATCAAAGATATTTCTGATATATTATAAGCACTAATAAACATTAGCAAATAGAGTTTATTATGCGTGTCAAGCGGATAGAGTTTATCTTCATATCATTTTCTTCAGCAATGCCCTTCCTCCTGGGGTAAACAATGTTTCAATTAGCATTCTTTTTTTTTAGTAAAATATTAGATGGCAGCTAATACACAAGCCACATGGGAAAGCTATAACTTCTTTTAGAAGTAAGGGGAGATAAATAAAATCTTATGCCTGAGGTCTCTGATGCTTTCCTCTAAGGTAGTGTCACTGACTGGGTTTTGTTTTTTGTTTTTATTTTTTCACAAGAGGACCAATTTCTACACCTCTAATCAGACTGGTCATGCAAAAAGCCCATTCCCTTGTCAAAATGGATGAAAGCAGATGACTGAAAAATTTTCAGCTAATTTTCTTTTTTTATCATTTCTGTTACACTGAACTAACCAAAGGGTAAGACATTCTCTGGGGATCTCTAACCTCAAGCCTTGGTTGCTCTTGCATGCACCTTTGAAAATGCTTCACTGACAGAAACTCCTAACTGATAGAGCCAAGTTCCAGGTCTGTGGTTTAAGATTTGCTTCAGGAATCAAACTTCCTATAGCTCTTATGAACTCAGAGTATGAAATTCATCTTTCAACTCACCCAGAACTAATGTATTCGCCCAGTATTTTCTGAACAATGTGCTTTATCGTGGAGTATACCATATTTAATTTGAGACTTCTTGATTATAAAATTAGGAATTATTTATGTAAATGAAAACTCAAATTTCCTGTACTATTTATGAAAGCCCATTTGAAATACAACATAACCTAATACAATTTACATAAGACCTAAAAAGGTCTACTCTAATTTCCAGGATATAAAAGGAAATAACAGTTTGAAATAGAGCAGGTTTGCACTTGCATTCCTGTTTCAAAACCTGGCAAATGCTTATAAAGCACTCCCTTGTGGCCAGCACTCCTCTATGCACTGGACATATATTAATTCATTTAATTCTCTTTTTTTCTTTTTTGAGATGAAGTTTCACTCTTGTTGCCCAGGCTGGAGTACAGTGGCATGATCTCGACTCACTGCAACCTCTGCCTCTGGGGTTCAAGTGATTCTGCTGCCTCAGCCTCCTGAGTAGCTGGGATTACAGGCACGGGCCACCCAGCCCAGCTAATTTTTTGTATTTTTAGCAGCGACGGAATTTCACCATATTGGCCAGGCTGATCTTGAACTCCTGACTTCCGGTGATCCACCCGCCTTGGTCTCCCAAAATGCTGAGATTACAGGTGTGAGCCTGTAATTAATTCATTTAACTATTAAACGATCATATGAAGTACATGCTATTATTATATTCTTTTTAAAGATGAAAAACACCTGAAGTGTAGAAAGAGTAATTAAATTGGCAGAGTCACACAATTGCTGAGTGGTAAAGCTGGAACTTTACCTAGCATGGTCCAAAGCCTACGCTCACACAACTCTGTAGATTTGTATACCTGCATTATTTAGTTGTTTCAGTGTGCCCTGTGACGGCAAGAAATGAAGGCTCAGAACTTGAATTATGGAGGTGATCTTCATTAATTAATTTCTACCTTCATTCATTTTTGGTACAACTGTTTGTACCAAAAAACTAAAGTCAAGGTATTATAAAAAGATTTATTTTCTTAGCTTCTTATTTTAGTACATCCAGGGAACTGTGGAAAGCAAAACAATAACTTGAAACTATGTAATATCTAATAATATAAAACTGACAGGACTTGAAGCTATATGGTGCAGAGATTAAGAACATAACTTTGGAACCAGTCAGACCTTCTGACTAGTTACTTAACCTATCTGGACACTAATTTTCTCAAACTATAAAATATGGAAAATAACAGTTTTCGTCACATAAGATTGTTTCAAAGAGGAAATTAAATAGTATGTATATAGCAAGTTATGAATCTCAGGTAGGCAGAAGCTATCTTCTTCACTTTCTACAGAACAACTTAATTTCTTCTTATAGCTTTTATTCTGCTTGACTAGTGGCAAATTTAACCTTAGTCATTAGGGGAAGTTCTCTCTTCCCTCTAGTCTGGTCAAGGTTCCATTAACTTATATAGTTCCAAGGCATTTTGAGAGCAGATGTTCCTCCAATGAGATATATCATTAGATAATTGAAGTTTTCTCCATTTTCCGTTAAGTACTTTGTAAATACAGATGAAAGCCCAGCCTCTTAACCTAGCTGGGGTTCTTGAGCCCATTTGTATAGATGTTGCATGGAGGTGGTTATTGAGGAGGGCTTTAACTCAGTACACCACTGAGGCATCCATCATTCCTATCTGTCTGCTTCTTCGAGTCTGCTGACTTTCTGTTTATTCCGTACTCTGTGTGGCACTCTCTACTTCAAAGCCCTTCTTAACCATTTTCTCTCCTTGTCTTGTTTTTTATGTCAAGTCTTGTTTCTCCGTGACTTTATTTCTTATGTCACAGTGCAGAAGCAATGAGTCCTTCTGTACTCTGGAGACCCATAGAGACCTCTTTCATCCTGTGGCTCCCTGCATCCTGGATGAAAACTTTCTAATCTTTGGTGATGTGGAGTGTGTTTGTAGGGGAGGACAAAGGCAACGTGATCCTCCTGAATCTCTTTTCTTATAAGGGAACAGACTCTTAATACAAATTTTCAAGTAATTCACTGGCTGTTTCTAATCCTATCCCTTCCTTTCACCTCCCCGAGGCAAGAATGAAAGTGCCCGGTTCCTAGGCAATGGAGATTACTGAAAAGGGCTAATAAAATATTAGAAGGAAAAAAATACAAATAAATACCTTAAAATTCTTACTGAAACACATAGGTTTTGATCTAGATCCTGCTGCTTACTACCCAGAAAGCTAGTCACCGAGACAGTAAATATTGCCAGGGAAGAAGACGTTGTTTAAGTGCTGCAGCCAAGGACTATAGAAGATCTCTCTCAAATTGGAATAAAATTAGGGATCTATATAGTGGGGAAAGAATACAACTACATGTGAGTAAACGGAAATCAGAGAGGAGTACAGAAACCATGAGGATGAGAGGCCTGGTATTTCATTGTCTGGGTGTCATGGTCTGGTGAGTTTCAGCCCCTTGATTCTCTCTGGGAGGGCTGAGAGTCACTTTCCTTAAAAAAGAACTCAGATTAGACAAATGTAAGCTTCAGGCTTTCAAACCAAGAAAGTCAGCTTCTATGTTTATTTTAAAAGACTATTAACAGCAGTTCTGTGGGCCAGTTTCAAAATAAGATACCAACCAACATGACCCAAGGATTTGGTGTAGATAGGCTAGTACTCAGTAAGTGGTTGCTTTCATGACTGCTAGTCTTGCTGTCTTTGTTATTATTGATAACAGGTAAAGAATACAAGGAAAAACAGAACCACTACAGACCAGAAGCAGAAGAACTTGTACCTTTAAAATCAAACCCAAGGCAGAGTGGGTCCACTTTCTGTCTCTGAAGACTACTGATACCTAGAGGACTATTATGGTGGTTCTTGGCTATCTAGACCCATGCTGCAGGTGGAGTGATCTCCCTGAACACCTCTTTTTTTTTTTTTTTTTACCTTTTCATCATTCCTCAAGCTTATACCCAAAAATAAAGTGTTGTGGGGCCATTCTGTGAATAAGACATTCTAATGCCAAGGGATTTCTGCTTTCTGTCAAAATATAAATTAGATCAAATAATGATTCATATTCTTGATTGATTCTAATTGATTATGATTTTGTTGAAGATAATGAACTCAATGATTAGTAATGATTGCATAGCTAGTTAGAATTAGAACCGCATTGGTAAATCACTATAGCAACAAGTAAGTGCCTTTCCTTATAACACTTTTGTTATGTCCAAAAAATCATTTTCATAATGGATATTCATTTAGTTCTTCAGCAGTATATATTGAGCACCCTATGAAATGTTAAGCACTGTTCTACCAACTAAGTATATGTTTGTAAGTCATAGAGAAAAATCTCAGCCTTCATGGAGCTTACATTCTAGTGGAGAAGATGAGAAATCATTATGATAAAAAAGCATGCATAGTTTGTTGGGTGTTAAATGCAAACAAGAAATAATAAAGCAGAAGTGGGAAATTTGCAATGTGTGGTCAAGGTGAGATTGTAATTTTAGACAGAGTGACCAGAAAGTTCTTAATGAGATGAGGACTTTTGAGTAAATCACTGAAGGAAGTGAGAGAATAAACCACACAGGTATCTGGGAAAGCAGTTCTCCAGGCAGACAGGACAGAACACGCACAAGCGCTGAGGCAGGAGAATGCCTGCTGTGTTCAAGAATCAGCAAGGAGACCTAGTGGAGTGAATTGCAGGAGAGATGCAGGAGAAGTACAGGAGAGAAGGGGTCGGTGAGACCAATCAGGAAGAGACTCGGGCCATTTGCACGTGTTCCTTTTATTCTGAGATGGGAAGCCACTGGAGAACATTTAGCAGAGGGATGACATGATTTTACTATATTTTAAGAGGATGACTCTGGCTTTTATCCTGTAAATAGAGGGCAAGAGAACAAAATGAAGAAGTCTCTAATTTATGAGCTGTTGTAGAGAAAATTTTGATATAGTTGAGACCCATTGAATTCTAATTCTATAAATTCTCCTTTTACTGCACTGCAGTCTGAGAATTTTGAGAAGTGAAATTCTAACTTTTACATTTGTACTTACATCCACTCAACACTCAATAATTGTGCTGAGAGTATTAAGTGTGAGATGCAGTTCCTGGCCCTGTGAGAAATACTGTGATGAACTAGAGAGGACTGCCGCAAGAAATTCTCATTTCAGAAGCTGTGATATAACCTGTAAATGTTAGACTTATAGAACATTTATAGAGATGGAAAATAGCATAACGGATTGGCTATAGTAATGCGGTTGTTCAGGTCTCTGGGGAAAACTCTGAGGCCAAAACTGTCATCTAAAAAGATATCAGATAGGAGAAATAAACAGATAAGCTGTAATACAATCTCATCTTGTTTCACTTTTCTTTCTTTCTTGTTTTCATTTTGCTTTTTAACTCTCTTTCTTTTTATTCTTATGCAAGGAAACTAACCATGTTGACCTCCATTACTAATGGCCTTAACTGATCAATTTGCCATATCACTAAGTTTACAGACGACTACCCACTTTCCATTTCAAATTATCAAGGAATTAACACTTCAATAATGTTAGTTACACCTGCTTCACATGTTCGGATCCCTCAGACCATGAGGGATCTACCTTAGTAACAACCTAGGTGACTGTCATAGTCATTGAGCTATAGTTGAACTGCAGCTGTTAAATGAAAAGCATTCTAGCACATTAATAACTGAGGCTTAAATGGCAATTTGAGGCCGGACACAGTGGCTGACACCTGAAAACCCAGCACTTTGTGAGGCCAAGGTGGGCAGATCACTTGAGGTCAGGAGTTCAAGACCAGCCTGGCCAATATGGCAAAACCCCATCTGCACTATAAGTACAAAAATCAGCAGGGCATTGTGCCATGTACCTGTTATCTCAGCTACTCAGGAGGCTGAGTCAGGAGAATCGCTTGAACTAGGGAGGCAGAGGTTGCAGTGAACGAGATCACACCACTGCACTCCATCCAGCCTGGGTGAAAAACCGAGACTCCATCTCAAAAAAATAAAAGTAAAAAAGTAAATTGAAAGTAAATGACAATTTGGAATGGAAACAGCCTAGTATCTATACTTTCTTTTTTTCTCTTTGGGCTGGGTTAAGGGTCTCTCCTCTACTTGTCTTGCACCCAATAAGTACCTATGTTAGTGGAATATATCAAAATGAACTGAAAATTTGCCTACGCAACTGTGCCACCTCTTTGAGGGCTGTGTCAGGTGTTAGTCACACCTATTCGTGACCACCACAGGGCCTGACAGATGTTAGTTGTTCCATAAATGTTTATTGCATTAAACTGTTGAACTGGCTACTAATATGGTACTTAGGTGACTTTCTTATGGAAGGCTCATAGACTTTGAATAATTGTTTTTGAGTGTCAAATATTATCAAATATCATACACTCATAATCCAAGGATGCATCAAACTCCATTGCCATCCTGGAAGAGCCCAAAGTCCAGTGGGGGAGAGAGACTTGAAAACTCATATTTGTGACGTGGAGATGTGACTATGATGAGTTTAATCTGAGAGGTAGACAACATAGGGAAGAGCTACTGATTTCTCGTGAAATTGCAGCAGGATTCACTGAAAAAGTCTAATAAAGAGCTTGAAGAGTGGAAATTGTTTTGTCTTATAAAGAAGAGTTGGAAACTTATTACAGGAAATGCACAGCAGATATTGAAAGCTCTAGAGGTATGAAAGTAAAAATGCTGTCAATTCCTAAAATAGTTTAGGCCTTGTTTGTGAACATATTGGGTGAGTGGGATGAAAACTTAAGCCAAAAGCTAAAGGGATTTATCACATATGAGAATGAATTTAAATGTATAGATTGGTTGAAAAAAATGGAAAGTTATATAAAAATGAGAGGCTAAAATTGCATTTTAGAAAGATCATTTTGGTGACATGTGGAGGAATGGATTAGAAAAGGAAAAGACCAAAAACTGGAAAAACAGGTTAATAACAAGCAATGATGGGACCTCACATAGTGTCGTGCTGTGGTTGCAAATGTGGACCCTATCCAGCCTGTCTGGGTTTGCCTTCTGGTCTCCGTGACCTTGAGCAAGTTACTTAACCACTTGGGTGCTTCAGTTTTCTCATCTGCATAAGGTGAATAATAAGGAAAGTTGTATAAGGGATATTATAAGTATTAAATTAATGAAACATATACAGTTCATGACAAAGAGTAATCATTTAGTAAGTGTTGCTTGTTATAATTAAAATCTCATTGGAATATCATAAACATTCTGTGAGGAAGATGCAGTGTTTATACTCATAGTTATAAATACTAAGCCTTCCAGGGTTTAAGTAACTAGGATAGCTAGATACTATATTTCATACATTTGCATATTAAGTACACATACAAGCAGTCATAAGGCAATGAGTAAAATACAAATTTATTAGTTACTAATATCTATCAATGGATCTTGAATTTGAGACTTACTAAAATCATGCAGTCACAAAGCTCTCATTTCCTTCAGATTTTTGCTGCAAATTCAGAAGTTTAGAGTATAACTGAAGCAACCACATGGCATCTGTAAGAAACAAGGTTTGGGACTATACAGCAGAAAAGTGTAGACTATAAATGATAACATTTCTTCATTGGCCTTGCTCAGCTGACACAAGCTTCAATCTGCCTGACTCTACCTATATTTCTCCTGTCAACTGAAGAGATACTCTATAGATTCTTAGTTTCATAACATGGCCATGTTAATACATTTTATGAAGTGACATGTCTCGTCAAGAAGAAAAAAATCATTACATAGTTAATTCCTAGTCTTCTATCATACCAGCAGGCCAGATAAGGTCTAAGGTCTTAAAACTTGTTTGTAAACCATATCATATATGCTACTATAAATGTATGTTTGTTTGTTTCAATTTAAACAGCAGGTGACAACACCATCTGCCAGCTTAGCAAATGTCATATGTCCCTCATGGTTCTTTTAAGACATGTAGTTCTTTGTCATACTGTTCCTCAGATAGGCATATCACTTGGTGAAAAAAGAAATTCAAATTTCAGAACCATCTATGCTTTATCAAGCAATTTATATGAGTGAGTTTCTGATGTGCAAAACTATGGAATATGACCATTTTCAAGCACCTATCAGATAAATTTTCAGAAATTTGATGAAGAAGCAGATAAAAGTCTGTTTTCCTTTCAAGGAAAAGGAAATTCAAGGCCTAAAGGAAATTGAATACTCTGTGGATAAGTCCTAACTACATCTTCATATGTGTTGCACTTCCCCAGCTCATATGGGTTTAAGGCATCATAATTCATGAAGCAAAAGTGTTTTCTTTTTAATTTTCATAAGAACAATTTCTGTGTGTAGCAGAGGGAGCTGGAATGAGAAGCTATTCAAAATTGGAAAAGTACATTAAAAATTACACATTGAATATCTATTCAGTAGCATCCCGTTTAAACTCTCCTTTTGTATCTTGAGTTCCATAGCCTCTAGAACATAGATGCCTCACCTCATCCCTGTATTCTAGTACACAGATGCCTCACCTCATCCCTGTATTCTAGTACACAGATGCCTCACCTCATCCCTGTATTCTAGTACACAGATGCCTCACCTCATCCCTGTATTCTAGTACACAGATGCCTCACCTCATCCCTGTATTCTAGTACACAGATGCCTCACCTCATCCCTGTATTCTAGTACACAGATGCCTCACCTCATCCCTGTATTCTAGTACACAGATGCCTCACCTCATCCCTGTATTCTAGTACACAGATGCCTCACCTCATCCCTGTATTCTAGTACACAGATGCCTCACCTCATCCCTGTATTCTAGTACACAGATGCCTCACCTCATCTCCTGTATTCTAGTACAGAGATGCCTCACCTCATCCCTGTATTCTAGTACACAGATGCCTCACCTCATCCCTGTATTCTAGTACACAGATGCCTCACCTCATCCCTGTATTCTAGTACACAGATGCCTCACCTCGTCTCCTGTATTCTAGTACACAGATGCCTCACACTCCTCTATTCACTCATCTACTCTTGCATCTGTCAGTGCCCAGTCTTGGAGAGCTCCTATAACATTACCTGGATGGCATGGAAAACAATAAGCCATGGTTGGCAAATATATATTAAACTTTGAAAGATTATTATTTTATACAGTTCTAAATTTTGGTTTGATTTTTGAGGGCAATCATAAGTTACATTTCTAATGAAAAATAAGTCTAATATGGAAAAAAAATCTATAGTTGGTTATTTCAACCAGCCATTTGCTTCTGATGAAATTGCTCTATAAAATAGATATAAAACCTCCTGTATCACTAAATCTTAATTACATTGTAGAATGTGAAAACTAGCACTACTCAGTAACCTTAGAAAAAGATTGGACCCCAAGTGGGGAATGGATGCTGAATAGCAGGTGCAATAGCCTTATCATTTTTGCATTTTTGTGATAAATTCTTGATTAAGTCAGTATCTAAGTATAGTTTTAAATTTTCAGTTGCTATTTTAACATCTATATCTCATTCAGTGTTTCCTAATATTTAATAAAAATAATGTTTGAACTTGTGAGTGCCAGCTCTATAAAATGGTGATGAAAACAGTATCGCAGTCTTTAATATGTTTGAAGTCTAGATATAAGTCATTTACAATTCATATAGCATAATTTTTATAATATATTTGTTGATAGAAGTCACTACATAAATTTTGCTATTTATGCAGACCGGTCCATATTCAAATCATGTGAGCATATAAACTGTATGCATATTATATAGATATATACATGGATATAAACATGTAGATACAGAAATAGGAATAGATCTGGATATGTACATATACATTTTCAGAAGTCATTGAGACCTATAGCATTTGCTTTTCTTCAAGTGACTTCATTCAAACATGTTAAATTAATAGAAAGATATATGCTTTGTTTTTGTTAAATTTTACATCATGTCTGTGTATTAGGTTCATGTTTACTATCCATGACTATCTCCAACAATGGAAACAAACTTTGGAACAGTTTATAATTTAAAAATTATCCTACTCTTAGGAATATTAGAATATAGAAATATTATTTTCTTATGCTTTATTTTTAATACTGTTGTATGCCAAATTTGTTTAAATAAGTTCAATTCAGGACATATAGCACATACCATTGTTGTGAAATGTACCAATTTTAAAGCAAATACAAACTTAGAATTTTCAAAATGGATACACTGAAACAAATAGCATAAAATTGGCAATTTATTTTGTATTAAGATAACAGAAGGGAGTTTAGGCAATTTTATATGCCTTTTGTCAAAAACCCCAGAATTATTTTCCTACAGAAAAACCATCAGCGTAAGTAATTAGTAGATTGTGCTTTACTGACCAAGCTGCTTTCTAATTCTCACCATGATGCTACTCCATTCTCTATGCATTTACAAGGCTGTAATTACATTTGAGGCTTTAGACTATGCCAGGCCAGCAAGGCAGTCAGCCCCTTGGAATAAGTCAGAGTGGAAAGTGGCAAAAGAGTATAACACCTGGGTGATGTCATGCCAGCAAAACCCATGGACTTGGTGGAGCTCACCTGCAGCCAGGGGACTGGAGTCTGAGACTGTATCCTTCAAAGTGAAATGTGAAATGTATTTTCAGTAAATCAAATAAACCCAATCAAGAAGAACTGAAAAATAAACAAACGAAAAACAACACAAAAACTCTGAAAGTAAAAAGCCAAAGGAGGAGGCAGTACCATTATTTTGAGACTTAGTTATGATTTTTATTCTGTCTACTTGATTGTTCACATCTGAAGCAAAATACAGTCTGTACAACTTAATCCAATATTTTTTTGAATCCAAGTATAACCTGTGACCTATAATACTCATGATGATTCTTTATATAAAGAAGCATTCTAAGAATTTTTATTGACAATTAATTTCCTATAAATTTTCTCTAAAATTTTTGAAGCATAATTTGTTAGGTCAAACTCTATGTATATGACTGAGATATGGCTGGCTTCTCACATTATTAACCCATATTTATCACTCTGCCACCCAGACTGGAGTGCAGTGGCATGGTCTTGGCTCACTTTAGCCTTGACTTCTTGAGCTCAACTGATCCTCTCACCTCAGCCTCCCAAGTAACTGGGACTGCAAGCATGCGCCACCACGCCCGGCTAATTTTTGTAGTTTTGGTAGAGATGGGTATTTCACCAGGTTGCCCAGGCTGGTCTTGAACTCCTGAGCTCAAATGATCCACCCACCTCAGCCTCTCAAAGTGCTGGGATTACAGGCATGACCCACCACACCTGGGCTAATTTCACTGAACTTTTTACCAATGGTGTTTTACTACTTGGCCAGCCTCTCACCAAGACATGTAACTGATTTGAAATAGAGGTAGAGACACCTTCAAGGTATTAAAGACATTCATACATACCTACATTACTTTAATGTTGCTTAGCATATTGTCGTAATATAAAATTGGACAGGAGAGTATGGACTTCAGTTATCAGGTCTGTACAGATAAAGATATGGATGTAGATATACACAGTACATGGATATAGATGTAAACTTGTAGATACATAGATGCACATACACAATTCTTAGACTTCATGATTATATATTTAAAATAAAAGGGAAAGGACTGCTTAGTCATCCTTCTCAGGTTTCATCTTTTTCTTCTGTGATTAGCGAACTTGAATTAATAAACTCCAATCTAGTGATAAGGAGATTCTTATAAAGATAGAAAAGACATTTTAACTTTTAGAAACCTTCAACTCTGGCAAAATAAAATGTTAAATCTAAGGAAGCTTTGCCAACAAACTGTCTTTATGATATATTTTGAAAGGGCCGTAATGGCTGTCAGAACTCTGAAGAACAATACAGCTCTAGAACCTGATAGTTATTCCTGCTGAGATTGTCAAGCAAGGACAAATGGATGTAGAGTTTCCTGATTAATTACTTATCTATGACAAGAAAAATGCTTGATAACTTTCACAAATGTAACACCATTTTCATGAAAGACGTCAGGTATGCTAACTGCTACCACTCTTCAGGCTTCTATTTCTTTTAAGGTGTGGGCTGTTGGTCAGAATGTATTTTCCAGCCAGACACCATGGCTCATGCCTGTTATCCCAGCACATTGGGAGGCCAGGGTGGGAGGATCACCTGAGTTCAGGAGCTGAAGACCAGTATGGCCAACATGGCAAAATCATGTCTCTTTAAAAAAAAAATGTATTTTTTCCTAAACCACATCACAATTTAGGTTCTACAGAATTATTTGAATGCTCTAGATTATGGTATAATACAGTGGATATATTACAATATTTATACAGAATTATAAGAAATGTGTTGCTTATCACAATAAAGACACAATAAACTTTTCAAACTTTTCTTTAGACATTGGAACTAGTAGTCAGTAAATATATGTCAGATATATATTAAATATTAAATGCATTTATTCTATTGTGTAATAAATATCTTTAAAGCAGTGATAAAAACATATCTGATATATTTGACTTTAATTCAAACTATAAAATACTCTTGATATAGAATTAAGGATTCATTTGTGTATGGGGTCACTGGTTGAAGCTTCACCTTTTTTTTTGGCATGAAAAATATCCTTAATTTATTGTCTATGAATTTTTAAGTGTTGATTTCTTCACAGCGGAATAAGAACTTAAAAGACTTGTAAAATCATTTGGGAAGATAATCCTTTTATATCTTAATCATTGTTTTTCCAGCCAACCTTTAGAAACTCATGTTATGCCTTTATGTAGTCTTTTTCGTATGTTTAAACTTCATTTTTATTTTTTAAAACTATTTTTCCACTCATAAGTCCATTCTATATGTAATAATTAAGTCATGTAATAAGCAAAACTGATATAACCAGGCTTGCGTTTGTGTTTACAACAAGCATCGTGTAAACATACAATTCTAGTGATGAGAGACAACACACGCAAGCACAACTTCCCCTCGGTGTGCATGAGATTCAACTGACCAGAGCAGAAGTATGCGTAAGTCCTCTGCGAAGCCCGCTATCTGTAAGAACATCTGCTACATGATACTGAACTCAAGACATCAGTATAATATTCATATTTGTAAGTAGGTCTATGCTTTAGACAGTTCTTAAGTAAACTGGATCACTTAAAGAAATTTAGTGTTCAATTTTTTTCTCCCAATAGTAGTATCAGTTGCTTCAGAGGCAGTGTCTTCACTTTCCCCTTGGGCAATAGAATGAAACAGTGTGTCGTTAGCAGATAGAAGACTGACAGCGTTGCAGCAATGTAATATCATGCCGAGCACTACGTGAAGTGGAAAAAACACTCTATTACTTACGCATTTTTATTAGCTGGTGTTTTGTGTTGTTTTATCACACTTATCGATAAACCCACTGAAAAGAAATGACATGATGAGTTCACGGGAGTGGAAAAATCATACTTGAAAGCAAAATATAATGAAATATATACACGTACACACACTTGTATATATTACAACATACATATTTTATGTATGTACACATTTATTCTACATATGCAGTATTGTGTGTGCACATAAATTTTAATCACCTCTGAAGTGATATCATAATAGTTCAAACTTTGGGCTCTAGACAAATCATCTTCACCAATTAACAGCCATATAAACTTGCTCAAATTAATTTTTCCCTCTGCCTCAGTTTTCTCATATTTAAAATGGAGATATTTCCTACATCATACTGTTGTTGCCTACCTTATTAAATAAGTTCATATGTACAAAATGCTTAGAGTAATACTGTTAATAGTAATAGTAGTATATAAAATATGTGCACACATAGGGGAAGCATATATAAAATTTAGCAGTGCTTGAAATGCTTTGAATTTTCATGGTTAAGGCGCCTTGACAAAACTCACCATTTTGGGCCTGTACCACTTATCTATGCTGCATTAATACAGTCCGTGGTAGAATTCCTAAAGCTGATAGAAAATATCATATCTTATTACATTCACCCATGGAAAGCCACAGGCACCTCTGTCAACAGGAGAACAAATATTATGACTATGTCTTTTCAGAACAGCATCTCCATATCTGTGTTGAATTCAATACTATGGTTACTTTAAAGGGCACAAGAGAAATGGTATTTACCGTGCTAGAAATAGTGTGCCTCATGAAAAATTCTAAAACGTCCCTGCAGCCATCTGAAATCATAGTCTCTGGTAGTTCTAGTGGCAATTTTTCTTTTTCTTTCTTCCTTTCTTTCTTTCTTTTTCTTTCTTTTCTTTTCTTTCTCTTTCTTTCTTTTTCTTTCCCTCCCTCCCTCCCTTCCTTCCTTCCTTTCTTCCTTTCTTTCTTTTCTTTCTTTCTTTCTTCTTTCTTTCTTGACATAGTTTCACTCTTGACACCCAGGCTGTAGTGCAATGGTGTGACTTCGGCTCACTGCAATCTCCAACTCCCATGTTCGAGCGATTCTCCTGCCTTAACCTCCTGAGTAGCTGGGATTACAGGCACCTGCCACCACACCAGGCTAATTTTTGTATTTTTAGTAGAGACAGCTTTTCACCATGTTGGCCAGGCTGGTCTCAAGCTCCTGACCTCAGGTGATTCAACTGCCTTGGCCTCCTAAAGTGCTGGAATTACAGCCGTGAGCCACTGCACCCGGCCTCTAGTTGCAATTTCTGAGACACTGCCACAGTGACTATCAGTACATGGTAGTGATCTCGGTAACGTTTCTGCTTTCATTTCAGCTCTTGATTGGCCTTTAGCAGTCAGAGTAAGTGAGGCTGTCGTTTCATCTCTCCTTATGAAATTGAATTTTACAAAAGAGACGTCACCTAGAGTTTGAGAGGTTTGATTGACAATCTCCATATAGCAGCTTTGCTCTAGTCAAAGAAACACTGTCTTGAAACCTCTGATGCCTTCGCATGAGGAGGGGAAAGAGCAGATGGGAGGTAAGGGAGACAGAGGAGACACCAGCATGCAGGTCACTATGACATCTCCTTCTTCTCCTGACAACAACAGCCCACACACTTCCACCTGCAATTCTATTAAATATAGTGTCTGCATGACAGGAAACAGCTCATGATGGTAATGACATTGTTAAATCACTGCCTCAAATGGGTGGAGGGCAGCTCAAAGGGGGAGAGCAGGACTCTTGGAGTGGCATTTTACCTTGCTTTGAATTCATAAAATAAAAATGTAAACAAGACACACAAATATTTATCAAGACCCAAATGGAAAGCTGTCTGTATGTTGTTTCTCTGATAATGACATATAAGGCATATTTTTGGACTCTTTATCAGCTTTTTAGAAAAAAAATCTGCATTTTTACCTAGTTGACAAATTTCAAATTCTCCAGATGGCAGCCTTAATATGTTTAATATGATTGTACTGTTAAAAAATAGCAATCTAGTTTTTTCTAGAGAAAGTCATTTGCTATGAGAAAGCAATACCATATGATACATGAAAATAAGAACACTGCAAGCTATTTTTATTTGGCTTTTACTGAGCTCTCAATGAATACAAAATCAGTACCGAACAAATAGATGCTGCTGCTAATAAACCTAGCAACTTATTCTACCCAATTCCTAAAGTCCCTATTAATATATAGGCAACCCATCCCTCGTCTGCTTTTCTATGTATTGGTAATTTAGCCACATACTGAGGTTTCTGTTTGTGTATACTTGCTAAATAAACAGTAAGAGAGATGGAAATGGATTGGAACGTGTAGATCTGTGGAAAGACTATCATTTGAACAACTACACCTGGGCCCTCTTGAGTGTTTTGAAAATTTCTGCCCCAAAATCCATTTGGCTTTTTGTCCCCACCCAAATCTCATCTAAAATGTAATCCCCATGTGTCAAGGGAGGGACCTGGTGGGAGGTTGGAGATGGCTGGGTCCCGGCTGTGGTTTCTCCCATGCCGTTCTCATGATAGCGAGTGAGTTCTCACAGATCTGATGGATTTGTAAGTGGTACCACTTACCATTTGTAAAGTTACCATTTGTAAGTGGTAGCTTTTCCTTGCTCTTTCTCTCCTGCTTCCATGTAAAAGGTACCTTGCTTCTCCTTCCCCTTCCTCCATGTTTGTAAGTTTCCTGAGTTCTCAGTGACCGTGTAGAACTGTGAGTCAATTAAACCTCCTTTCTTTATAAATTACCCAGTCTCAGGTAATATCTTTGTAGCAGTGTGAAAATTGACTAATAAAGTGAATTGGTACCAGCAGAATGGGAAGCTGCTATAAAGATAACCTGAAAATGTGGGATTGGGTAATAGACAGAGGTTGGAACAATTTGGAGGTCTTATAAGAAGCCAGGAAGATGTGGGAAAATTTGGAACTTCCTAGAGACTTGTTGAATGGTTTTGACCAAAATGCTGATGGTGATATAGAAAATGAAGTACAGGCTGAGGTGGTCTCAGATGGAGATGAGGAACTTATTAAGAACTGAAATAAAGGTCACTTATGCTCTATTTTAGCAAAAAGACTGGTGACATTTTCCCCTGCCCTAGAAATCTATGAAACTTTGAACTTGAGAGAGATAATTTAGGGGATCTGGCAGAATAAATTTCTAAGCAGCAAAGCATTCACGATGTGACTTGGGTGCTGTTAAAGCATTCAGTTATATGCACTCACAAAGAGATATTTTGGAATGGAACTTATGTTTAAAAGGGAAGCAGAGCATAAAAGTTCAGAAAATTTGCAGCCTGATAATGTGGTGGAAAAGAAAACCCCATTTTCTAGGGAGAAATTCAGAAACTTGCGTAAGTAACGAGGAGCCAAACGTTAATTGCTAAGACAATGGGGAAAATGTCTCCAGGGCATGTCAGAGGTCTTCACAGCAGCCCCTCCTATCACAAACCCAGAGGCCTAGGAGGAAAATATGTATTCATGGGCTGGTCCTAGGTCCCCGCTGCTCTGTGCAGCCTCAGGACTTGGTGTCCTGCATCCCAGCTGTTCCACCTCCAGCCATGGTTAAGAGGGACCAACATAAAGCTCAGACCATTACTTCAGAGTGCTCAAACCCCAAGATTTGGTGACTTCTATATGGTATTGGGCCTGTGGGTACTCAGAAGATAAGAGCTGAGCTTTGGGAAACTCTGTCTAGATTTCAGAGAGTATATGAAAATGCCCGGATATTCATGCAGAGCTCCTCACACAGAGTTCTTACTGGCCCACTGCCTAGTGGAGCTGTGAGAAGAGGGCCACTGTTCTCCAGACCCCATGTGGTAGATCCATCAACAGCTTGCACCGTGGAACTGGAAAAGCCACAGCCACTCAGTGCCAGCTCATGAAAGCAGTGTGGGGGCTCTACCCAGCAGAGCACAGGGGTAGAGCTGCTCAAGGCCTTGGGAGCCCACCCTTTGCATCATTGTGCCCTGGATGTGAGGCATGGAATCAAAAAAGATCATTTCAGAGCTTCAAAATTTAATTACTGCCCTGCTGGGTTTCAGACTTGCATTGGGCCTGTGGCCACTTTGTTTTGGCATATTTCTCACATTTGGAATGGGAACATTTTCCCAGTGCCTGTACCCACATTGTGTCTTGGAAGCAACTAACTTGTTTTTGATTTTACAGGCTCATAGGTGGAAGGAACTTGAGTTGTCTGAGATGAGACTTTGAACTTGGACATTTGGGTTAATCCTGGAATGAGTTAAGACTTTGGGGGACTGTTGGGAAGTCATGATCAGTTTTGAAATGTGAAAGAGACATGAGATTTGGGAGAGGTCACAGGCAGAGTGATATGGTTTGGCTTTGTGTCCCCAGCCAAATCTCATCTTGAATTGTAATCTCCGTGTGGAGGGAAGGACTTGGTGGTGGGTGATTGAACCCTGGGGAAGTTTCCCCCAGGCTGTTCTCATGATAGTGAGTGAATTCTCACAAGACCTGATGGTTTCATAAGTGGCAATTTTTCCTGCTCTCTCTCTCCTGCTGCCATGTAAGACATGCCTTGCTTCCCCTTCACTTTCTACCATAATTCTAAGTTTCCTGAGGCCTCCAAGCCATGCAGAATTGTGAGTTAATTAAACCTCCTTTCTTTACAAATTACCCAGTTTCAGGTAGTATCTTTATATGAGTGTGAAAATGGACTAATACACCATTTAAGATATTAGCATATATCATAGAATAAAACTAATTCTGTCAGATGACATGAATATGTCTGATTTATCTTATCACTCATTTGGGTTTCCACACCTGACTAGTACCTAAAATAGTGTATTGCATTGCTCATCCATACTGTATAATTGCTTGCAGAACATGTGATTTAAAAGCCCAGGGCCGCTGTCTTTCAAACATTAGGTATTTGTTTCTGTGTTATGAATATGTAACCAATTTGTGTATTAGCTTGACCTTGTATCAGTTGAGACTCTTTTGTGACGATACTGGAAATTCAAGGTCAAATGGATGCATTATATTTTCCAACTCTTACCTATCATGTACTTTGATTGAGTCATGAAAACTACCTAGAACAGCTGTCATTTTGATATGTTCTGGTTCTTCTGAGAAGTTAGATTTCCACTGAGTAAAATTATAGACTCTGCAGAGAAATCAAAACAGTTATCCATCTACCAAAAAGACCTGCACTGTGATCTTTTCAGCTATTTCACATGAGTATAGGGAGACTTTAAACTTAATAAATGAGAATCAGGCTACAAAGGTATAAAATCACTTTATAGTACAAAACTCCAGATAAATGTCATTTTTGTGCCTCTGCGGTATTATTATTCTATTAACTGCATTGATAGTAGAAACTTTCAGTTCATGTTTTTATCAGAAATGTTCTGTTCTAACTGTGAACCAGTCTGTACTATGAATTTCATAATTTGTAGCAATAGAGTAACAGTAATAATCATGATTATTTTACAAGGTCATCGTAGCGATTATAGGAATTTGCAAACTATGGAGTTATATATAAAAATACTTATTAGTGAATCTTTTGAACTTTTATTTCATCCCAAGAACAAAGAACTGCTTATATTTACTGGCTTACTGAATTAGCAATGTATTTGATAGTAAAGCAGATGCCCTAAAAATTGTGAGAACAATACCATAAGGTTTTCCTATGTTCAGTTGCTAATGATATGTGGGTGAAATCATGACCATGGAAGTTAAAAATAACAGCTCTGCAGTTATGATCTTGGACATGTTATTTATTCTCTCTCAAAATCAGTGTGATTCCCTCATCTATGCAATAAAGATAATGGTAGATAATCCTTGTAAATGCATGATTTAAAAGGAAACATTCACTTAAAAACATGTTTAAGTATTTATTGTAGTGTCCAGATTATAATTACTTGATATGTTTTAATAATTGTTATCATAGAATGCAGACACACTATTCAAAAACAGGTGAGACATTTGTCTTATGATAAAAAAATATTAAGCTAAAAATCTAAACTTTAAAAAAGCCCTATTACTGAAAATCAAATAATACTTTGTGATTAGGCATATACACACACACTCACTTATACATTTATAAAATAATGCATGTGGACACACAGAACAAGGGTCAGGAATTCACATGACCTTTTAAGCTCAGTCCAACAAAAAACAAATGATTTTTTTTGCTCGGTGTTAACTTTTTGTATTACTTTTTAGAAGGATTTTCTTTTTTTTAACCTCATATAATATGCTAGTCATCAACTTGTCTTTTGATAGTATGAGTATTAACTACAAAATGGTTATAAATTGCTATGCAGAATGAACAGCTGTGAGAAATAATAAATGATTCTGTTATCACAACTAGAGTATTAGATGGCATATTTAGAATTATATATAAATGGGATTATTATACAAAATAGCAGAAAAGTCTCAAAATTAACTATTTGACTTCTATGTGGGTCTTTACATGAACTTATTGATTTATCCTCAAAAAATGTGACTCTGTGTTTCAAAAGGTATATTAAGAATGCCATATGTGATGTTCCAGTAATACAAATTATGAGAAAATGCACTTCTTGTTTCTCTTTGGTTTCTTTGAACTTTTGCCAAATCTTCTCCAGTATTTTCTTGGAAATCTTTATTGTGTCTAACTATGTGGAGACAGTTTTAAAAATAAATGTTGATTTTTATCACATTTAAAAAGTGAAAAGAGAAGAGGTGGAAACAGAGGAAATGATGTTTGAAGCCTGTTCTTTTACCATAGTACTAACATTAAAAAAGCCCTATTACTGAAAATCAAATAACAGTGGATTTAATATATGGGGTGTTAAATCAGGGCAGGAAAGCATTTATTGAGAAAGACTCCCTCCAAATACTTGAGGTTATTCAGGAATATGTGTCATGATATTATTTGCATTGTGACCAATAGATTAAGAAACATTTGAACATCTCTAACTGAAATAGTCTGGCAAGAATACAAATCTAGAATGATAATGCACTAAAACATGCTTTCAAATTTGTACTGAAATATAAATTAATAATAGCATCCATTTTAAGATGCAATCCAGGCCTCTTAATAAATATTCTATGTACATTATCAATCTAATCTTCATGAAAATCCTAGGACTTATGTATCACAATATTCTCATATTATAGATGAAGAAACTGAGATTCATAGAGATTAGTGGACCTTCTGTGGTCACATAGTAAGTTAGAATTCAAACATGATTTTCGAGTTCTAAAACTTGAAGTCTGAACCACCATGATACGCTGACTTCTAGTGTAATCAGAGTAATCAGGGCCACAACTGGTTTTGGTGGTGTTTTGTTGTGGTGGCAGTGGTGATTTCTTTCTTTTTTGTTGTTTTTGTTGCTTTTTTCTTTTTCTTTTTCTTTTTTAAAGAAAAGCAATTATATGGAAAAACGTAGATAATTATTAGTCCTACTGAATTAAGATAAATTATTATTTTTAAAATATAAATTATTATTTTTAATACCATACAATTTTATTTTCTTTTCATTGGTGAACACACACACACACACATCCTAGCAAGTATGTACACATATATACACATGCATTTGAGAAACTCCACTTATTCAAATGTAACTAAAACCCTTTATATGAAGCTCTGTGTTTTGTCCTTTATCTTTGTTCCTATTTTACATGTATAATCATTGCAGACTCAACTTCAAGTTTATTCTCCTCATTTTATATATGTGAATCAGATCTCTTGGCAAGACAAAACAAAATTATATCTAGTATATCTCCTGCATATAATGTTTAAAAGCTGGCACATATGTTCTCATTGATCTTGTGCATTGTGAGCAACACAGAGAATCTTAAGGGGAGAACATTATCAGTCACATTTGTAGAGTTTTGCTTTGTGATATTGTGATATTTTAGGCAATATTGTAAAGAGCGCAGCAGCTCAACAATATTATAAAGACCTAGAATATCTGTAAAGTCTTTACAGCTTTCTTGAGCATTGGCTTAAAATTAGAAGCCAACATGGGCATGTTTTCTGACTCTGGAACAGACAGGCCCACAGCATGCTTAAGACTGTAATTTACTTAGGATTACCAAGCAGTTAAGCAATGGGAATAGAGATGAACTCTAATGTGGCAAGATCCAGTGAAGGGCAGAATAAACCTAGACATCAAGGTTAACACAAAATTAGCAGTTTTGCCAAAGTGAGCAGATGGCAAGGAAACAGAAATACTATACTGGGGAGTTGGGCACAGAGGAAACCTGAATCCAAGGCAAAATCGCAGGGCAAGCTTTTACTGCTGAAGGAGCAAAGTTTTATATGAATCAACGATGCACTACTCAAACTCTCTACATCTCATTTAATGTTGATTTAAGATCCCTGTGGGGCAGGAAACAAAGAGTGGATGCTACTGGAAACTAGAAATTGACCATACTTGACTGGGTAAAAAACAAACAAATGTTAGCAGCAACTTTTATTGACAAAAGTCTCACCAACACATGGCCATTCTGTATTAGACTGGAAGTTTATCTAAACTTTCATTGTACCTATGGATGAAATAAGACTTTGGACACAACCTGGAAATGGTTATGCCCGTTTCAATGTCCATCTTGGATTTTCCCTAGTAGTGTGTGTTTGTGTGTCGTGTGTGTTGTGCGTTTCAGGGTATAATGCTATAACTGGCTAATTTTACTTGTTAGGTACGTTGTATTCCTCTGCAAACAACTGAAATGAAAATTATTTCTTTATTGATTCCTGGAATTGTTTTAACTTTTGACAGGTTTGTTATTTCCCTGAAATCTGATTTGTCAGTGCAAATGGCCTTTGGAGGGGAGCACTCTGCTTGGCCTAACATTAAAATCTGAGTCTATCTTCTCACTTTCTTCAAAAACCTGAGAGTTGAAACAATCCAAAAGCTCAGATTCTTGAAGAGACCTGGAGACACTTAGGGAGAGAAGGCACAGAGAAGAGAACAGGGGGCACCCATAGATAAGTTTGATTTCCATTTATTATTTAGCACTAGAAACAGAATTTGGTTGTTTGCAGCCTTTAATAACACACCTTTAAAAAAAAAAAAAACCCTGTTTCATCATGATATTTTCAAAAGCCCATTTATTTCCCTCAAGATGTACATATAAGTTTTATGTTATTTGTTTCAATTGCAGGTTAAGTTTTAAGGACATAAAAATAATATTACAGTAATATTTGGAAGAAAAATAAAGAAATATTAGTTATGAACAAAATGCAATAGTTCAAGGAGACTAATTCCAGGTCTTACCAGTTGAGGAAAACTATATCTAAAAATATCATTTTGGCCTTTAAAAAAATATGTTCAATTCAATGTAATTTTATTATTATTAAAGTTGAATAGCATTAGATGCCTAACCAGTGCAAAGGCTTCACTTTTGCCATGCAGACATTTGAAGCAAACCTGTTTTAGACCAAATCCTCTCCTGTGAAGAGTTAAAATTTAGTTTAACAAAGTATTAACTTAATTGGGCTCAGTTTTCTCATGTATATATTGAGGAGTATGGAGTGACTCTCTTCCAGTTTGAAAAATCAGTAAATTTATTTATCTTGAAGACATTTTACATTTTACAGATGCTTCTGATGAACACTTATTGTCATGGAAAGTAAGATAATGTGTCCTTAATAGTACTTATCACAAAGGTTTTAAAAACTTTTTCAGCTTAAGCATACTCTACTCTGTTAACAATGACCATTAAAATTAACACATACTATGGTGCAAAAAAGGGTAATCTTCATGTTTTCCAAATCATATAATAGAGTCACACACACACACACACACACACACACAGCTCATACATATATCCATCTATATAATAAAAATAAAATTAAATTAAAATTAAATACAATTTTTGTCTTATGGTTTGAGGCCAGTATAACTTTTATAATAGTGTCAGAAAAAGAGAGAAAAGAAATTGAAGTGAAGGTCAGTTTATACACACAAAAACCCCAAGTAAAATTTTATTTTGTTTAAATTTTAAAAGTAAAATTTAATCCAAACTGAAAATGTGTTAAAAATAATATGCCATCCCAAGTAGGGATTTTACCAGGTATAAAAGGATAATGACAAAATGATATTGACTGAATAGTCAGTCTAATCCATCAATTTCTTGTGTAAAAGAAAAAAATACCGTGATTACCTCAATAGATGCAGAGAGAGTAACTGATAAAGATTAGTCACTATTGGTGTTACAGATAAAATCTTCATAAAGATAGTAACGGAATGGAAGAAAATTCTTCGTGGAAGCAAAGAACTGAGAGCAACCAAATCATGCATTTATAATGGTGTGCTCTGTGCCAGCCGAACACGAGGAACCAAAATTTATATACAGTGAAATACATGAAAGAGATGTACACCATAAGACTTTTTATGTGGAAATAACACACAGATATAAACAGCAGCAGTATATATTTTGCAAGGCCAAATACATACATTTATATGTCAGATGATTCTAAGGACCAAAAGTAAATACATTAAAAAGGGCCCCAAAATCAGATTGACACTGAGATGGGTTCAAAGAGGCAAAAACTAACCTAACCTAAACAAGAAAGGAACTTTGCCTTGACCAATGATGATATAATGTCATGAACTGACAGGTGTGATCAGAGAGATTCTCTACACTATTTCCAAATAAATAAATAAAGGTAATAAAGTAGCATATATTCTGTAACTAGCATGGCTTCTACAATACAACCAACAAAAACAATTTTGTTTTCTTTTTGGACTAAGTGTGGATTAAATAGAAAAGGTAGGGACATAGCAAAGGGGCCAGGCACAGAAGCTTAAATTCCCGTTCTGCTACTTACCACTTCTGTAACCTCAAGATAATCACTTAGCACACCACAACTTGGATTCCTTAGTCTGTAAAATGGGGCACTTCTGTTTACCTCCCTTAGTTTTGTGTAGAATAAATGTAATAATACATGCCTGGAGAGGAGCATAAATCCCCAGCATACAGTAGATATTCTAACAAATATGTGTTCTCTCCATCCCTGTACCCCCAGGCCCACCATACAGGACCATCATAGTTAATTGTCTTCCTGTTGGAAGGAATTCTTAGGAAAGACTGCAACTACCTACACATTGTTCCACTGCTTATGCTCACTGAACTTTTCAGAAAATCTTTCATTTTTCAGGCCTATCTCTAATTTGCAGAACCTATGATAATGCTACTTATGATCCCTAATAGGACTAATCAAGAAGGGAAGAGGCAGAAATATTATATGCAAAGAATTACACATTAGCTTGTTCCATCTGCATAAACTTGTAAGTAAGAAACAATTGGTCGGCCATAAAAAGAACCTGATAAATGCTGAGATAATTTCACTTCAGTCTTGCAGACTTAGTATTTTATCATTTCTGTATTTTTATAATTAACAATAGGACTGTAATTTTCTTTCATAATTGGTGAATTTATTGAGATATTTCTCACTCTTTGACTGATGTGTTTCATCTTCTATACTTCTGCCCTGCTGTGTCCCCCACAGTTATGGTGCTCCAAATGCACAGAATTTAGATGTTTCTTGTTGTTGTTTTATATTCCTGTTCACTATTTATTCATAAGATAAAGAGGAGAGCGTTGTATGTAGAAAAGAACTTTTATATAGAAAATGAGTAATAGTGTTCTCAGAACAACTACTTAGTTGTGGTACCATTCAGATTCTAACTTGGCGTATGTAATACTGCCTAATGTCACAAACGAGTCTCATTTATACAAAACATTGACTATATGAGAAAGTTGAAGAAATGGTTCATCAGAAGATAGTTCAGGTTTATAAGGGTTAAATGATATTCAAGTTCTATGACAGTCTGTGTTTATTAACCAGCAAGAATATTGCATTCCACTGTTGAGACTGATGAGTATCATGGCTTTAGCATAGGGTAAAAGAAATCAAGATTCTTTTGTTTTTTTTTTAATTACTTTAAAGATACAGTGAGAATTAAGATTTGACTAAGCTGGACTGTGACTGCTACAACCATTACATGGTGCCCAATGTGCCTTAGAAAATAGAGGTGTTATGCAAACAGTTGTCATGAATTTATTTTCTCTTCAACACCTGATGGGAAAATGTGCTACTCAGCTAAAGAAGGGCAGTGGGAATAATGATCATTCAAGATGTCTTCAAACTGCACTACAGATATTTAATTTAAAAAGCACATTGTCTGTTTTGAGAGTCACTATTTCCTTCTGTCAAGAAATATCATTAAAGCATAGTGATGTTAGGAACTTAGGGATTTTTAAATCCTCATTTTCTTTGAAAACTTGGCTGAAAAAAATACTGCATCTTGATATGGAGCATCAAGTCCTTTTACAATGTTTTCCTCTGAACACAGAGAGTTTATTATCATCCCCCCCTGAGGGCAGGCAGGAAGAATAAAGCTAACATTCTGATTTGCTTTGTTGGATCTGATGATACTTGCTTTCTCCCCAGATTTCACTTTGGGATATAACGTGGTACTTCCAGACTACCCACTCATCTCAGTTTGTTGTTATTGTTGGTTAGTTGGTTGGTTTTTTCTCCTCTCACTGCCTAGATTTTTATATGTCTTAATTATGGTTGTGAGCACAGATGAAAGTAGTATAATTTAAATGGACCTAAGTGTCTTGCTTTTATAACAGTGATGCTTAATTTTTGTTTTCCATTGTTCTAATTTTCTTTGAGGGCCCTTCTTTTGCCTGGTAATTAGATATGACAAAACATCATATTTGATCTATAATTCAACACTACTAGGACTAGAAGAACCCTTCATACCTTTTCAAAGTCCTTCATTTTACAGACGAGGACCAGGCACCCAGAGAAGGGAAATGATTTAGGTAGGCTACTGCAGCTACTTAGTGGCAGATCCACATCCAGAAATCTTTGTCTTGCTAAAGAGTTCTTGCTACAGCTCTTGATAAAGAGTTGTTTTTCCTCCACATCAAGCTTCCTTTGTTCTATTCTCAACTTAAATAATAACTTGTGAAGAGATCTAGCAACAAACCCTTTATGTGGACTTCCCGGACTTGCTCGTTGATGACTTCAAATGTTTGACAGTGCACATGGCAATATAATTTATCCTGTGACTGCAAAGATGACATCCTGTGATTACTGCTTGATTCCTCCACAAAATTATTCCTGAAAGGCTTGTAGGTGTCTATAGATCCACAGCTTCCATAGTTTTCCTTTGAAATATACACAGAAATATCATTCTTACTGTTAGTTAAAGACATATGCCAGATATGGTGACACAGTTATAATTGCTAATTATAATGTGATTAATAATTGTATCTTTTTTCCTCTCACCACTGTGCTGTTTCTCACATTCTGATTTATCCATCCTGTTTTGCTATTCTAGGTTTGTGTGCTGGAGAGGCAAATATTTGACTTCCTTGGATATCAGTGGGCACCTATCCTGGCAAATTTTGTACATATTATTATCGTCATTCTTGGTTTGTTTGGAACTATTCAATATAGACCTCGTTACATAACAGGAGTAAGTACCTTTTCTGCCTTTTTAAAATCTAATTGAACTAGAAAATGATGTGCAAACTCCAAATGCCTTGAACACTTATGCATATACTCTATCTTAAAGATGTGGATACTCTCTTTTAAGTACTGTGTTTATTTTCATAGTTTCAGATTCCATCAACAGTAATTGAAAATGTCAGGTTTAATGCACTTGATAGCAGTGTAATCAGATTGAATTCTCATAATTTGTACTTTCAGCAAATATTCTCATAAGCCTAACTGTGTTTCTGTATTTCTAAATTATAAAATCATGCTTTCTGGTTTAACATATTTTAATGGGAATTTTTTCTCATATTAAATAATATTTTATATATTAAATGAAGACTTTAAAATCAATACAAATGAACATATACTATTGATGTAAAAATATTAACCCACATTAGGGCTAATATTAGCATATGTGAAAGATAGAATAATCTGGACAATTGTCTCTGTGTTCTCCATAATTCTCTTTTGGCTCAGAAGAAGTATTTTGCATTCCCGCTGAAGTTAAACTTACTTAACATAAGTGAAATCCAACTGTGTTGCAGTTACTATGGGAACCATAACTTGGGTTAGCTTTTGTATGTGCCTCAGATCTGAGCTACTGCTCTTCATTAATGTACATTTTTTTCTTTTTAGTTTCATCATTTTTTCTATATCTTCATTTTGACAATGGAAATGTCTATAGGCATTTATTTAAAATTGTAAAGCAGGTTTGTAGTAAAAGTACGTATATAAGATAGTACAATGAAAGCTCTGCCTTGTTCAGCACAAACCAGCGGCCCTTCTCAGGTTTTATGAAAGCGTCCTCATAAAGATGCGCCCCCTTTAGCCTGTTCTTTCTGTCATCTAGAACCAGATAAAGCTCACTGGTACAGAGCCAGGCAATATGGTGGTGGCTGGAACTAAAGGAGCTACTGTCAGGCTAAGGAGGAATGAGAAGCCCATAGTCCTCACCTCCAGGTGCACACCCCGGATCCCAGTGCATGTCACCATGGAGGCTGGGTAGCCATCCACCTCTTGTAAGAGTGGGAGGAGTCTGTTGCAGGGTGAAGTTTTTCAGTGCACAAGATGTGATAGTATTGTCCATTTTATTTTATGAATTGTAATTTGATCCAGTGTAGGGAGGATTGTACAACGGTTGAGAGTGAGTCCTCTGAAGTCATAATATCAGGATTGAAATCTTGGATCTGCCAAATTCTGTGTGACTTTAGACAACTTCACCTCACCAATCTTCAGTTTTCTTATCATTAAAATCAAAGTAATCATTACATTAACTCATAATGATTTAATTAATTGATACGTTGTTAGCCATTATATGAAAAAATTTTAACTTACTTCTTCTTTTATTAGACTTTGAGGTTCTTTCATGGTTTTGTTGTTATAAATAATGTCGCTCTGAATATCATTATATAAATATTTCATCTTTATTTCTGATAAAGTTCTTGGGATAAAATCTAGATGTGAGCTAACATATTTGAACTATTTAAAAACTCAGAGGTTAATTTTGAGGAGTAAGGGGGATATTCTATGAAATGTCCTTAGCATCATGCTTGGTGTTTTAAAAGCCCCCAGTAAATATTAGCTATGGTATTTTTGTTTTTATTCTTATTATTTAAAAATAATACTAACCTGTATAGCATAGAAATAGGCTGAAAGGAAATTTAAAATAGAGTAAGGTACTCCAGGTATTAGATGAACTATTTCTTGTCCCTTTTATTCTAAGATGCTACACCCCCCCCCCCCCACACACACACACACAAAAGTGTAGGCTTCCTATGTGTCAAATTATACTGTCATCCCTTTGAATAAAGGCATACCACAGATCTTTCAATGCTGGCCACTTTCTCTGGCATGGAATAAGAATTATGATACCAAGGGAAAACACCTTTAAAATTGTTAGAAGTTTTGTTTATTGGGACTATTAGACACCACCTGAACTCTTTGCGAGGTCTTAACAGTGAATCTCAGAGCGATATCCTTAATTTCATCTTGACCAGAAAACAGCGCTGTGAATTTGGGTTTTTCCTTGAGACAATGTCTTTGGAAGTCTTTTGCTAGCTAGAGATGATGTAAAGTATAATCTTCTTTTTTCCAACTCAGTAAGTCCTGGGTTGGAAATATAGCCTCTAAATTCTGCTTGAAAATCTTTCTTTAGCTCATCTCTCTCTTACAATATCATGCTGTCTGTGGCTAAAAGATGACAAATAGCATTGTCATCTTTTTTTTTTTTGCTTGGAAATCCCTTTAACCAGGCCCACAAACTCATAGGCATATTTTCTATCTTTCCAGTTATTGAAGGCAATAGCTAAGATAATTGTTTTGGCAGTAAATTCCATGAGTCTTCTTTTCTCCAGCCCTCAAAAACAATTTCCTTTCTCCACTCCGAGTCTCCTTGCTGCCCTCCTGGCATCACTTGCCTCCTTATCTCAAAACCAATAATGTGTGTTTTAGGTTTAAGTATTTACTGACTTTCTGGTACCAATTTCTGTCCTGGGTATCTATGTCTGTGTAACTTCTGTGCAACAAACTACAATTGACCCTTGAACAATGTGAGGATTAAGGGCACCGAACCCCCGCACAGTCAAAAATCTGCTTATAACTTTCAATTATTCTAAAACTTCAATAGCCTACTGTTGGTTGAAAACCTTACTGATAAACAGTGGATTAACTCATATTTAATATGTTATATGTGTTATATACTGTATTCTTGCAATAATGTAAGCTAAAGGAAAGAAAATGTTATTAAAGGAAATCATAAGGAAAATATATTTACTATTGATTAAATAGAAAAGGATCATTGTAAAGGTCTTCATCATCTAACAACATAACGATTATAATAAAAACTGTAATTTTTATATTTGCCATATTTTCTATGTAATATTTTTACATTATAAAATAATTTGATATAAAAATAAGAAAACATTTCTTGACTTCATGACTGAAGATTAACAGTTTTGCATATTCCCTTTGTGTATATACAAATGAAACATAAACGTGTATGCTATATATTCAAATATGTCTTAATTTAAAATTGAACATTGTATCAATTTAAAAATTAATATGACTATTCCATTGTTTCTTTAACCATTTAATGTTATACATATGCTATTTTCATATTTTTCTATTATATTAAATAATCTCTAGTCATTTCCATCAAAAATACTCTCATCTTTTTTTTTTCGAATCATTTCTTAGGAGAAATACCTAGGTATAATCAAATAATTTCAACAAATTTAAGGCTTTTAGTATATAATTTACAATAACCTATTCAAAATATATTTTACTGAATTATCCTTCTACTAGTGTATAGCAGAGTCAATTTCAGTGTACTCTTGCTAACCCTGTGTATTATCTGTTCTCACAGTTGTTAATTTGATAGAAGAAAAAAGTGTCACTTTCATTTTTAATTGCATTTCTAACCTTAGTGAGTTAGAATTTTTCATATGTTCATTACCCATTTTTTTAATTTTCTTTTTGGGGAATTGTTTTTGTTTTGTTTTGTTTTGTTTTCTTCCCTGAGACGGAGCTTTGCTCTCCTTGCCCAAGCTGGAGTGCAATGGTGCCACCTTGGCTCACTGCAACCTCTACCTCCCGGGTTCAAGCTATTCACCTGCCTCAGCCTTCCAAGTAGCTGGGACTATATGGGACTATAGGCAGGTGCCACCATGCCCAGCTCATTTTTGTATTTTTTTTTTAGTAGAGATGGGGTTTCACCATGTTGGCCAGGCTAGTCGAGAATTCCTGACCTTGTGATCCTCCCAGCTCTGTCTCCCAAAGTACTGGAATCACAAACCTGAGCCACTGCTCCCAGCCAGGTAATTGTCTTTTGGTGTTCTTTGCTAACTTTTTGCCCTGAAGGCTAGTGTTTATCTTAATTTATGTAGATCATTTGATAAAGACATTTACCTTTAAAACATCATAAAGTTTTCTTTTGATATTTTTTATGTTTATCTTATTAATGTTAACTCTCTCCATTTGTGAAATTTTTCACTGCTTTTAAAATTATGAAATTCAAATACCATTTTGAAAAAGATATGTCTTCCGTATCCTTAGGTCTAATTTTAATTTCACTAAAACAAAAAGGTAGATTTTCTGACATTGAGTCTGAGGACATTTGCTATATTTGAAGAGTTTCAAATTATTGATGGGACATTTTATTTTATTTAATTGATCTTCCCTTCCCCACAAAAAATATGTGGACTTCTCTCAAACATTGAGCTTGTAGCAACAAATAAATGAGAGTATTGATTTTTGTTTTCTTCATTCATCTTCTTTTTCATAGTAGCAAAGAAAAAAATTAAAAGTTTAAAACAGATAATTGGAACAAGAACTCATTAGTACCATAGAGGGTCTCTGACAGTTCGCAGATTATAATATGCTGAAGGAAAATGACATAGATGATTTCTGGTCCAAGCAAAGGAAACCTGAACCCAGAATGCACAGAAAGAATCTATCTTGTATAATTCTCAACCACATCAAATCCCAGGAAATAATTCATATATATATATATATATATATATACATACACACAATGGCTCCCAGGAAAGCATTATTTTACATCATAAATAGAATTGTATAATGCATTATCATTTGGGGAAGTAGAATGTGATTTGGGATATCCAGTGTTTATAGTTAATGACGAAATAATGTTAAGGACCTGCACTGTCACTAAGGAACTGCTTTAGGTTGTCTAAAATAAACTGAGGACTATGTAGGTCCCTATCCATTAAAGCCACAGCAACTTTCTCAGTGATATTGCCAAAAAAATGTTGCCCTGTAACATGCCAAAAAAAAATTATTTTCCTCCCTTCCTCTCTTTCTTTCTTTCTTCTTTCCTTTCTTCCAACGCAGTCTCCAAACTGGAAACGTTTCAAAATAACTAAAACTCTATTACTCAAATTTAAAGAGGAGAGTATACTAAAATCAGTAATATTTATAAGAATCGTATTTCTTTGTTCTTAACAATTCTCCTGTATATCTGTGTTTCTTGGGAAATTCTATAACCCTCACATTAACTTGAAACACTTTCGTTCAAACTCATACAGAAAGGAAATAGTAGAGTTAGGAGGCAGACACAGGTTCTCCTGACAAGCAACCTCTCCTTGTACCACCACACTAAACTGCCTCTTGGGGCACAGTTCAGAGACCCAAATCTATCTGGCAAATGAACAAAGGTGCTGTTAAGTTGTGAGCAAAGTTAAAATTCATTATAGAATTTGCCATTTCTAGAGGATTTAGAGTTTAAGTTGTCATCTACCTCTCCCATATCAAGGATTATGTTTTTAGTGCCTTAGTTAATGGGGAAATAACTTGATGTCTCAAGAGGTTAGAACAGAAAAGTCTTAGTGATGGATATTTTACTCATGTGGGAAAACAATAACATAAACTATCTTTAATCTCTAGTAACAATGAATTAGGATGGTATGTTGTTCTTCTTCTACATCATTCAGCTTTTTGATGGTGATTATATTTATGCATATATAAACATTAATCTATACAATATAAATCATATCTAATATCTATTATAATTATATATTAAATAAGGACAAATGATCTATTTGTACATTTGCTGTTTGTAAAGAGTTTCAAATAATTGAAATAATTGAAATAAATTATTTCAAATAATTTATTTCTATGTAATTGAATAAAATACTGTAAACCTATAGGAAATACAAAAGGCCTAGGAAACACCAATATAGACATACATACATACATATTATTGTGTCTAATGATGAATCTTCCTCTGACATAAAATTAGACTACAATAATTATAAAATCAAATGAAGGAGAAGTATTGGGATTGGTTTCCTGTTTTGTTACTGATAAAGCAAGAAATTAAAATAATGTGGCTAGAGCTGATTTGATGAAGTGGGTCTATAGTGGTTAGAAAGAGAAGCCAATATACATGAATCTTCATTTCTTATGTTGTAAGAATAGTAAACTCTAAGACTGTCATAATAACTTTGCTTACTCTTCCAAAATAATAAACAAAGTAAATATTTCTTTTAGTCCATATTTTAAAGTTTTGAATGGTATGTTCTGATTAATGCTGAGCACTGAATTTCTGTTCACCAATTTAGGCTACTCTATTTTTTAATACAATTTTTTTAAAATGTGATACATATGGTTGTTTGTGGCTTTTGATTTCTAAATTGATATACATCCTCCTTGTCCCCAGTGAGGCAAGGTCAGCTTCAGACAAAGTGTGACCTGCTTTGACTTCCTTAACTTAGCTTTTTCTAGAGCCAACATGGTGAAGAAAATGAGCCTCATGACATCTTAGACAAAGCATGGGGCCACAGGGTGAGTGGAGCACCAAAGACAAAGTCAAGATTCACTTTGTGAAAAGATTACCATACAGCAACTTAAGAAATCTATAGACACCTTAGTGGTTCTGTTAAAGCAAAGAATTGTGTACTCAATTTGTATGGGGGAGAAAACCTCTAAATTTCTAGAATTGACTAGAAATTGTGGCTGATGATTGCCACGATTTGATTTTTAATTGTTTATGGAGTTCAGGTCTCTGTAGAGACTGTCACTAACGGCAATACATGGGGAGCATTATGCCCATTTTTTAGGTCACATGCTTTTCTTTTTTTCTTGGTATAAATTTTTTGTTTTATTGAAAATATTGGTTTATTAAAATTAAAATATTGGTTTTAATTTTATTTATTTTATTATGCTTTAATTTCTCGGGTACATGTGCAGAATGTGCAGGCTGGGTATATACCCAAAGGATTATAAAACATTCAACTATGCATAGGTATGTTTATTGCGGCACTGTTCACAATAGCAAAGATTTGGAACCAACCCAAATGCCCATCAAAAATAGTCTGGGTAAAGAAAACATTGCACATATACACCATGGAATACTATGCAGCCATAAAAAAGGATGAGTTCATGTCTTCTACAGGGACATGGATGAAGCTGGAAACCATCATTCTCAGCAAATTGACACAAGAACAGAAAACTAAACACGGCATGTTCTCACTCATATGTGGGTGTAGAACAATGAGAACACATAGACACAGGGAGGGGAACATCACACACTGGGGCCTGTAGGGGGTGGGGGCTAGGGGGAGGGATAGCAGGGGGTGGGGGGGATTGGAGAGGGCTAACATTAGGAGAAATACCTAATGTAGATGACGGGGTTGGATGCAGCAAACCACTGTGGCACGTATATACCTATGCTTTTCTAGAACTAATAATGTTACCTCCCTAAAAATGTTTATACTTCTACAAGTCATTTCTAAGAAGTCATTAATCTATGTTCAAATAGTTGTTTTGCCACTTTTATTCAATTTTTCCAGGAGAAAAAAATCCGAAAGAAAACTGATTGTAGCTAAAGCATTAACAAATACATGCTTTCTGTGTTCCGGACAGAAAATCAATGTAGATTAGAGATGAAGAGACTTGAGATAGTAGTAAATTAACAATACTTCTAATGACTTAGAGTAGTTGTGAAAATCAGTCTCTTCCCATAAGCCTTGAAGGGAGGGGGAAAAAAAAAACATCATTACAAGTTTAATGGATTTAGCCTATAGTCCTAAAATAAATGTAATAATGCAACATTGTAAATGCAATTTATTCTCAAAAGAATGCATTCTCTTGGGGAAATGTGGGCCATTTATTCTACAAGAAGATACTTTGTGCTCTCATTTTGGTGTTAGGCTATGACTAAAGATTTATAGGATGTGGTACACATAAATAATTACATTTGACAGTCTAGATTCACTTTTTTAAATCGTCTAATAAGTTTTTAAAAATGAATTTTGAAGGAAAGATATGTTGGATATGTATAAGTATTAGTTTCTTTTTCTAAAATAAAATATCAGATTAATTTCTGTAGGTTTTTTTAATCAAAAAGAAAAATTGGGCTTGTAATAAAAGTTCTTTTCCATACTCTTATCCAGCTGTTCAGAATGTCTTTATAGTTCTCCTGGGGTTACCTCAGAAGTGTGTGTGTGTGTGTGTGTGTGTGTGTGTGTGTGTGTGTGTGTGTGTGTTGCTAATTGTTGATTTTCAGCTTTAGACAATATCTAATAACAACCTGCCCCAAATCATTTGGTCTAATTTATTTTTGAATTATACATTGTTTTTACAGGTTTTCTTTCCCCTCTGAAGTTTCTCATTGCCTTTTTTTTTCTTGTAAGAAACAAAACAGGCCTTGCTTAAGTGTATCCTAAATATGTTTTTAATTCATATGCATTCTATTGTTTGATATTCATTCTGTTTTTAATTTTTGAAACCCATTGTTTTACCATTTGAATTTAAACAAATTTTTTTATATTTGACCATATAAATATAAAAAATATTAACTGTAGCTTTTTGTTTTTAATGCTATGCTCTTCTCTGGAGATCTCTCTTAGTACGCTGTCATTTTGCTCCTATGTAAACTGTTTGCTCTCTAGCCTTATTATCTATCTCTCCCATCTTCTGAATTCAATTCATGCTTTCTTAAATTCCATCTATTTTCTGTTTGATATTCTTCAAATAACCTCCTGAAAAAGCATGTTTGGGAGGTAAACTTTGCTGAGTTTTATCTGTCTCATGACAAAGAATGACTTTATTCTACCTTTACACTTGAGTACTAGTTTGGCCAGGTGCAGAATTCAGGGTTGAAAATCATTTTTATCTGAGAACACTGAAGTAATTATTTGCAATCTAAGAAGCAGTGTTACTGATGGGCAGTCTGATATTAATCTGTAAATAACTTTAAAAGAAGTGCTTGAGATACTCATTTTATTCTTGTTGCCTTGGTATTTCAAATGGCATGTCTAAATGCGAACCTATTTAAAAATTGTGTAGTCTTTTTTTTTCTTTAATTTAAACACTTATAGAAGACTTTGTTGTGGCTCAGAAAATCATACTCCAATGTATGGCAATTTTGAACTAAAGGAGTAGCCTCAAGGTCTCTCTGACCTTCCTCCATCCTCTGTCTCTAGATCCTCTCTTTCCCAAAGCACCAAGAGGCCCTTTCTCTGAAGTTCACTTATCTTACTGAGGTAAGTTCTTCCAAAAGAAATGCAATTGTCTTGAAATCCCTCCCTAGGAATTTCATCAAACAACCAGGGAAGATTAATCACTAGAGAGAAGATTAAATGTCATCCCCCACACCCTGACAGTCTATCACTTATTCTTCTGGAGGCTGCTTTTATTACCTGAGAAGCTTTATCTGCATAATAAGACAACCTTTGTGCATCCTGTGGTTCCTCCTTTTTCCCCTCCCTTAACTTGTTATCAGCTCCCCCTAAAAGCTGTCAAGCCCCTATTCCTTTATGCTATAAAAGCTTCAACCGTCTGGCTCCTCCTTTGAGGTTTATATTTTGTGTGAGTCTCATGAGCTTAAATAATGTGTATGTCTTTTCTCCTGTTTAACTATTGTGAGCTTATTTCAGCAGACTCAGTTGTCAAACCTTCAGAGGGAAAGTTTAAACCTCCCTACACCTTCAGTTCTGGACTTTGCATGTATCATTTAATGATTCTCCGTGCTTTTCAACATTTGCCTTTGCTATGCTATCCCCAAGTAATTTCATTTAACAGTTATTTTATGTTATAGTTTTTAATTTATTTATGAAAAATCTCCTTGTTTTCCCCCAGAGAGATAAACGTCTGGCTGGTCCTAAAAGTGTTAGAGGATTATTGCTGTTTTCCAGACCACTTGTCTTTTTTTTTTTGAGACGGAGTCTTGCTTTGTTGCCCAGGCTGGAGTGCAGTGGCACAATCTCGGCTCACTGCAACCTCTGTCTCCTAGGTTCAAGCGATTCTTCTGCCTTAGCCTCCCAAGTAGCTGGGATTACAGGCGCATGCCACCACGCCCAGTTAATTTTTGCATTTTTAGTAGAGACGGGGGTTTCATCATGTTGGCCAGGCTAGCCTCAAACTCCTGACCTCAGGTGATCCGCCCGTCTCGGCCTCTCAAAGTACTGGGATTACAGGCGTGAGCCACCGCGCCCGGCTCTTTTTTTTTTTTTTTTTTGTCCAGACCACTTTTCGCACTGACCTTTGGTCATTTGTTTCTTACCCAAGTCTCCAGAGTACACAAAATTCTTCCTAGCAGTCCAGCTTTTTCGTGTCTCTTTCTCCTCCATACATATTATAGACTGCCAATTGCTTCATTCTGCTTATTAATCACTATCGATCTCTTGGTCTTCCTCTTCAGGCAATTGGTTGAAATCTCTTTGTTCCTATGTTTTACTACTAATAGTTGTAGGGACTATACTTGTCCTATGCTCAGTTTACCTTTTTGAACCAAGAGTGTAACAATAACTATTAAATCGAATTAAGTATGTTTTACTTTGGTGTGATATCCTTTTTATCAATGAGAGCTGAGCAGATGACATTCTTATACAAGGTATAGAAATCTAATGGCTTTAAAAAGCCATTAACTGTTTGCCTGTTATATGATATGCACCATGCTATGGGTGTACCATCATAAGAAATCTTCCAGAGGTTTACATTTTAACAGACAAGGAAACAAATATTTAATCAATGAATGCAACACTTTTCATATGGACTGTGCTAGAAGTAGAATGTAGAGAATAAATCAAAGTTCTCAGATACTCAGAACAGGTTAGGCAAGTCAGCTGGGACTGGGGGAATCACGGAGGGAGGGCAGGATGATTCAAGAGGTGGTTTATGGAAAACATGGCCCATAAGATTTAGAGTATCAGCAGTAGTAAATACATTGCTAGAAAGACAGGAAGGGGGAAATTCCAGGCAGAAGCAGACAAAGGTAACAACAAAAGCAAAAAACACTGAAGTGTTAAAAATATAGTTGTATTTTTATTAATTTATATTAGAGTGGCATGGTTGTTACACAGGGGCTGGTTGAAAAATAAGACTAAATATGTAGGCAGGAACCAGACGGAAAAATCTGCTTAACCATGCTAAATTAGTTATATGGGGGCATTACTAGAAAATTGAAGGGGTTTATGTAGGGTATGGTCCCGAGCTGCTAGCATCCTAGAGGGAAGGAGAGATGTAAAGACATATGTTTATTGATATTTTTTGAGAAGAGACAGGCTAATGGTGAGGCCATGCACCAAGGCAGGGGTTAAAACAAGGTGAACTATTGAGGAAAAATGTTCAAAAGTTGTTTTAGACTTGTCAGTTTTTTATTAGTCATATAGGTGTGACCAAATAGGGCTGTGTCCTAATCCTTTATCGACTGTTTCCTAATGACTTGATACTACCTTTAGATAAAAATAGCAAATATTTTCTTATATGTAGATGACATGGTTTTGTCGTCATAAGCTATAACTGTCTTTGCTGAGTATCTTTATTAGATACCTGGTATGTTTAGTAATTAGTACCGAAACTGTAATAATGCCTTTCAGTTTTTCTAAAATGACAGTGTTTGGGCGAAAGCCGCCAACATTTCACTAGCCTATGTTTAGTTACTTTATACACAGAATTATCTAATATAATTATTTAGATGTGCATTTTGCAACCTATTTATTTTGTAAAGTAGAGTAGGCAGAGTCATGGCGTTCTGATTTTTTATGACTAAAGAAGAAATTTGAGTATGTGCACCCAAAACAATTCTCTGGTTTAAAATCAATTGCAGCAAATATTTTTGTTGGTAGAATTTGTGGGACATTGATTGTCCTTGGTTGGCAAGTGAAAACCCAGTATTTTCTCTAAAAAGTATCATGATCCTGGTATTGTACTTCATTTGCCTGTCTATGTGGAAATGGTGGTGGTTTTTTTTTTTTTTTTTTTTTATAAATCACAAGTCTTATCTGACTCCTCATTCCTGGTGTCATTCCAAACACCAGCTAACTGCACACTGAAGCCCATGGGCCTCCATATAACCAGTATGAGAGACTGTCTGCCTTCATAGCAATTTTTTATTTTTTGAGACAGAGCTCTGTTGCCCAGGTTGGAGTGCAGTGGTGTGATCTCAGCTCACTCAGCCTCTGCCTGTTGAGTAGCTGGGATTACAATCGTGCACCACCATGCTCTGCTAATTTTTGTATTTTTAGTAGAGACAGGGTTTCACCATATTGGCCAGGCTGGTCTGAAACTCCTGACCTCAAGTGATCCACCCTCCTGGGTCTCCCAAAATGCTGGGATTACAGGCATGAGCCACCACACCCAAGAGGGTTCTTTGATCTCATGCAAGAAAGAATCAGGGTGACTCCATAGAATAAAGTGAAAGCAAGGTTATTAAGAAAGTAGAGGAATAAAGAATGGCTACTTCATAGATGGAGCAGCCCCGAGGGCTACTGGTTGCCCATTTTTATGGTTGTTTCTTGATTATATGCTAAACAAAGGGAGGATTATTCATGCTTCCCCTTTTTAGACCATATAGGGTAACTTCCTAACATTGCCATGGCATTTGTAAACTGTCATGCCATTGGTGGGAGTGTAGCAGTGAGAATGACCAGAGGTCATTCTTGGTATTGGTGAGTTTTAGCCAGCTTCTTCGCTATAAGCTGTTTTATTAGCAAGGTCTTTATGACCTGCATATTGTACTGACCTCCTATCTCATCCTGTGACTTAGAATGCCTAACCATCTGGGAATGCAGCCCCACAGGTGGTTTCAGCATCATTTTACCCAGCTTCTGTTCAAAATGGAATTGCCCTGGTTCAAAGCCCTTTTACACTGATATTTACCAAAAGTTCAATTAAGAAAAATATTTATGGAGAATTACTTACAGGATAAGAGGTTCATATATTCTGCCAGACCCTAATGTATCCTAGGCAGACTTTCATCCCTACACTATGTCATTTTACTGTTGGCAGGGTGTTTCTGTTTTACAACTGAAATGCATTTTGTTAATGTTATTAAACTACATTGAGTGATTTTATAAGAAACACACTTATGACGCTTATTTATTTATTACGAAGATTTAGTTGAAAGTATTGCTTTAAATAGATGCACAAGAAAACAACCTACCTCTTGTCTCAGTCCTGAGACTAGTGATACTTTCCTTGTGCATTAGGTTGCTCTATCTTGCAGTCTAGGTGAATCTACATATTAGTTGGTAGTCATCTTAAGACTGAATTTGTGACTTGCCAAGTTTTTTCAAAACAAACATAATAGATTTGCTTTTCGACAAAAATCATACCCTCTTATTTTACTATACAAATATTTATTTTGTACTTACTGTGTGCTAGGTACTCTTCCAGGCACTGTGGATTCAGCATTGAAAAGACAGAAGTCTAAGCTCTTATGGGAAGACAGACAATACACAGGCAATAAATGTTTAACTGTCATCATCATCATTCATTATCAGAGGATGATGTGAAAATATAAGTGGTACATATACACACATTAAAAAATCTTTATATCTTACACATAGCGAGATCTCTGTCTGAAGTGTTTTTCTAGCATTACACTACAGCAACAGAAACTAATAAAATGCCAATTGCCAGTAAATAACCCAGAAAAACTGAAGATAAGAGTGTTTAGATACAGAGAAAAAAATTGAGAAAAGTATAATATGAAAATGAAAATATATTAAAAACCCTTGTAATCACAGATAATTGCATTATTTAAAAAATATAAATATACACATACATATTTTATTTTTTATTTTCAAAACTAGTATTATACATGCTATTTTGTGACCTGTTTTTTCACTTGTCTTATTATGAACTTCTATGTAATTTAAAATTGCCAGACTACTCTTTTAGTGTGTGAAATCAATTTAAAAATCTGTGAAATGTCCACATCTTTGCCCATTTTGTGACTTGTTTACCTTTTACTTGTTTGTTTTTATAGATAGCAATCTGTTTTGATATTATAGAAATTAACCTGTTACCATTAAATTTGTATTAAAAATGTATCCAGATTTATCTAATGTGTTTTTATTTTGGGAAAAAATAAAACATTTTGGCCAAAATAATACTTTAATTTTTATCTGGTACAATATTTATAGTTTCTGAGTTTTCAGATGTATAATATATACCCATCCTAAGTTATATATGTAATTTTGTACATTTTCTGAGATATTTGATATTTAATATTTTACGGTAAACTTTTAGCTCCTCTGAAATGTATTTTAGCATTTCATATTAAATAGGACACCAAAACTATTTTCTTTCATATGGGTAATCATTGGTGTCACCATTTACTATTCCAAATAATTGGGATGTCTTGTTTGTTATACATACTAACATTTTTTCTCAAATCTCTGTTATATTCCACTCATTTATTTGTATCATTATGATGGTCTTATAGTATGTTCTGATGAATAGTAAATCAAGTCTGCTCATTAATGTCTTTGTTCATATATTCCTTGTTCTTCTACAGCATCGATTCTTTAATGCTAATCTAAAAATCATTGTATTCAATATAAAACAAGACAAAATCAGTTGGGATGACAAGTGAAACTTTTTTTACAAAAATTAATTAAATGAAACAGATACTTTGTGAGGTTTGGGCTTTGTATTCAAGAATATGCTATGTCATTCCATTTTGTTTTCTCAATTTAGTTAAATCTGCAAGAAAACGTTTTTGACTTTTTAATACAGATTTTGTGCTTTTTTATGAAATTTGTTTTACATAATTTATAGGTTTTATAACAATTATGAACAAAATATTTCTCCTTTCTAAGTGCTTATTATTAAAATGAATATGTTGATTTGGCATATTTATCATGTCCCAATTTTCTTATTAATATCATAAATTTTATCTAGCGTTTCTTGGTTTTTATAGATCATATCTTTAAAGAGAAACTTTTATCAGTTAATATTATTTATTTTCTTGTTGCATTCATAAGCCTTTCCAAGAAAAAGTTCGACATAAATAGCAATAGCAAAAATCTCAGTCAAGTTCCTGAATTTAAATGAAAAGACTTTTAGCACTCTGCTCTTTGCTGTGTTATTGCTATTAGTATTCAGTAAATGCTCTTTATTATATGTAAGTAGTTTCTTTCAATTATTAAGAATGGCTAATAACATATTATTACATATCTTTGAACTTATATACTAATATGTCTTAAAAATTTTTAAATGTATTGAATTAGATTAATAAGTGTTCTGATACTCATTCAACTTTCCATTACTAGACTATACCTTGTTTGTAATATGTTATTTTTTTCTTTGATTGCTATATTTCACTTTTACTATTTTTAATTACTTTTTTCATCTTTATTAAAAATGAAATTTTTAGCTTTTTACTTGTAATATTTTGGAAATTATGCAGCCTTCAGAAAATAAATTGGGAAAACTTTCTTCTGTGGTATAGAATAATTCAAATAGGATTGGAACCATAAATGTTCTTAGAACTTGTCTATGAAACCATCTAGTCCTGATACTTTCATGAATGGCAGCTATCTAATTATCTTTCTGATCTTTTCTACAATAACTTATTTTTCAAGTTTTCCACTTCTTGCATGATTTTCGTGATATAAATTTTGACAGAGCATATATTTTCTAGAGCATTGGTTTCATGTTATTGCCATAGTTTTATTTCAAATTCTATTTTTCTTTTTAGAATTTCCTTGATATAACTGGGTCGGTTTTTTATTTTTTTTTTTTGCATGACCTTTTCTTCGCTCATTTTATGTATTAATATCTCTTAAGAGAAAAGCAACAACAGGTAATATCAAAACATGTCATTTCTGCTTTTTTCTATTTTCTCTCCTTCCAAGGTAATGGTAAAGGCAAGCAGGCACCACTTTCAGGATATTTGCTAATTTTTATAGCAACGAGTCTAGCAAGTTGATAAAGTGCATCAATGAAATTTTTAGTTTAGAGTTTCTTAGTATAATGTGTTAGTCTTTTTTATGTTGGTATAGCATAATACCTGAGATTGGATGATTTGTTTATTTATTTATTTAAAAAATGGTTTATTTTAGCTAAACTTACTGGAGGCTAGGAAGTCCATGATAAAAGTATCTGGTCAGCTACTGGTGAGAACCGAGTTCTGTATCATAACTTGACGGAGAAGTAGAAGGGGAACTGGGAACATATGAGAGGAGCAAAATAGGAGGGGCAGATTCACTCTATACCACTAGTAACTCATCCAGTCCCAGAGAGTAAAAACTTTCTTATTCCCTTGAGAATTAACCCAGTTCCACTAGAGCACCATTGATACCTTTCAATAACCTAATCACCTCTTATAGGCCCAGCCTATCAACACCCAGTCATAGCATATAGTCTGTTTTTCAAATAACAATTATAAACAATTATTTTTAAAGGTTTTGACTGCAAAAGTTTTTCAGCCTCATGCTATTTAATTCTGAAATTGATTATAGACTTTCATTGACCACACCAGCCAAATTGACACTACATGAAGAAAGCCTTCACAAGTTGTAATTAGTACAAAACCCCTTTTGTATAATATTTTCTATACTATTTATTTCAAAATAAATCTTTCCTTCTAAAATAAATCTTGCAATACTCTGAAGTTGATGCTTCAGAGGTTTTGTGAGTTATTTTAGTTGCCGGTTGCTTTGTGATTGCCCAGCTGACTCTTTAATGAAATAGTTGTCATTTTTCCTGGTCATTTCTATATTGTATTTGTACATCCTGTCAGTGGTTTTTGGAAATGTTGACTCATCTGGGAACTCTATCCACAGTAAGATGTTATCTACACCCCACAGTTAAACTTCTGTTTGACTAGACCTGTCATTTTCTGAAACACAGTGGAATCAATTTTTTTCTTCGTATTTTTTTCTTTTAAAGATAGCAGTTTATGGAATTTTGTAAAAGAAATGTTTGGCTGCAAGTATTAAACTCATTTTATCTAGAATTCATTTTTATGGGGGTGTCATGCAGTGAAAATTTGATGTGTGTGTACACAAAGATTTCCCTTGGAAGTGAACTACTATAATTTTATAGTACAGTAAAATTGGAATTATGAGATGTCTTATTTTAATTCTCTTCTTGTTTTGAAAAGTTAATGTTTGATGGGGGTTTTCAGTGCTTACATTTACATTTAAAGTTACATTTTCAGAGTAGTTTGTGTCTAAGAATTTATAATAGAGTAAAACTATAATTTGACATAGTTTTTATTCTGTCTTCTAAAACTTGTGTGTTATCTTCCTTCTTCTTGTTCTTTTCTTCTTCTATTATTGTTTTATTTTTCTTGTTTTAATGCAAGAAATTTAGTCACAGGCATGAGAAACTGTGTGAACACTTTGAGAGGTCTGTAGCTTAGTGTTTTTTAGCTGACAATTTAGTAAAACAAAGACATCAGCCCCATAGCTGCAGATTAGTATAGAATAACGACTTGAATTTGCTTTTTATTACTGCTTGTTTACGTCGTATAAAATAAATGCTGACACTGCCTACTGTGAGGAAGAAACTCACTGATTAGGAAGGAGATTAAAAAACATAGGCCAGTTTCAAAAATCCTAATTTTATTCAAGGAGAAATTAGTATCATTTGCAGTCTCTGCTATGCCCTGCTACTATTGATGCATTAGGGTAGAAAGTGAATGGTTTTCAATAAGCCAGACAGAACACTTCTTTCAGATATCTGACATTAAAACCATTCTCAAGGCATAATGTAGTTAAGTGTTTTCTGAACTAAAACATATATAATGCTCTTGGAAATGTTTTCAAAAATTGCATTTATTTCTACCAAAGGCAATTTCCCAGTTTGAACTCACCTTTACTCTTCTTTATAAAATAGTAAAAATAAATGAGACTTCAGGGAACATTTGCCAATTTGTCAATCTGGTGATACCTTCTCTGTTTTAACCATTGCTTCATCCTTTATTATAGTAAAAACACTATCTCAATTTATAACATCACTGTTTATGTATAAAGAACAGTATAATTATACTTTTAAAATTATAAATTTAAAAAATTTTAGCTCTTCTGTTTTTTAGATAATGTATAATTCCCCCAAAATTGCATTCTCTTTCACATTGACCACCTTGGATGCAACTTTCTTCATGATTAAGCCTCTACTCAGCTTTCACTTCTCTCTCCTTGTGTATCAGGGTGTAATGAACATGGTTTATCTGTGCTAGTTTGCTTTGAGTCATAATAGAATATGTACAGAATAAAAATATAAAATTGAGGTTTATAAAGCAAGAAATGATGGCATAAATGGAGTTGCTAGAGGAAAAAAATTCTCAGTTATGTTTTATTTCAAAACATCTTTGATGACTTTATTTGATAGTTATGGAAATCATTTTACATAATTGTTTCTAATGTTTTCCCCATCTTACCATTTTATGTAGCTAGGTATGTGCAAATAAATGTCCAAGCTGAAATTATTATATTATAATTTCATTTACAAGAATGTTTATGACATCAGATATTCTTTAGAAATAAGCAAGAATTTCATAAAATAAGGAATGTAAAAATTATGTAATTAAAAATTGCATTGAAAACCAGGTTATATAGATATCGGAGAATGGTGTACAAAACATTCTAGAAAGATAAAAGGACATAAAGACTCCATCCAAGGGACCACATCAAAATACCTATTATTTCCATGTTTTCAAATGTGATCTGTGGATAAGTTATGGGGCATTGAAGTAATTTTAAATTAATTTTGAATTTTCCGGAGATATTAGGAGCAATTAAAATCAAGGAAATAGAAATTGTTTAAGATAAAAGCATTCAACTAAGACCCAAAGACTTTACTTGGCTTCTCCGTGTGCCTGCTTCTTTAGTGTTGTACATCACACACATAGAGACACACAAAAAAGTAGTGCCTGTTTAGCTGCAAAGTCCTTCAGCATGTGTTTTGTACTAGATCAACCAGCACTAAGACACTGAGACAGCTTCCTTCTCTCAGATGCCTGCACAGTCTGCAGAACCAGGAGCATTTTCTCTGTCAAAAATGATGCACAGATTCACTAGAAAATGATTAAAATCAGAAAATAATAAGAATTATCATGACGACTAGCATGGGAGACCGAGGCGGGCAGATCACCTGAGGTCAGGAGTTCAAGACCAGCTCGACCAACATGGTGAAACCCCGTCTCAATAAAAAAAAAAAAAAAAAAAATATATATATATATTATGAAAACTTTTATACATACAGTTGATCCTTGGACAACATAGGGGTTAGGGATGCTGACCCACACACAGTCAAAAATCTGCATGTAAGTTTTGACTCCCCAAAATCTTAACTACTAATAGTCTATTGTTTATTGGAAGCCTTACTGATAACATAAACAATTGATTAATTAAAACAGATTTTGTATCTGATATGTGTTATGTACTGTATTCTTACAACAAAGTAAGCTAGAGAAAAGAAAATATTATTAAGAAAATAATAAGACTAGAAAAAATATTTACCATTACGTAAAAGTGGATCATTATAAAGATCTTTATGCTCATCATGTTCACGTTGAGTAGGCTGAAGAAAAAAGAAGAGGGTGTTCGTTTTGCTGTCTCAGGAGTGGCAGAGGCAGAAAAAGTGCAAACTGGCTCCCCTGCCCCGTGTGGCTCGCAGGTGGGCCACTGCACCATACTGCTCTTCCTTCCTCTCCCTAGATCACACCAGCCTCCTAGTCAGTGCTGATGTGAGAACCTAGTTACCTTGGTTGCTGGTGACGGATTCACATGTTGATTACGTTTCTTTAAGATGAGAGCCTCGGAACTATGCTGTTTCGAGTCAGCCATCTTGGCCTAGCCCCTGTCAGTAATTTTTAAAGCTATGACTTCCTCCATGTTGTTATGTGGGACAAAATTGGGCACTTGGCAAGAAATCACCAGTTGTTCGTAATGTAAATCATTTCTTCTCTAAAACCCTCAAAATTTTATAAGAAGTTGAGGGCCCAGAATCTGAAGCTAAAATCCTGACACTCAATAGCAATAACACATCATCTAGGAGTCAAAAAGTTTCTGAAAAGTTTCTGATAATTAAAATTACTTAAATCTTTTTCTGAATATGCTTTCTATACTCTTTTATCAGAACTTTATTTTTTAATTTTTTTGTGTATCACCTCCTCACAAATTTCTATAACCACGTTTTGCGTAGCAATAGACCTGCTTTCTTCTTTAACTCTTTCTATTTTTAATGTTTCCATTATGATTTTCAACTTTCATGGCTCAGCAGAAAAAGGTCCAGTACTTTTTCAAACCTTACTTGTTGTCAGGATTAGAATTACTAGGAATGAAATGTTTTCAATCTGACATTGAAAAGCAAGATAAATAATATGTGTGGTTGGAAACTGCTGCACTAAAGATGTTCCAAAAATGTCCGTTGTTCACTACTTCCATAATTTACCTGTCAACAGCACTATTTATTTGGGGATTATTTTTGTGGGTTATTGTCTACACTCTGTCATAGATGATAATGCCAGGCACATACATCTGTGATAAACAGAACTATAAATAATACATAATTTTAAATATGGAATGACAAAGATCCCAGAAAAGCAGCGTCTCGCCTTCTATGAACTCAGCAGATAATGCATGAATTCGTAATGCTTGGAAGGACAGAAGACCCCATGTCTGTTATCAATGGGGAGGCTGCCGTTAAGCCATTTTAGAACAGCACAGCAATGGTTTCATGTAAGGGATACTATAGGACTTGAGTGAAGCCCTCAGAAAACATTGTGGTTTCAGCCTGCGCAGGGCTAATGATGTATCGAGGATCTCTCCACAGTGACCATATGTGACAGCTTGTGGATAGACTTTGTCCTCAGTAAAGAAATAATCTTATATTTAATGGCTAAGCGTTTTAATCCACTTAAATGTTTTTAGATCAAATTGATAAAGCATGGGAATTCACTGCCCTGACAGGCAGAAAGAGACATTGACGCTCTGTTACATCTGGAAAATGCCTATAGAGAGTCTACTATTGCTCAGAGATTACAAAGTTTCATTCCGAAGGACAAGAAGAAGAAAAAGAAGCAGCAGCCACAGCAGCAGAAGCAGCAGCAGCATTAAGAGAGCTCAGAATATCAGTCCTTAGAAGAAACATATGAGGAAACTGCAGAAACAAAATTGTGATAAACATAATTTCTAAAATTCACTTTGGGAATCACTTAGACTTATACAAATTGCCTATCACTTCTAATTTAGAGACTGAAACTGATAAAACTCAGGCCTTTTAGACTGGACTGTAGAGTTTACTTTTCCATTGAGATGTATTTTTCCTACATTTTCTCAAAATTGTAACATTGCTCTAAAAAGAAAACAGACTTTTTTTTTAAAAGAATGGTATTACTAAATGTAGCCTTTCCATGAGGATTCATGAGGTAAATTGTTATTATTGCAATAAGGAAGATAAAAACATTTGTTTGAAATAATAAGAAAACCATTGTGTTTATGTCTTAAAAATAACATTGCCATAGATATTAGTATGCATATATGCAAAATTCCATGACCTTTCTTTAAATTTTTCCCCTGAAGTATACATTGCCCCTTTTTTTCTAGTTCTGCTTCTGTTTTTCACATTTCTTTCCCAGTATGTGTGATAATAATTTCTTTCACATTATTTCACATGGCAGAGAGAATTTAAACTTGTTCTGCTGTTGCTGTGTGTATGACTGGTATATCTCAGATCCGCTTTCCAGAGGCAGATCTGGGGTGTCACAGCATCACCTGGATGCTCACTTGGTACAAATGTGGACAGGATGGTTGAGAGAGATGATATTTAAAATTCTTTCCAACCCCCACATCCTCTTGATATGGTTTGGCTGTAGTCCCTACCCAAATCTCATCTTGAATTGTAGTAATCCCCATGTGTCAAGGGTGGGGCCCGGTGAACATAATTGAATCATGGGTGTCATCACTTTGGAACATGGTAACAGGCAGAGGTTGGAACAGTTTGGAAATCTCAGAAGAAGATAGGAAAATGTGGGAAAGTTTGGAACTTCCTAGAGACTTGAATGGCTTTGACCAAAATACTGATAGTGATATGGAAAATAAGGTCCAGGCTGAGGTGTTCTCAAATGAAAATGAGAAACGTGTTGGGAACTGGAGCAAAGGTAACTCTCGTTATGCTTTAGCAAAGACATTGCTGGCATTTTGCCCCTGCCCTAGAGATCTGTGGAACTTTGAAATTGAAAGATATGGTTTAGGGTATCTGGCAGAAGAAATTTCTAAGTGGCAAAGTGTTCAAGAGAAAGAAGAGCATAACAATTTGAAAAATTTGCAGCCTGATGATGCAGTAGGAAAGAAAAACCCATTTTCTGGTGAAGAAATTCAAGCCTGCTATAGAAATTTGCATGAGCAACAAGGAGCCAAATGCTAATAACTGAGACAATGGAGGAAATGTCTCCAGGGCATGTCAGAGACCTTTGTGGCAGCCCCCTCCTATCACAGGCCCAGGGGCCTAGGAGGAAAAATTGTTTCCTTGCCCAGTCCAGTATAGAGAACTACTCCTGTGTGCAGCCTAGGGACTTGGTTCCCTACATCCCAGCTGCTCTAGCTGTGGCTAAAAGGGGCAAAGGTACAGCTTGGGCCGTGGCTTTAGAGGGTGAAAGCCCCAAGCCTTGGCAGCTTCCATGAGGTGTTGAGCCTAAGGGTGCACAGAAGTAAAGAATTGAGGTTTGGGAATCTCTGCCTAGATTTCAGAGGATGTATGGAAATGCCTGGATGTCCAGGCAGAGGTGTGCTGCAGGGGCAGAACCCTCATGGAGAACCTCTGCTAGGGCAGTGCGGAAGTGAAATGTGTGGTGGAAGCTCCCACAGATCCCCCACTGGGGCACTGCCTAGTGGAGTTGTTAGAAGAGGGCCAACATCCTCCAGACTCCACAATGGTAGACCCACTGACAACTTGTACTGTGTGCCTGGAAAAGCCACAGACACTCAACATCAGCCCCTGAAAGCAGCTAGAAGGGATGTTGTGCCTTGCAAAGCAACAGGGGCAGAGCTGTTCAAGACTGTGAGAACCCCCCTATTGTATCAGCATGGCCTTGATGTAAGACATGGAGTCAAAGGAGATCATTTTTGAGCTTTAAGATTTGATGGCCTCATTGGATTTCAGACTTACATGGGGCCTGTAGTCCCTTCGTTTTGGCCAATTTCTTTCATTTGGAATGGGTGTATTTACCCAATGCCTGTATCCCCCATTTTACCTAACTTTCTTTTGATTTCACATGCTCCTAGGCAGAAAGAACTTGCCTTGTCTCAGATGAGACTTTGGACTGTGGACTTTTGAGTTAATGCTGAAATGAGTTAACACTTTGGGACACTGCTGGTTTTGAAATGTGAGGACATGGGTTTTGGGAGGGGCCGGGGTAGAATGATATGGTTTAGCTGTTCCCCACCCAAATCTCACCTTGAAATTTAGTAATCCCCATGTGTCAGTGTTGGGCCAGGTAGAGATAACTAAATCATGGGGAGCCATTTCTCCCATACTGTTCTCATGGTGGTGAGTAAGTCTCACAAGATCTGATTTTTTTATAAATGGGACTTCCCCTGCACAAACTATCTTGCCTGCTGTCATGTAAGACATGACTTTCTTCTTCCTTCACCTTCAGCCTTAATTATGAGGCCTCCCCAGCCATGTGAAACTGTGAGTCAGTTAAACCTCTTTCCGTTATAAATTACTCAGTCACAGGTATGTCTTTATTAGCAGCATGAGAGCAAACTAATACAGTAATCTGATTCATAGATTTCTAGGCATTGAATGGTTTTTACAGGTATTGAAAGTTTTCCTCCATGACACAGACTGTCAGTTTTAAATATTACAATAAAGACTTTCTTGTTAATCATTCCTCAATTATAATATTGTTTTTATAATTTTTGAATAGGCTAATGTGTCAAAATGGGTAATGTTTTTTAAATTTTTCTTATCTAGAGGATGGTCATTTTATTTAAACTAAGATATTCTATCTTTGATTTTTGCATATTAACTTATGTTCAGGTGAAAACGAATTAAAGCAAACAAAAATAAATAATTATTTACCATGTTCCAGGCAGTTTGGTATATATAAGGTATACAATATCTAAAATATCATCTTAAAAGGGTTCACACAACAAATAAATAGTAAACTTGTGTATATTGTAGGGGAAAAAAACTTAGGAGAAACATCATGTCTGTCTCATGAATTAATGAAGACACTGTAGAGAGGATACATTTTGGGCTGAAACTAAGACTACAAGGTATTTTGCCAGGCAGAAAACAATGTAAGAAAGGTATCAAAATATGTAGAGGCAAAGCAGCAAGAAAGAGCATACCATATTTACAAGAATTCCAGGGATTCTGCACAGGGTTTATGAATGAGAGCAGCAGGAATTTGGACCTTTAATACAGACATATTTTGGCCTGTAAAGCAGGCATCTTTGCTCTGATTCAGGAATTTAAAGTTAGTTGGGGTATATGTATGTGAATCTTTCAGGAGAGAGAATCTATTATTTTTAATGCTGTTAGAGAACTTTAAGATACACAAAATATATATAAAAAAAAAACTTGTGTAGATTAAAGACAATCATCTGTAGTTTTTAAAATACAGAATTACATGATTAATTTTAAATAGATTTTAAACAGTAAATCTTCCATGAAATGGCCATATATGCAAAGTGACCCCCAAACGTGGAAGGAGCCAAGAAACCAAACAACACAGCAGACAAATCCAATTTGTTGGTAAAGGGTGATTTATTGGGGAACTTAGGTAAGTGTAGTCTTCAGTGGCTGCAGGAAAGGTAGATCTGCACTGTTACTCCTCAGAACCAAGTTTACCACAGGGAAAGAGCGTATGTGGTCTATGGAGACAAGTAAAGAGAACTCCTGAGAACAGGCAGGAATGCTACGTGTGTCAAAGACCATAATTTGTGCAATAACATTAAGATTGCTTTCATCTAAAGGCAGTAGTTATAGTCAGTACATGTTCTTCCACTAAAAGTAGTAAATAAGAAGAGATCAGGAAGCATTCCTGGGACTGGTATTAATGAGAACTCAAGAAGGTGGGTTAGCATCCAAGATGGAGTTACTTTTGTCTCTACAGGGAATTTATATGATTAGATATTATAATTAGAAGTCTGGAGACAATAGGAAGAGTTAATAACAGGGTAGAAGTACCAGAGTCTAAAAGAAAAGTGATCAGACCTGCAGTATTCCAAATGAAAGATGAAGAGGACTTGAACTCATGGGGCAGTAATTAAAATGGAGAGAAGAGAGTGGATTCAGGGGTTATATAGGTGAATGAATCTGAATGATTTGTTCATGATTGCAAGGGAAAAATATCAAATGAAACTCAAATATTGGGCTTGGGTAACCAAATAAATGAATATGCCATTTACTATAGTGAGTGATGAAAGGCAAACCAAGTTTTGTCATGGAGATGATGGGTTTAGTTTAGAAACTGCTTACTTTAAGGCGCCTATTGACAACTGGTTGAAACTGCCAATCAAGCAGGAATATGTAGGAATCTGGAACTCAGGAAAGTAGTAATTAATGCATACTAGAGACACTATAGATTTGTTTAGTCATCAGTATTTAGGTCAGAGTCAGGAATAGTAAATAATTAGTTCATTTTCACCTTCCCATCCATGCCCATAGTGAGCTTTATTCATTGACTGAAACTTCTTACTGAGCCTAAATTTTATCTGGATTCTTAATATTGCTCTGGATATATTAATCCATTTTCAGTCATCAAATTTGACATTTTTTAAGCCTTTCCTGTATGCTTGCTACTGACGATAATTGAAGGCAAGAATATGTAGTATAAGAAGAAAAAAAAATGCATGCATATAGAGGTCTAGTGAAAGATATAAAATGAGTGGAGAAAAAAAAACACAAAGGAGACTTAAGAAGTACAGTTAGAGTAGAAAAACAACTACAAGAGTAGTGTCATGAAAATTAAGGAACCATGCACTTCAGAAAGAAGCAAGTGGTCAATAGTAGATTAACTACTCAGAGAGATCCACTTTCTTATAAAAGTCTATAATTGGCCAAGCACGGTGGCTCACGTCTATAATCCCAGCACTTTGAGAGGCCAGGGTATGTGGATCATGAGGTCAGGAGATCAACACTATCCTGGCAAACATGGTGAAACCCCATCTCTACTAAAATACAAAAAAATAGCTGGGTATGATGGTGCATACCAGTAGTCCCAGCTACTCGGGAGGCCGAGGAAGGGAAATCACTTGAACCCGGAAGGCGGAGTTTCCAGTGAGCCAAGATCGTGCCACTGCACTCCAGCCTGGTGACAGAGCAAGACTCTATCTCAACAACAACAATAAAAAGTCTGTAATTTCTTTCAAATTAAGATATAAAGGATAACATTAATTTACATAATGTCAGGAATTGTAGAAAGAGAAACAAGAGTGCTGTAGGTTAATAAATAAAAGGAATCTGAGGTAATGGATTTTAGTACACATTTGAAAAAAATACCTATGAAAGAATGAAAAATGGGTAGTGCTAGCTAGAGGGAGTGCAAGGTATACTTTAAAGAAGAGCTTTTCCTTTTTAAGATGAAAAAAAGTTCATCTATTTAAATATTTAGAGAGATATTTCAGTCAACATAAAATGTTTACAAGTGACATGATTGGAACTGAGCTTGAAGATGACGGGTATTACAGTGGAGAACGTATTTGAGTAGAGAGATTCTTAATGTGAAGAGGCCACCTGGGAGGCAGTCAAACAAGGGAGAGTGAGGAACTGAATTAGGGAGTGATCTTGAGAATATGAAGAAGAAAAATTCAAAGAATATGTACAGTATCTTTGGCAGGACTTGAGGACTTACTGGATTTAGAGTGTTTGAAAAGGAGATATATTGTTGATAATTCTGAGTTTGGTGGTAGGGGACAGTGGCTCTAATTAATACAAGGATGCCTTCCTTGGAGGGGAAGCTTGACAAGGAAATAAATAAGTTCTAATGAATAAGACATCCAAATGGAGAGGTTCAAAGGTTTAGGAATGTGAGACTAGGGAGCAGGATTAAAAATAAAATCTGAGCTACTCCTGGGTCATACTTTAAGGCACAGTTGTGGCAAAAAAGTGGTAGACTGTTTGTCTTGATGCCTGATTTTCACTTTCTATCTTATGTTCTTAGCTTTGCTCATTTTTTTAGACATTTTCTTGCTGTTAGGAACTTATTTCTAGTCCATTTGGTTTTAATTTTCAATATGCACATTGCCATTTTAGCAGCCTCCTGCCCCATGCCACAAACCCATGTTCTGCACAAATAAAGCTCTATTGACTCTCGTTGTTTCCTCCCTTCCTTATTTCCTAACTCCTTCCTTTCTTCTTTCCTTCCTTTCAGTTATCTTGGGCCCTCTGTTTTATATTTAATTCCTTCCAATTGCTCTTACTCTTCAAGTTACTGGTAGGTGATTACTGCCATCACACTCACCCTCACTTCTCCACTAACTCCAGATTAGTTCACTGGATGCTTATAATCCAAATCTGCAAGTATTTGCTGAGGAAAAGCATTTTGAAATAGATTATTAAATGTTTTGGGGATTGGTATCTTTGTAGTTTTCTAATATGGTAAGGTGCTGCTTGTCACCAAAGAGTTGACACATAAGAAATTTAGAAAGGGGGACCTTTGAAAAATAAATGTCTGCTCCATGGTGACTTCCAAGTTTCAGTTTTCATAGGTCCAAGAAAGACCAGGGAACACTCCAATAACCTTTATAACTTTAAAAGGAAAGGTACAGAATATTGTATTCTTGCTCCTTTGTGAATATATATATTTGATATATGTAAGAAAAGCATGGTGAATGCAATAATCTTATACCATCTAAAAAACAAATTATGGATCTTAACTTCTCATGCATAAACTAGGTATTTCAGGAATTTTAATGTGTACAAGTGTTATTTCGATCCAAGCAAGTGATGATTAAAAAAAAAAACCTAATCTGTCATGACTCAGCACTTCTATTGATCAATATAACAAGCTGCCTTTGAAGTTTATGTGCTGAGGGTTTAAAAGTACAAATGGGTACCAGATCACTGTAATGCTCAGCTATGACATAGGCATTCATTTTCCTCTCTTCTTAAGTAGCATGATGAAAAACTATTTGAAGTACAGAATAAAAAATTCTGTGCGGCGTTGTCCTGCTAATTGCTCTTTGAGTTTGTTATCAGGAGACAAGTCAATCTTAATGACCATTGCTCAGAACTGTATGTAACAATTCTGCTTATAAGGAAAGTAACATATATTTCTATGTAAGCAAGCTAAACAATATTAAGACACAATACAGTCAGCCAGGATTTGTTAGCCTTTCATTAAAAAAAAAATTAAATTGAAAGTTAAATCAGTTATAATGATTATTACTGTTACAACTAGCATTTATTAAATGTCTAACAAGTGTCAAGAGTTTTATCTAAACCATGCTTATTCTTATGTTAAATGAGTTTTCTTACCACAGTGAGGAAGTGCCCCCTTCTGAAAGGTCTAACATGGAGGACCTCTATAAGAAAATTATTTTTCTGACATAACTTTAGTATATATCATAGTCGATATGAATGAAATTGTTTCTCTGATAGAAAATTATATATGTGATAGGAGAAAGGATAAATGAGTTAGGTCTGGCTATGCTTATTTTAAGACAGCCAACAGATATTTTAACAATTCACTAGTAAAAAAAGTAAGCTGTAAAATGTTCTGGCTAAATAAAATAAAAATAAATAAAATTTCTTGAACAACATGGTTGGGTCAGGATGTGTAATTAATATGCTTATGGTTAAATTATAGTTTATTATGCATTTCTTATTCCACAAGGTTCTATCTTAAGAAACCTCTAGGGAGGAGTGGTAGGTAGGTGAATGGGATTGGATGCTGTTAATGGTTGTTTAACAGTTTGAAGGTTTGATGAGCTCAGGTTGAAATATTTATATTTATGAGAGAAGAAACCATTAATCCATCCTGAAAAAATAGCTTACAATCAATAATCATGTGTATCCTGTGGTTGTCACTGATGGAAGTGGAAAGCTTTTAATATACATAAAGGTTGACAATTGCAATTCAATTTCTTGTTCTTTATTACGTGATCCATAGGAAAATATTCTCTTAAAGCAATGTAAATTACTATACCTTGGAATTATTTATTAAAATATGACCGCTTTGTTAGACTTTTAAAACTGAAAGCATGAGCTAGCAATATATTCCAAAATAAGCATTTCTCAGAAATGTCGCACTAGTGTTTGACAAATTTTAGAAGTTTTGTTTGGAACTAAATACATTCTTTCTAATTATCAGAATTTATCATTTCAATATATAAAATTTGAAGTATGATAAAAATGTATTATTAATCCTAAGTGAAAACTAAAAGTAATTAATTGCCCATAACTTTCTTTTTTTTTTAATTTTTAAATTTTACTTTAAGTTCTGAGATACCTGTGTAGAATGTGCAGGTTTGTTACGTAAGTATACATGTGTCATTGGGGGTTTGCTGCACCTATAAATCCGTCATCTAGGTTTTAAGCCCCTCATGCTTTAGTATTTGTCCTAATGCTCTTCTTCCTCTTCTCCCACCTCCAACAGGCCCAGGTGTGTGATGTTCCCCTCCCTGTGTCCATGTGTTCTCATTTTTCAACTCCCACTTATTAGTGAGAATGGGGGTGTTTCATTTTCTGTTTCTGTGTTAGCGTGCTGAGAATGATGGCTTCCAGCTTCATGCATGTCCCTGCAAAGGACGTGAACTCATTCTTTTACCATTGTGTTACTTGGTAGAAGATTTACTAAACTCTACGTCCATTAGTTAATTTTTATATGCCTAAAGAATAATATTATTTTATCTGCTAAAGATAAGCCAAGTTTATATCAGATATAAATATAATCAAAATTAATATTTAGTAAACAGATATAAAAATTTAAAGTTGAAATATTTTCTGAGTAGTTATCTGAGTTGTTTTTGTTTTCTTAATAGTAAAGATTGAAGTAAAAGATGAAGACTTATTCTATTTTAGAAAGAGATTCAGATCCAATTATTTAATCTCAGCACTTTCCTGCCTACTGTATCAAAACGTGTCTACCTTATTTTCTTAAGTATATTCACCTATTTTATGATGCTGGTTGGTATCCATTTCATTTCCCTTCTTAATTATATTTACCCATTTTATGGTACTGGTTGGTACCTGTTTCATTTGGACATCTAAACCCATTCGTAGTTGGGATGGTGGAAAAATGAATCCAGATCCCCAATCTTTCAATAAGGAAATGACCCTCTAAAGTTTTCCATTCAAATACCAAAGGATTTATAATGGTACAGTTAAACTCCTTGTAACAAAGCAGACTACAATTTGGAGATTTAAAAGTAAAGCTTATTACAGAATGATAATACCTATTGACTTGGAAAATAAAAAGAGATTAGAGAAACAAACCAAGAACAGGGCATTCTTTATATTTTAGCTTTGAAATTTGACTCCTTTTTTTTTTGGTTTGCTTCTGGAAAGGAGAAGTGTATTAAATCTGAATAAACCTGAAGCTTACTCACATACTAGTTTAACTTATAGAAAGTGCAGTGGACAGGGAATTTGGGAGTCCTCAAATCCAAACCACTAATTTTAGATGAGTTACTGGAAGTTTAGAAAGGGTAAATGATTTCCTCAACGCATTAAAATTGGTGTAAAAGACTCAAGCCTAGAACTAACTAATTATTCGTGTTTTTTAAGTCACAACATGCTATTTGAAGGAAATCACGTCAAGGGCATTTTCTAAATTAAAATTTTGTTTTGGCTAATTTATTAACTTAATAGCATGTCTATATCTGAAATTGAGTTGACATTCTCATGAAAAAATGTAACTATAACTTTATGTTGTAGACATTTCCCTTGATGTATTAGGGTTTTAAATAAACAAAACCTACTAATTTTTAAATTTCATTAAGACTTCTGACTATAATATTGACAGCTTAATTTACCATATTATTTAAATAATTTATTACGACTTGCAATGTATCTCTTTATTGTTGTCTTGATTTTCAACCAAGAACCTTACATTTTATGGCCTCAGGCAAAAGAGGTTTCCTGGGGGTCTTTGTCTTCTCAATTGTAAGTGGACTGATTTTGACAGCGTGATCCAGTAGATCCATTTTAGCCACAACAGTCTGTCAGTGCCTGGCATTTTTATTGGACGTTTTTAATGACGCTTACTAGTCATCCTAGTTTTATTGATTTCACCCCAGAATGTTGATCAAATGGCATCCCTTCTTTCTGACTTTCTTACTCTTTTTTTCTTTTTCCTTCTCTCTCCTTCACCTTTCCCTTTTGCTAGTTTTCTCACCTTCATTCTCACTTTTGGAATCTAAGACCTCAAACAATAGTAAAAGAGGTCGAATTACTTAGTTCAGCTTATTTCCATACCTATGTCAGACTTGAAATACCTGTGCTTCATAGAAACTAAGTTCTATCAGATACATAGCTTGGTGGGAATAGGTATCCCCAAATGTTTATCACAAAAGCATGCAACTGATGAAACATTGAAATGCGATCAAACCAGGAAGTCAAATGAAGAAAAATGCATTGAAAGGCATATATCTGTTTTAGTAGTGTTAACATGGGAATAGAAGATGATTTATATAGTTATGTTAGTGCTTTCGTTTATGTAGATTTCTTGTTGTAATTTTAATTTTATTTTTATTATTTGTGCAGCTGTGTTAGAAGTGCCATGTATTGCTATCCCAGCATAGAATGGTATTGCTGACACATCACGAGTTAATTCATTTCTTAAGACAAAGACTTTATGATCTTTCTGAAATCATAGTTAGAAAGTTAATATTTGAAATGCATTATGTATTTTAACAAACAGAATATGGGGTATAGATTTTTTTTTCCTTTTTTATATATCTACAGCTCACAGACAAACTAAATGTACCTCCCTGGGTTGCAATTTGTTAGGATGAACTAAAAAAAAATTATTTTCCCTTGGAGACATTAAGAACCTACAATGAATCTGAAACATTCCATGCACTTCTTACAGGATAAGTAAATTCATTCAGAAATTGACTGAAAGCTGAAAGTAGCTGTCCTGCCAAATATGACCCAAATCTCCACTGAAGTCAGAGGTGATGTTAGTGAATAATTATGATCTTGACTTTTAGATTGCCAGGGAACTCCTCACAGTCAGCTTGACCAGATATTTGTTCAGAATCCCAGGCCCTGAAAGCTAGACGTGATACTAACAATGAGATTAAAAGCAACAGGAAGGCAGTGTGGTAAGGCGGGAGCACATTGACCTGAGAGTTAAAAGCTTTGGTTCCGGTGTTGGTTTCACAATGTTTGCAACTAAAATCTGTGAACAAAATCACTCATTAATAATCAAACAAACAAAACTAATTTTGTTTTCTCTTTCCTAAAGTGAAGTTGTTTGAAGACATTCCAGTTTCCTTCTGTAAGTGAAGTTTTGGGTCTAGAGCTACATTTTCAAAGTTTGAACACCTGATTTCTCTTTCATCAACTTATTAGGATAGATTTTAATATGTAGAGCCAAGAAAAGTGAAGATACTCAGTGAAAACAAAAAGAGGGGACAAAGGCTCCCTCTTCCATTGTGACCCCCTCCTCACTCCAGAGCGGGGTCTTCATAGCAAGTCTGCAGAGTTGGAGAATACGGAGAAGCCCTAATTTTGGACAAGTTATAATACTAGCAATTATAGACAGATAAGACTACTATATCCCATTCGAAAATATACAGGGAGGAAAATGCCCGCAAACTTCACCAATTTAATAGGATTATGGGCTCAGCAAAAGGTTCCTCACTTATACAACCATCCTGTGGTCGAGCGCTCACGTGCTTCCAGCATGTAAATATGCTTCTGGGCTGCCCTGAAAATATTTATACATCTACTGCCACCGTGGAAAAATAGGTGTTCTTTTCATGTTTTAAAAATAGGAAATTTCAAATAGGGCAGTTTCTAAAGATTACATCTATTACATTAACTTACGTGAAAACAAATGTAAGCAGGAAGCAAATGCTAATAGGGAGGACCATGACCATGAAGGAGTTAATAAAGTGGCAGGCATGTTTGCTATGGATTTGCATTCACATGCTCAAAAGAGCCCATTCTTAATTGGTATTGTTAGTGATTATAAAGTCACAACATGTTCACCAGTGTCTAGAGAGACCTGGTTGCAGAGAAGAGACCTTTGCCTGCTTGAGGAATCTATTTCTTTCACTTTGTTTTCCTATTTATAAAAAATATACTTTTTTAGCTTTCAAAGGTTAAATGTATATGGTATAAAAATGCAAGCAACACAGATTAAAAAAAATGTACTCTCCTTTACTTCCAATAACTACTAAGTAGTGGTTAACAAGATTGACCACTGTTAACGTCTACTTCTAACCACTGTAAACTTTGGGGAGAGAGAAGGAGGTGTATACATAGAAAAAAACTATGCAAACACAAAATCACACACTTTTTATTTGCATATATGGGATTATTTAGTGAGGTTCTCTCTTCTAATTCAATACTATTCTACGATCATCCTTCCTTCTATGTCAGTGTCAGTGAAAAAAAAAAACACAAACTCTACACCACAACAATTAGCATGGAAGACTTTTGTGATCTGATATGCAGAGATTTCTTCCCATGAGCAAGCAAGACGTCTGTTCTGCTTCAGACACCAGCTAGGTGTTGTCCAATTCAGTTCTGATCCTCTCTACCTGAAGATAGCATCAGATTCCACAGTTTGAGGCTGAGACCCAGAAAACTGCACTCCCTTTAGACATCCAGGCCACTGGAACTTCTGACAGACCTGCTTCCAGTTGGGTTCTCATAACCCCTCTTTGGGTTAGATTAACCTGCTAGGATGGTTCACAGAACTCAGGAAATACTCATATTTACCAGTTTATTATACAAAGGATATTACAAGGGATACAGATGAAGAGATGCAAAAGGCAGAGTATGGGGAAAGGAGCATGAAGCCTCCATGCCCTCCCTGAAAGTGCCACTCTCCAGGAATCTTCATGAGTTCAGCTGTCTAGAGGTTCTTTATACCCTGTCTTCTTGGGCATTTTATGGAGACTTCATTGGCTAGTTACCACTGAAGCAATGAACAATTATGCATAAATGTGATCTGACAAAAGGGTGTGATCTAATGCTCATAGACTCAGTGGGAGAAACCCAGTAAGGCCTGTGCAGATTCTTTTTGGCTTTTCAATGCAGCATTCCTGCCTCCCAGTTATGGGACTAGACCTATATTCAGAAAATGTAAATCAGAGAATCTCTATGGTGAGCTCCAAGACAGAGAAACAGGGAAAAATTAGAGTCATGCCTTGGGCAGGTGCAAAGAGGACGGGAGAAGATCAGAGAGAGATTCTGCTTTCTGAGGCCTACAGTGCCCAAGATTATTACAAAATCCTGTATCAAGGGTTATGGGAGTTAAAAGCCAGGAACCATGGGAAAAAAAACTCTTATTTACATATAATATCACAGTCAATATGTATGAAAACTTTGTAAGCAAAGCAAACCTGCATAGCCAAATAAACTCGTTAGTAAACAGAAATATTTTCCTTCAGTTAGTGCATCAAGTCAAGCAGGATAATTATCCTTCTCCAATAAAGTGGGCTAAGATTTCTCATATATTTACAAAAATGAAATGTAACCAATCTTTGAACACTCTTAAACTAGTGGGTTTGGTAACATGTTTTTTTTTCTCCAATCATTGCCTTTGTGCTGTGTCTGATACCTGTTGCCTGACCTTTAAACATATCTCAGGCAGATCTCATCGACTCTCATGCATTTTGAGATATTAATATTCCCATCAATTCAGTTGAAAACTTCAATCACTTATCCAATTTATCCTATATCATTCTCATCGACTTCCCTCCCCAATACAGATGCCTAGGCTGGGAAGAGGCCATGACCTGTTTTTCTATGCTTTCACTATGCTTCTGTACTCTTCCTTGCTATTCTGGGATTTCTTCTCTAGTGTATTGGTGACCTCAGAGGAAAGATGGGAAAAAGAGGTAAACACCTGTTACTTAGTTGATGGTATTGTGATTCTCTCACTATTGATTCTTCAAATTTCTCCAATTGTACCCTCTGGGTGGCTGGTTGCCCCATGCTGGCTCTTTGATAGAGTATCTGTTGTTTCCGTAAAGGATCTTTCAATAGCCTCACTATGGCAAAATCAATTTTCAAAGCAGAAATCAACTCTGGCTCAGTGTCTTTTAACCTTTTCTCTCCCTCCTTAACTTCAAGGGCACTAAGGGCCCATCAGCAAGTTTGGGCTACAAAAATGCTCTATTAGAGCTACAAAAATAGAGCCACAAAAATGCTCTGTTGAATAAGTTTCTGGGCTCTCTTTGTGATTATCTCAGATCTCTGCAAGGGATTCTCTTGACATTCCCTAGGGTAGAAGATTGGGAAAAGCCATGGTACAAACTAGATTAAGGCTGAAGGTCCACACCTTTCAGTTTTTGCTTATGCAGGCCAGAATGGGAGGGCTGCGGTGAAAATGTAGGAAGCATAGGTGGACTGGCTGCCAGAGGTCACCCATTGCTTTTACTCTATTTAGAATGCGAAGTGCTTTCTGCTTTTCTTTGTTTCCTAGCAGTGAATTCTAGACAACTGGAAAATTCTTCCTCAACTTCCATTACATACACAGAAACTAGAGAGAGTCACAGAGAGATTTACCTTACCTTTTAAATCAGAACAAATTTTTATTGGAAAATGAGCAAACCATTCAGGACCTTGTGGGTAGCATTTTGTGTTTGGTCCTCCTAATTTCCACTAAACATTACTCCTTTAAGGTTTTGCAAGATAAAAATGTTGAGAGGTTTTCTTGGATTGTGTTGCATGAAATCATGCTCAGGTGCAGAGGACTTATTGGGAAGTGCTCTGGAAGACATTCCTACAAGGAAGCTAGAGAGGTTAGGATCCAGGAAAGGGCAGAGGGAGCTGCTGCAACGATGTTGCAAATAAAGCCTCAGCTCCTCCCACAAAGGTGCTCAGGAGCAGCCATAGCCCTTCTGAGTTATGCCAAATTGAGGCAACCTAGAGGCTGGGGACTTTCTATCCATACCTTACCAGCCGGTCAGTAGCTTAAATCCTGTCCCCTCAAAGGGGTCCATCCTAGGACAAAGAAGTTCTCTTAGGACAAGGGCAATGCCCAGTGAGAGACTGCTGTGAGCCCTCAACAGCCAATATTCCCAGCATCTGGGGTGGTGGTTCTGCCTAGAGAGGATATACAAAAAGCAACATTGCAATATCCATTACAGAAAACATGAATTTATCCTGATATTCTACTAGAATAAGTTGCTTCTGTTTGAACATATGTTAACCAAGAATTCTATCTCATAAGTGTCTGGCACCTAGTATCAATATTCAGTTTAAATAAACAGGCCTTGCTTCAGTTCCTCTAAGTGTAAAAATATCTAATGTGGAATAGTTAATATAATAATTATGTAAATTTTTATGTAATAAGTGATTGATATTGGCCAGAAGTAATAGTGTGCATTATCTATCTTTTCATTATATTATTATTAATGAAGATCCCTAGAACATATATTTCAGAAAGAACTATATGTCTCTTGTAGATGATGAGGTAGATACATCTACATTTGTGAGATCTTTAGTGTATCAGAAATCAACATGTCTTGCATCTTGGGTTTGTAAACTGATCGATAAAGCCATCCAAACTTCCCAGACACATGGTCACAAAGTGGCAAGAATCCAGAGATAAAGCTGCCAATTTTTTCCAAAAGGATATTACAGAAAGCAAATAAGCAGATATTGTTTCTAGAAATAAATAGTTGTTATAATGTCAGAGAAGGTAGTGAATTCACTTTTTAAAAAATCAACTTTTTTTAGGATAGTAGCACAAAAGAAAACCTCATAAAACTGCAGAAACTTACAATTTTGGAAGTAACTGACATGTGTAAAAATTATTCATGGATCAAAAGTTGCTAAGAGCCTAAAATCTTTTCTAGTTTCTAGAGAATCAACATATTGAAGACATGATTTCAGTTGCAAGGACTTAGCAGAGAAATAGAAATGGCAAAGGATTCATGTTCCAAAGTGTGGAATCTCCAGATACAATTTACACTGCACTGGCCCTTGGTTTACCAAATGCACTGGAGAAAAGATACTATCCTATTAGGTGTCCTTGCTTTTGCCTCAAAAATGCACATTTAGAGTAATGTCTAATCCTTTTTATATGAATATTAAGAAATGGAAAATGTGCAGGATATATTATTAAGTCTTATTTGCTTATATCTCTTCTTATTCAAAGCATTTTATTTTCCTATTAAAATAAAAACATCTGTTGGAAACTCAGAGAATTGATGGCTCAACTTAAAATGCTTTTATGACAAGATGGGTAAATCTTTTTCTTAACCTAGGAGGCTCAGTATCAAGAAAGAAAAATCAACAAAGAGGATTTGGTTTATGAGCAAAAACTACAATAAGAAGGAAGAACATTTAGTGTCCAGTAGCACAGTAGGGTGACTAAGAGTTGACAGTTTTTTTGTATATTGGAAAATAAGTGGAAGATAGAATGTTTCTAATACAAATAAATGATATATGTTTAAGGTAATGTATATCCTGATCTACCCTGATTTGATCATTACATATTATATGCTTGTATTAAAATATCACATGTATCTCATAAATGTGTACAACTATTATGTAACAATTAAAATTTTACACAAGAAAAAGTGAATCACAAATACTCATTAAATTTCTTATTAACTTTCATAACTACATGTATGTCTGCATGACACAGAAATGAACATCAACACATAGACACAGATGATTGATGGGTCCATGGCTAGGATCAGTGTAATCACTGTAAATTAAGCAAACTGTATGATATAACCACATTTCTCATTAATATATGCAATAATTTGCATAGTCACATTTTATACACTGAGCGTCCGAGAGTCATTAGTTTAAAGAAGTAATTTTATGATCTGATATTCATTACCTTTATAAAAATAAATGAAAGTTGAAAGAGGGACATTGAGGAGATTTGTAGAAGTCATAAGATACAGTTAAGAAAAAGGAAAGCTAAGAGGAATTTCAAATAATACTTCTTAATGCAATCGTGATACCCTGGAAGAGTTTCTAAAAGTTGGTAGCAGATGTGCTATTAGAGAATAAAGTGCAATGAAGGTGACTCATTCCACTTAGCACCTTCTGGAATTCAAAAGTTCAGGTGGACTGGGAAAGCTTCATTATATATTAAATGTGTTGTGTTACTTTCTTTTTCTCTATTGATGGCTATGGAAAGTTACAAGCACGTTCAGTCCATTAACAATGGGACTCTAATGAAAACAAATTTAAGAAAGCCAGGCACAGTTCCATTTGCTTATAGCCCCAGCTAATCTGGAAGATAAATTGGGAGAATCTGTTTAGATTAGGGATCAAGGCCAGCATGAGCAAAATAACATCTCCTAAAAAAAACAAAATTTAAGGAGACTACTTCTGGGCTCTTAGGATGGTAGATGTAAGGAGTGGTTCTTGCTACTAGAGAAGGTGAGCTCTAGTTAGCATTGTTCCAAAGCTTGTCAGAACACTGGACTGTGGTCTTTTCTCAAGTTTTAATTCTAATTTTCATATCAGTGCACCAACTACTTATTAAGGTTCCACCATATGCAAGTCATTGAACCAAAGACTGTCTGGAGTGTTCAGTGTAGGAAAGAATATTTTCTTTGCTTTTAAAAAAATTTCGGAGGGACTAGATTAAACATTTGCTACTGATTCAGTATTTCTAAAGAACTTCGCTAGAGGATGTTAACAACAGGATGGGCCAGGTGTCTAGTACTGTGTAAAACAGAGTGCTCTCATTGTTTTGAAAACCTGAGATTGTCTATGTCATAATCATTGGCACACCTGTGAATTCTACTGGGTAATTATTACGTTACAATAAAAATAATTCTTCATTATCTTACGTACTATTTTAACATAAACTGAAAAGGAAAGAAAATCTGCTTAATTTTCTTAAGTTATAGGCCCCTAAAATGTACGTATTTCTTCATGCTCAGAGAAATACTAGAGCAAAATATTTTTTCATTTATTTCGATCATCAGAGTACTAGGTTATTCACAATTTGTGAAACTTTTAGTTGAAGAATTTTCTAAAATTCTGCTCATGGTTATATTCAATATAGTTATGATAACTCTACCAAATATGCCTAATTTGTAGACCCATTTGGTGTAATACATGTAAATAGTGTTTTTACTTTTCCTGTAACTTTCTTGGCTAATGAAGTTTGCTGTTTGGATTTGTTCTGATCATCCTTAAATCCTTCCATGCTGACAGTTTTAATTAAAAGAAAAATTTCCAATCACTTTTCTAATGCCAGAGAAATGCTAAGTATAAATCATTTCTATTCAGAATTTCAATGCCACGTCCCCTGCTAATGCCTCATGAAATAGTTTTGGCATGTGTGGAGTTTTTCATAGATTGCATAATAAATGTGAGCAATATTTCTTTTAAAAATGACATCAGAGGACCTAAACAGATTACAAATGTAATATTCTTGATGTTTTGCTATTTTAGTCTCATTATGGGTTAAATTAGGTCTTCCAATTTTGAAATTTTGTCATACTTTGTCACACTTTTCCTCAGCTACTGATTTTTTAAAAAAATCTTGTTTGGTGAGTATTGTGTCTGTTGGTGACTTTTACTCAAAATCATCTTCAGAGAGAATGAAGCAAATGGTGGATTTTCATTTTAGCAGCATGTTCATCATCTACCAATAAATTATTCTTGATGATTCTTAAAGTAAGGATGGCCTCTTGACAGACTTCTGGGTGTTAATTGCACTGGAAGAGCTTTATTACGCATCCCTCTTCTATCATTTAATTTACATTTTTTCCCCCTGTACTCTTCCCATTTTTTTTCTTTGCTTCAACTTATTTGTCTATGACTTAAAACTCCTCAGTTTAACTGATAATTTGAATACCCCATGAAAGAACTGTGTATTTCTTGACCTGATGAGGAAGTTATGCTGACACTGAAATGACAGAATCTAACACTAAGTACAGAAACATAGAGTGCAGCCAATCAGGGGAACACATAGTTTAGTTCTCTATGATCAAAGCTAGACCCTAGAATTAAAAGGCCAACTACTGCCTCTTACTTTCAGACCCCAAGCAAAAGAGATTCCAAGGTCTGCTGAGTAAACAAGTCAGGGTGTTATACTTAACCAAGAGGCACATGTAAACGTCTCCCTTTCAAGTTTATTCTGATTTATTATAATTACATGTATTTAACACAGAATTGTAATCAGAACGCTTTGCTTCTTTACTTTCAGCAGTGGTGGACTATCCAGGCGATTTCTGGGCTGTAGGTCCTGTTTAGGCCTATGTGCCCTACTGAGATAGCATGCAAAGATAAAGTTGGGGTCTGTCCTACCAGTCCCTAGAAAGAAGTAATAAGCCTCAGCAAACCCATTTTACAAATGAGAAAACTATAGCCCAAAGAATTAATGTGACTTACTGGAAATTATGAAAATAATGCAAACAAGAGCACATGTTTAAATCAGTTTCTAACTTCAAGCTCACTTCTATTTCCAGTAATAGTCCATTATGTTAGCATGTTCCATTTCAACATCCAATTTAGAGAAAATGCAAATGCTGGTTTCATACCTATTTGACCCCCCCAAAGATATAGGGACACATTTTATCGGCTAACAGATAAGAGAAGTCTAGTTACCTCTTCATTCAACAACAGAACGTTCTGAAGACTTTAAAAACATGTAGGGGAAACTCTATCATGTGTCACTGGTGATGGAGTGATTTTTATTAGTTGTTTGTTTATGTGTCCTGAAGTATGGCAATCCTTGCCATTATCTTTGCCACAAATGTTTTTCATTATTTAGAAAATCACACTGCTCTTTTTGAATCCCAGGTACTTTTATTTGCTTTTCATGACCTCTAATAACTGTGAGTGCTAAAATGTTATTATACATGCTGGGAAAATAAATATGTCCATTCATTTTAAATTTCCTGCCCTTTAATTTGATTGAATTTGTCCCCTCAATCTTTTATTATGCATCAGGATTTAACGGCAGAGCAAATTCATTTTTATTCTGCCCTTTGTTATTTTGAAAAACCAATGTCAATTCTTTTTAATTTCCATTATTCTGGATTGTTAATTCTATACTTTTCACATTTAATTTTACAAGTTTAATTAGTATCATCCAGATCATCAGGTAGAGAAATTAGTAGCCATAAATTAAGCCACAGTTTTAAAGTGGGTTTAAAAAAACACATTGAAAGATGACTCCATCTATTATGTTACACTTTTACTGTGGGATTTGTGGAAGAGCCGTTTGGCGTGTTGTCCTTCTGCCCTTGAATTGAAATATGGGTTAAGTGAGGCAAAGCTGAACTTGCTCTTTTGTGAAATGTGTGGAAGGCTACTGCTCTTTTAATTGCAAAAATCATCAATACTGTCTTGACATTTGGATACATTCAGCTGTTTGCTCTCATATTTAGTTGTCTCTTGCCCTGTAAGGTTTTTAATTTCCACCCAAAATGGCATCCATCTCTAATGTTGTAAGAAATGCAATTTTTTCATTGCAGTCTAGTTCCAAAATTCAAGAGGCCAATTCAAATTAAGAAATTTTAAAGATAGGTTTCTTCTTCTTCTTTTTTTTTTATTGTACTTTAATTTCTAGGGTACATGTGGAGATCATGCAGTATTGTTGCATAGCTACATACATGGCTGGGTGGTTTGCTGCCTCCATCCCCCCCATCACCTATACCTGGCATTTCTCCCCACATTATCCCTCTCCACCCTTCCCATCCACCGCTGTCCCTCACCTAGCCTCCCCCCCCCACATCAGACCCCAGTGTGTGATGCTCCCCCTCCTTGTGTCCATGTGTTCTCACTGTTCAACACCCACCTATGAGTGAGAACATGCAGTGTTTGATTTTCTCTTCTTGTGTCAGTTTGCTGACAATGATGGTTTCTAGATTCATCCATGTCCCTACAAAGGACACAAACTTACCATTTTTTATGGCTGTGTAGTATTCCATGGTGTATATGTGCCACATGTTTCTTCTTTGAAGTATCTTTAAAATAAGAAGAGATAAAAAGCATTTGAGTAATGACATTTTGCAGCACTCCAATAGCTCTCTAGGATAAGGTTTATAATTAGAATTAAGTTTTATTCTAACCTGAGAGAGCTTCTTCCCTGATCCCCCCATTATATATTTCAATTTATGCAATCATTTATTCATTTTCTTATCCATCTCCTACAATAAACTGTGAGTTATTTGAAGATAAACTGCCTATTATTTATCACTAAAACTATAGTCTGTAACCCAATTTATGGGCTCAATAAATGTTTGTTATGAGAATTAATATTCAGCCAGCATGGCAAGAATGAAGCAAAAGTAGATGACCTTTTGATTTCAAATGTTTCATCCATGATATTCAATGAATACCTTGAAGTACAGTGACTGCCTTGTTCATTGTTAGAAGCATTGAACTTGAAGAAGCTGTGAAGACTTTTAGGGTGCTTATGGATTCTCAAATAGCTAATAGTTTCTTTTATAAACCATCACTACTTTAGAACCAAGGATGACAAATGAGGACATTAACAGAAGCTTCAGCTAGGAATTACTCTGATCAGTAATTATCCCAGTGTGTCCCTGCCCCACCTGGACTGTTAGCTACATAAAAGCAGGCAGCATGTGGGGTTTCATCTCAAAGTTTGTAGCACATACCACAGGGCCTAACACAAATAAGTGTTTGATAATTCCATATTTCTTGAGCACTTCATAAAGTTGAAAATGGTTGGAATAAGAATTTTCACTGAAATAATCTCACTAGGCAATCTTGCCTTCCTTCCTTTCAGCACCTTTGCATCTGTTTTCCCACTGAAGACTTTAAAATTCCCATGCCCTCTTTATTCTTTCCCTAAAAAACTTATACAACTGCCTTGCTACTCATATAAACATTTGGATAAATAGCGGTACTTAAACATCATACACCAGGGCCTGTGGAAGGATGGGGACTAGGGGAGGGATGGCATTAGGAGAAATACCTAATGTAGATGATGAGTTGATGGGTGCAGCAAACCATCATGGCATGTGTATATCCATATAACAAACCTGCATGTTCTGCACATATATGCCAGAACTTAAAGTGTAGTAAAAAATAAAGAAGAGTTTTGTTAAATCGTAAAAAAAAGCATTCCATTTGCAAGGCAAGTGGTTAATGGAAGGGACCGCTTTGATATTCATAATATCATAATTTTACATGGTAATGTCTTTCTGCAAGCTCCCAGTGCTTTGGCAGATATTATTTATGTTTACAACCAACATCAAGTGAAGAGCCAGGATAGACCATGTCATATTGCTTTTATTCTATAAAAGAATAACCTGAGCTCTAGATGGCTAAGTGATTTACAGGCTTGCAGTTCATCACTGGACTTTGGGGCCCCTGTCTGCAAATTCCTTGGTGCAGCCATTTAGAGGCAATAAAAACATTGGCATGGCTGCTCAGAAAATACTATGCTGAAGTCTTATACACAAATCATTTAATCTGGTTATTATGCATATGGACTTAATATTTTAACAGCTATTACTTGAAATGGAAATAAGCAGAATATGTAGGAATACTGTAAGTACATTTTCCTTCTAAATTCTGACTTTAATATATATTTCTATGTTATAAGTAAATCTATAATCTTTAGTAAATGAAGATCTACAATACTTAAAACATTGCCATCTCGACGATAAAATCATTTTGCACGAAGAGCCACAAAATCACTCCAACCAAAAGATAAGAACAAAGATATATTATTCTAAAAACCTTTGTAAACCAGATTTATTAGAATATACCTGTCTTTTTGTTTATTAAGACAAAAATTTTTATTTAATAAGAAAACTATAGAACATTACACTTGCAGGTGATCATTTAAAAACAACTCTAGCTTTAATTAGTAAGTGTCAATGAGTGGCTAAAAAAGATAAAATAGATTTTAACTTTTTTTTTCAAATAATTAGATTTATGGAAAGTTGCAGAACAAGTCCAAAGACGCCACGTACCCTTCACCCAGTTTCCCCCTAATGGTTATATGCTATTTAACTATAGCGCAGTATGAAAAAGAGGAAACAAGCATTGACAAAATGTGTTTGTGTAGTTCTATGACATTTTATTAAGATGCAGAACTCTTCCACCATCATAAAAATATCTGTGCTACCACCTTACAGTTGTACCCACTCTCATCATCCCTACCATCATTTAAACCCTAACAATCATTAATTTATTCTTCATATCTATAATTGTGTCATTTCTAGACTGTTATAAAAACAGAATTTGTTTAAATATTCACCTAGTGTAGGACATTTTAGTTGGTTCTAATTTGAGGCTGTTACAAATGAAGTTGCTATGAACAATTTATAGAGATTTTGTGTGGGTATAGTTCTTATTTCTCAGAAATAAAGACTCAGCAGTGTAACTGCCATATCATGTGGTCAGGAGGCTTTTCTTTGAGTTGTGTTATTTATGAAAGTGCCAAATTACTTTCCCAAGTGGCTGTACAGTTTTATATCTCCACCAACTCTGAATGAAAGAGCCAGTGTCTCCACATCCTAACCAACATTTGGTATGGCCATATATTTATTTTAATTTTAGCAGTTCCAATAATTATGTAGTGATATCTCATTGTAGCCCTAATTTGCATTTCCCTAATGGCTAGTGATGCTGAAAATGTTTTTCATGTTCTTATTTACCGTCTGTATATCCTCTTCAGTGAAATGTCTTCATAATTTTGCTCATTTCTGAATTGTATTGTCTGCTTTTTTACTACTTACTTTTGGGTGTTGTTTAAATATAATAAATAAGAGTTATTTGCCAGATATGTGGTCTACAAATATGTTCTCCCATTCTCAAGCTTATCTTTTCATCCTTTTAAATAATCAATTTGGATGAAGTCCAGTTTATCAAATTTTTGTCTTATGAATTATGTTTTTGGTGTCATCTAGAACACTGCCAACTACTCATTCTCAAATATTCTGTCCTACAAAATCTTAAAAATGTTTTATAAATTTGTAAATGTTTTAAAGTTGTTTAAGCTGTTTTTCATTTAAATCTCATCCATTTTGAATTAATTTTTGCATAAGGTATACAGTTTACGTCAAGTCTCATTTTTTTTGCATCTGGATATTCAATTGCTCCTGCACTATTTGTTGAAAAGACTATTCTTTCCCCCCACTTAATCAATTTTGTACCTTTCTCAAAAATTAGGCATGTTTGTGTGTGGCATTTCTGGGTTTATTGGTGTGCTTCATTATTCTATATGTTGATCTCTCCACCAATATCACACAATCTTGATTACAATAGCTATATATTGAAACTTAATGTTGGTACAGTAGTTTCTCTCACTTTCTTCTTTTGAAGGTTGATTTAGCTGTTTCAATTCTTTTAATTTTCTGTAAAAATTTTACAATAATTTTATCTCTATATACAAAAAGTATTGGTGGGATTTGAATAGCAATTTCTTTAAGTCTGTATACCAATTTGGAAATAATTGTCATCTTTACTATAGAGAGTCTTTTAGTCTATGAATATTGTATGTCTCTTCATTCATTTAGATAATCTTTGATTTCTTCCATAAGCATTTTGTAGTTTTTACCATTCAAATTCTATACATTTTTCTAGATTTACACCTGAGTATTTGAGGGATTTTTTTTTTTTTTAGCAATTGTAAATGCTATTCTATTTTTAATTTATGTGCTTATTACTAGTATATAGAAATATAATAATTTCATAGTCTGTGATCTTACTTAACTCATTTATTAGTTCTAGTGGCTTTTTATGAACTTTTTGTGAATTCTGTATAGAAAATTATCAATCAGTAGGTTCAACTGCATTCCATCCTTTCTGACCTGTCTTTTAATTACTTTTCTTACATGATCATGCTTGCTAGAAATCCTAGTACTGTGTTTAATAAGAGTGGTGGGAGCAAACATTCTTGCTTTATTTACAATCTTAGGAGGAAAGCATTCAGTCTTTTACTATTAAGTATGATTTTAGTTGTTGATATATTTTGGAAATTTTTTTAATCACACGAGGAAGCTCACCTATATTTGTATTTTTCTGAGATTCTTAAATCATGAATTAGTGATTTTTTTCAAATGCTTTTTCTATATCAAATGATATAATCATGCAATTTCTTTTATTCTTTAGCCTATTATTAAATGAACTTTTCATACCTCTGAATAAACACTACTTGGTCATAGTGTATTTGATGTTTATACATTGCTGAATGTCATTGGTTAATATTTTGTTAAGGATTTTTGCATTTACAATTGTGAGACTATTTCTATGTAATTCCTTTCTTTTCTTGTAAAGCTTTACATATATAAATTTAACAAGTTAAATATAAGGGGCCAATTCTTTAACAGCATAAAGAACTAATTCATGAAAAATGAAATTAATGAGTTGGATAACCTCATCACTCTTAATGAAATGTAATTTATTATTTAAAAGCTTCCATAAGGAAACTTTCAGGCTCAGACAATTGCATTGGAGAATTCCACCAAACAGTATGGCACTTTCTTTTAATGACATACTCTATGACCCGGCTATAGCACTCCTAGGAATTTACCCAAGAGATGTTGAAAAAACATGTCGACAAAAAATCTTATATATGAATGTCAAAAGCAGACTTACTCATAATAACTAAAAAATAGAAAAAATTAAATATCCATCAACTGATGAACGAGTAAACAGGTTAGATGTATTCATAAAAAATAATGCAATAAAAGACAATAAGCTACTGGCACATGCAATAATATTGATCAATTTCAGAAACATGTGGAGTCATAGAAGCTAGACACTGTATAGTTTATGGTTGCCATGTATATGAAGTTCTAGCGAAGGGAAAATTAAGCTATATTGACATAATCAGAACAGTGGTATTCTCAGGTTATGGTGATTATTGGAAGTGTTAGAAATGTTTTATGTCATAATGGGGGATGCTGCTGATATGGGTTTATATAGTTGGTAAAACTCACCCACTGGCACCCTTAAAATTTATGCATTTTATCACTTATAAATTATACTTCAATATAAAAAGCAATACTTTTACTAGCATATGTCTCGATGTTTTTATTTTATTTTAATGATTAATATGTGAAATTGAGCTCTCTTTTATTTTAAGAAAGTTTTATTGAACTAGGGTTTATATATTTTTTGTTACATTCATTGATTTTATTCTCGGGTGACTCCTGTTTGTGTGTATGTGTATATGTGTATATATATCACATTTTCTCAGATCTTTTCTTTACCTCTTTTGTTATTTTTAATTTATCCTTTATATTTTTTGATTTTTCTTTGGTTATGTACATTTAATTCCATCATTTCTGAAGTTTTTTTTTTGTTTTTTATCTAACCATCAAACTTCTGAGCTTTTCTGTTCTTTCAAAACTCTTTTTTTTCTTTTATTTTAGCTCATTTATTAAAAATATCAGAATGTACTTTTTACTTTTGTGGCCACTTTTTATGGTGATTTCACTTTCATCTTTATCTTTCTATTTTTTAAAAAATATAATTTTCAGGACTTTTAGGAACAGATTCCTGTGGTGAATGCAGAGATGAACCAAAATACCATTCACAGCTTCATCACTGCAGGGCTGCCTCCCCTCCTGTTACCATGAATGCCTCAAATTATGGCCCTTTTGTGTAGCCATGTCTCTGCCTCCCAGAGCTAAGCCTATTTCAAAAGGTTATCTCCTCAATTCTGTTTTTCAAGACAATACTTTCATCTTTAGATGGTGTATCGTAGTCACAGGACTTTGCCAAATCTCCTCTCAGGATGCATTTCCTTTAGTATTTACTCATTCTTACCTACAGGGTTCCAGCTCTGCTCATTTTTGTTTGACTTGCAGCAGTGTCCCTTCAAGGTACTGATCTATACTTCTATACAGTTCTGAGATCCTGGAGATAGACCTGCCAGATAAAATATAGATGCCTGCTATAATTAGATTTTCTGGTAAACAGTATTTATTTAGTGCAAATGTGTCACTCAAAATATTTTTGTTTGTTAAATTGAGTAAGTCTACCAAGAGGGCATAGGTGACCACAGCGGTGTTCATCTTTCCCCCTCTTCCCTCTCCCCTACTCTCCTTAGTGACCTTAGCCCTCAGCTTTTGCACCCATATATGACTTTCCGATGTTTTATGATCTTTCCAAGAAACTGAGGTCCAGCGTTCTTATCCAATGTGAGATTCTTGCCAATGGGAGTCAGTTCTATTTACGATTGAGCAGTTCTGTTGCTCATGAGGTTCCTCAGGCTATTCTTTTCCCATTTCTGTCACTTTCATTGCTTGGTTCTGTTAGTGGTTTGGCCATGCCCACCCATATTCTGGAGTTTTTATAGAACATTACTAGTCAACAAATTTTTCTTAAAATGTAGTTTTCTTTTCTTACCATAGTTGACATGTCTAAAGGAATTTTGGAGAGATTTAAAAGCTACGCAGCTACATCTCAAGTGTGAGCTAGAAGTTCCAGAAGCCATGGCTTTCAAAATTATATTTTCTAACTATTGTTTCTTTGTGTATATGAACACAACTGATTTGATATATTTATCATCCTTCATTTTTGAACTCTTAATTAGCTGTAATCATTTGGCCAATTCTCTTGTAAATAGTCACATAATCTGTAAATAATGAAAGTATAATTTCTTTCTTCCCAATATTGTAATTTGTTTTTCAGATTTTGTTGTGCTTCCTAAGTCAGGTAATAGAATGTCGAATAGAAGAGGTGATAGCAAACGTTTTAGTCTTGTGTCTATATACTAAATTTTGTAATGGGGATAATAACAGTATCTACTTAACAGAGTTGTTAGAGAATTGAATGAGGCAATCATAAAATTATGTAAGCAGCGTTTAGAACATGTTGAACTAGTAATAAATGATAGCCATTATTATTTTTAAATGTCAATAAAATTATTCCATGTTATACTCATAGAGGTATAAAGTGGTAGAAATAAATTAAAGACCTTGAGAAATAACAATTAGAATATGTATGTGGATACACTCACAAATAACTGCATTAATCTGGGCTGCTTTACACTAAGAAGAAAATATGTTTGGAATTAAGAGTAGATATATAGTAATTTCTTGAATGAATCGTGGTTTTCCATATTATTCTCTTTAAAAATAAAAAGGCCAGTCACATTCAAATTTCAACTATTTAGACAAACATTTAGAATAAGTAATTTGTAAGACATGGGATTATCGTCACTTCCTTTACAGTGTGGGAAACTTTATAGTTTTATAAATGTACACAAGGAATTAAAGAAGAGGAAAGGAACAAAACAATCTAAATGGAAAGAAAGATCCAGTTGCAGAAGACAGAATGAAAGCAAGGGTATATTATTTAGAAACAGCTTGGATGTGCTATACTCCAGGCACCAGCTTCACTGAGATCATGATATAGACATTATTAATATATTACTGGACATTTGGAATATAAACCTTTAAAACCGGTGTGATTTTTAAAGATCTGTGATGTATTTGTTTATTTTACAAATAGAGTGTTTTCAATATTGATCCTGGCTTATACATTTTCACATATAATTCAGCCCTGTTTTTGCTTATTTCTTACGGTACGACTACAGTTTATGCTTATGGTGATTCAGCAAAGTGTTTTGTAGAATCTCATTTTGTGCTGGAGAAATTCAGGGGTCTTTCTTTTTGCTTAATTGTAGTGATTTCCATGCATGTATCAGCTACCTTGGGATACTGACTCTGAGACAGAGATTTATATGCAGCAAGCTTACTGAGGTGTGCTCTCAAGAACAAAATCAGGATTGAGCAGACAAAATATTGGAAAAGCAAAGCAGTTGCAACACAAGCACCCTTTGATGTTATGGGACTGTCTAAAGCCATGGGGGTCTTTCATACATGTCCAAAACTGGGCATATATATCCAAAATTGGGGGGAATGGTAAGCAGGCCTGTGTACTCATCATGGAGCTGTCATTGGATGTAGGCTGCCTGAAGGGAGAGGTCAAGTCCTTGACTGAAGCAACTTCCTTTGGCCAGGATTTAACTATAAGCCATAATAGAAGAATAAGAGCTTAATCATAATGGGGAGATGTGATTGGCACACCACACGATTCTCTTTATCCGTAGTTTACACTCCATGGATCCACTTACTTCAGCTAATAACGTCATCCCTTCTGGAAACAGCCCCTCCACATTAGTGGTTGGTTTCTTTTCCAAGGTGAATTTACAAGTATAGTGAGTAAAACCACAGCCCCACTGCTGCAGATGGTCATGGGAAAACTGACACATATTGTCTCAGTCCTCTACTATCCTTCCAATCTGTATTCTCGGAACACTCAGCTAGCACCTCTACCAGTGTAGCCAGCTTGCCTAGTGGGATGATCCAGATCCGCAATCCCAAGGGTTCTATGCACTGTTCAACATGCCCGTCAAGTTGTGGCAACTACTCTGATGCACTGCCATCAAACTCAGTAGGGAATTAGCAAGCAATGCCTCATTATATCATCCGTGTGCCAAACATATTCTTTTCTGGACCCACTAATGATAAGGATCTATTTCTTCTGCCAGGAGAGTGACTTCTTTTCTTTGTTCCTAATCCCTTGAATCAAAGAATTTAAAGTAACTGGGTGGCAGCTATAGCTTATACTTAATGGAATTCTGGCTTTATTTCCAGAATAAGTGGAAGCATTTTTCTCAGGAATGTAGGACCCCCAGATCCACAGAGCCTAATTTATGGAAACAGGAAGCACAAATTCCCCCAAGTTTGTCATTGGGAGTGATAATGAGCAGTACTACTCCTGTATCCACTGCTTCATTCCTGGATCCACACATTCTACCTATCGGAGACATACAACCATGTAATTTCATTCATATAAGGCAGTTACTGCATCACAGAGAAGACACCTAGATTTGCACAGTATCATCTCCAAGTTAGCACCTCATCTGCATCTTCAAAAGCCAGATTGGTCTGTCCAACTGGCAGCATCTAGGTGCCATGTGACTGCTAGGTATCTGCTTACTTCCGTCCTTTCTTTACTATAGGTCTCTAGTGCCAATGCAGTATTTTATAAGATCATGTGTTGTTGGATCAAACTTTCTATATGGCCTCAGTGACTGGTTCTTCTAAAGCTTATTTGCAAGAAAGGTAATCCATACTCAGAATGTTTCAAATTTTGCCCAGATGAATCTTTCTGACTCCTAGAGTGCGAGGGATCCAATGTTAATCATCTGTTACTGACTGGCTGTTGGTCTTATCAAGAAGTGGCACCATTTTGGGAATTGAGCATGCCCTGTTGCTGGCAGACTCGTTCTTCAGCTGTGGCTAAATGTGCCATCCCAATTCACCATCAGTGTGAAGGTTAAGAATTTTAGTGTTACTTAATGCCAAGAACTATTATCACACCATCTATTTCAAGTGATGAGGTCTCGTTGCCAGCCATCATGAAGTGATCTAGTGTCTCTTTTCCTGGACGACTACTGATTTTAATGGTTGTTAGTTCAGTACCTATGCTAATAGACTCTGAGATGGAGATTTTCATGCAAGCAATTTATTAGAGTGTGTTTCCAGGAACAATATCTGTAATGGAATGAGAGAAGTATGACTGGTCAGAAGGAAAGGATTAGCTGCAGTTCAGTAGCAATAGAAGCTGATCTCATGTAGAGCACTGAAGCTGGGCTAGTCTTTCATGAATGTCCAGAATCAAAACAAGGACCTGGTAGCTTTAACCTCCACATCAACTAGTCATGACATGAACGCTGTGCCTGAAGGGGTGCATAGTCGTGAGACACCTTACTTCAGCTAAGCGTAATTCCTAAGAAAGAACTTAGCTTTGAGTTGTCAACAAGTAATATTTCTGGAATCTGGAGGAATAATTAATGCTTCAATTCTAAACGAACACCTGGAAAGTTCCCTTACAGTAGAGGGCCCCAACTCCTGGGCCGTGGACCAGTACCAGTCTGTGGCCTGTTAGGAACTGGGCCACACAGCAACAGGTGGGCATCAGGCAAGCGAGCATTACTGCCTGAGTTCCAAGCTCTGCCTCCTGTCAGATCAGTGGCAGCATTAGATTCTCACAGGAGCATGAACCCTACTGTGAATTGTGCATGCAAAAGATCTAGGTTGCATGCTCCTTATGAAAATCTAATGCCTGATGATCTGAAGGGGAACAATTTCATCCTGAAACCATCCCTGCCCCAACTCGTCCGTGAAAAGATTATCTTCCACAAAACTGGTCCCTGGTGCCAAAAAGACTGGGGACTGCTGCCCTACAGCATCTACTATGGTCAGAGTTCTAGAATGTTTCAATTCAATTATGCTTCTTTCAAATACACATTGGTCACCCCAGAGTTCTGTAGAAAAGTAAGTTTGTGCTGAAATAAATTGATACTTTTTAAAAAATTTACAGTTAAGATCTACTATAAGAAAAATATCATTTCCCCTGTGAAGATGACACTATTAAAGTACTAACTATAAATAGGGCTCAGGATTTCATAAGTTGTTTGGATGGATTTTCATCATTCCTCACATTTGCTTAACTTGTAATACCTTGTGGCCCTGCATTTGCAAGATGTGTCTCTGCTGAGACTTAACGTTCTATAGACAAAGAGCAGGCAAAACACTATGAAGCCTCTTACATAGACATTCAATCCAAAACCACGACCTCATTAGTAGAGTATTCTAAATACCTGTACATAGACTTAGGAATTTGATAAAGATACAATGGTTATCTGGAGCCGAATGAGAAAACTCAATTTCTTATGCTGATTTAGACAAAATTCAATTTTACTCTTGAATAGGAGAAAACATTTTCAGAGGAAGATAGTTTTTAAACTTTTCAGCATTGAATCATATGTTTAAGCCTTGAATGAGTAATTTTGGCCCTAGGGTGATTTAAAAAAAAAAAAACTAAACACTCTAAAGATTGAAAGAAACTAATATATATATATTATAGACAAAATGGATAAAGGTATAGGCTTACCTTCTAAATTTAGACCTTAGTTTTTAAGTGCAAACTTTGAACTACAAATAAAAAACTTGTCAACAAAGCATGTTTTTGAAAATCAACTTGGCATTTTTCTTAAGTTCATATATATCTGAACTGCCATCAGATATGTTCATATATATATATATATATATATATATATATATATATATGAACTTAAGAAAGATGCCAAGTGCAATATATATATATATATATGTATGTATACATAGATGGTGAAACATAACTATCCATCATTGGTGCTTGCAGAGCACTCTTATTTGACCTTCTTTTCATCTTTTGGAATGATTAATATACACTAAGCTCTCATTCAAAGGATATTTTATACTAAATGAATCTTTAAATTTCTACATTTTGGGCATATTTTAACATATTCTCTAAGGCCCTATCTACTGACACCCTAGCTACTGAATTTGATCAACACATTTGATCAAATAGTATGTCTTGCAAATAATGTGTCTACTTGATGACCATTAGAGGGCCTCGTGGTTTTTTTTCATGATGTATTCCTTAAGAAATTATAACTACATCCTTTATTAAAGAATTCTTGTATAACGATACAGAAAGTAATCCCAGTGCTTATGTTTTTGGTTGATATCACTCTGCAATCATTATTTCCAATAAAAATGATTGACTGTCTAAGTGGCTGACACAAGGAAGGAGACATTCTGTTTGTTGCTATCACCACTGTTGGACTAGCCCATGGGCACTGCAGCTAAGGCTTGTTATACTAGAAAAGGATACTTCTCCAGAAAAATAACAATAAATTCCGTTGCACTCATCTAGGAATGTTAGTTTCAAAAGTAGATAGAACTAGAAATACCAGTGTATTCCAGATTATACAGGGTAGATTCACAATGGAGATAAGATTTAAACTCAGGTCTCCAAACTTCTGTATATGTCTTTCTATTAAATAACTAATTTAAACAAGTAATATTACCAATTACATTCTAGAAATCTGCATAGAAAAATTAATATGTTTAAATGTTTCAGAATTCAAAAGAAAATGCATATACCAAAAGTCAGTTTGAAAGATTCCAGTAAATCCTGTCTACTTAATATAGAATATATTTATAGCAGTTGGCCCTTGTTGTAAACTACTTGACAGTTATAAATCTTTTTTTAAATCAAAAACTTTAATATTAATGTATTCATCTCCTGTTGCTAAATAACAAATTCACAAACCCAGAGGCTTAAATTAACACCCATTTACTATCTCACAGTTCTAGGGGCCATCATTCTGCCTACTGCAGTTAAAATGGGGAATAAAAAATAAATGAACTTAGACGCCCGGTGCGGTGGCTCAAACCTGTAATCCCAGCACTTTGGGAGGCTGAGGCAGGTAGATCACCTGAGGTCAGGAGTTCGAGACCAGCCTGGCCAACATGGTGAAACGCCATCTTTACTAAAAATGCAAAAATTAGCTGAGCATGTTGGTGGGCAGCTGAAATCCAAGCTACTCCAGAGGCTGAGGTAGGAGAATCACTTGAACCTGCGAGGCAGAGGTTGCAGTGAGCTGAGATCACTATACTCCAGCCTGGGCAACAGAGTGAGACTCAGTCTTAAAATAAATAAATAAATTAATTAATAAAATAAACGAACTTAAGAAAAATGTGAAGCGGATTTTCAAGAACACACTTTGTTGACAAGTATTTTCTTTATAGTTCAAAGTTTGCGCTTAGGAACTAAGGCCTTAATTCAGAAGGTAAGCCTATACCTTTATCCTTTTTGTCCTTAAAAGCTGGAAATGAAATAAAAAAGACATTTTATTGGATACTGTGACCATTTTTACATTATAAAGTCATAGCCAAAAGATGCATAACTTAAAACTGAATTATGCTCTTTGTTGAAGTAAGTACTTTTTAAAGTTTTTTCTTTTAAATTATTTCAAAAAAAAGTATTATGTTTCATGATAATTTACTTTAGCTCTTCTGAGAGCAAGCTTTCTTACTATCCATATTTTTATCTTGTGTAGTGGGCATTTAAATACAGATATTTAATTAATTAAAAGTATGGATTATTTTAGGTTTTTCTCTGTAACACTGAATTAATATTTAGATTTGAACACATGGTTCTTCTTCAGGAGATTTTATTTCTCTGCACTTCTCAGTGTACCAGAACCCTTGAGCCCAAAATACCAATATACTAATGTACTGTTCAATGTATAATGCAATGTATACATGTGACAGGTGACACCCAAAGGGTTCTCCTTGCCTGGTGCCCATACAGAGTCGATTTATCAAGACAGGAGAATAGAGAGTTTATTCATGCAATGCTGGCTGAACAGAAGACTGGAGTTTTATTATTACTTAAATCAGTCTCTTCAAAAATTTAGAGACTGGGGTTTCTTAAAGACAGTTTGGTGGGTAGGGGTCCAGGGAGTAGAGAGTGCTGATTGGTCGGGCTGGAGATGAAATCATAGGGAGTTGAAGCTGTCATCTTGCACTGAGTCACTTGGTTCCTGGATAGGAACCACATGACCAGTTAAGCCAGTTTATAGATCTGGATGGCATCAGCTGATCCAACAAATGCAGAATCTGAAAAATACTTGAAACACGAATCTTAGATTTTATAATACTAAGGTTACCTATTAGAGCAATTTGGGGGATTAGTGATCTTGTGATATCTAGCTGCATGACTCCTGAGCTCCAACTTATAATTTGTGGCTAATTTGTTAGTTTTACAAAGGTATTCTGGTCCCTGGGCAAGAAGGAGGTTTGCTTTGGAAAGGGGCTATTGTCATTTTTATTTCAAAATTTAACTATGAAATGAGTTCCTCCCAAAGTTAGTTGAGCTCATGGTCAGAAATGAACAGCTTGGAAGTTAGAAGCAAGATGGAGTCTGTTAGGTCAGATCTTTTTCACTGTCATAATTTCTTCACTGTTATAATTTTGGCAAAGGTGGTTTCCCTGAAAATTCACTAGATATAGTAAGAGTGAGCTTTTGCTCTTGACAGTATTCAACCAAGCCAGATATTTAGAAGACAGGTATCACATGAAATATTGGTAAATACCTATCCTGTCACTTCTGTAGGCAGAAAAACATGCACCCAGTAAAAATTTAGGTAGAAATCTTTTTTATATAAAAGCAAGTTGGGAAATTGTATTGTAGCAATTTAAAATGTTTAGAAACATTTTATGACTCAACCTATACTTACAATCTAATACCATACAAAAGACCCAAAAGAAATGAGGATTCTTTAAATGTGTTTGCCTAAAACAAGATATATATATATATACACACACACACACATATATATGTATATATATACATATATATGTGTGTGTGTATATATATATAAAATGAAATAAATTTATATATATGTGTGTGTATGTGTGTGTGTGTATGTGTGTGTGTATATATATAGACTTGTATCTGTATTTCGATATTTGGATATTTTTAAACCAAGCACAATGAATAGATCTTTTTAAAGTTTCTATTGATAGATGTCTCATACTTCCCAAATCAGATAATTTACATATTTTAGAAGCTGTTTACATGATTCCTACAATTGCTTTGAATTTGAAATGAAGGCTGGGGGATAGGACAGCTAAAAGGAGATTAAAACATCTTTGATGAAAGAAAACCAGTTATTTTTCCAATTCTAAAAGGGAAAAATTTGACACTATGCTTATTCAATCAAAATTTACAACTACCACACATCTAACACACCTCAGTAAATGATAATTATACAAATTTTTAAAATACCATTAACTTTCTATTTTTGAGTCTTTAAAAGTTCTTGATTTCCTTATTCTAATATTCTCTATAATATTTCTTCTTCTTTCTCAAAACACAAATGTATTACATTTCCAGTGAGCCATCTAATGCTACGTATATTTTTTCTCTTTACTGGCTAAGTTGAATCTTGCTGATTGGAGGGAACACACTTTATCTGTTTTTTTTTTTGTTTGTTTCTTTGACTTATCTTTTTTTGTGTGTGTGCTGTTCCTCATAGACTAAGATCTAAAATCTAATATTTATTTAGGGAGAACTATGATGGCTAAATTATTTCTCTATTTAGTTGAATTTGTATAGTCTTAACTGAAGCAAAGGATTGGATGTTTCTCTAAAAAACAGGAGACTCATAAAAATATAAAATGCCAATCATTCGCTTTCACATATTAAAGAAAAACAAAATGAAACTAAAAAACTGTGTATAGGCTGTAGTGGCAGATACCTCTATTCTTCTCTGTTAACAGAATCCTAATGTGTTCCAGGTATTTAGATGAACACCAGAGCTCTCAGGGGAGATCAAATCGTTCTGCAGGTCCAAGGGATGCATTACAATTAATTAAACAATCATAATAATCCAAAACTTTTTTGCCAGTGGTTTAATTTTGGGTAGGCTTGTTGCAAATTTCAACTAATGAGAGATAAGAAGTCTCATGTGTGCCTCTCTAGGAACAGTTTTCTTTCCTGGAAGAACAGAGTGTTGCACAGGAAAGGAGCCCTTTTTCTGCCTAGTGCCTTTCTATGTGCTTAGTGTGTTACTTTGTGGTGATTTGAAAGAAAATCCCAGAAGTATAGATCTAGCGCTCTGACAGCATTGAGCCATGTAGCCAACAGCAGCCCATTTCCAGACTTTATAAATGAAAAAACGTTTTAAACGTAGTCTTTAAACCACCTGTAACTCGATATTTTCTTATGTGTAGCCAAAAACATTTCTAACTGAAATAGTCGTTTTTCATTTTTTAGTGAACCTTGCCAAAGTTATTATGATACTTGTAGATTGGAACCCTGCTTTTGTGATAGTCAGTGGAGAGCTGTTTGATAGATCTTTAAAATATATGTATATAAGCCTCTAAAATGGAGGAAAATACAAGCTGCAAAGCTTTAATTCATATTAAGCATTTCTAGATGTAGAAATAAAATAAATTTATTTAAATCTGAAACTTCACTCTCTAAATGAGCATTTGCAATACAAAAAAATACCAGGTGTTGTGGCAGAAGCCTGTAATCCCAACATGTTGGGAGGCCCAGATGGACAGATCCCTTGAGCTCAGGAGTTTGAGACCAACCTGGATAAGATGGCAAGACTCTGTCTCTACAAAAATACAAAGATTAATAATAATTAGCCAGGCATGGTTGTACACACCCGTAGTTCCAACTGCTCAAGAGGCTGAGGTGGGAGGACCACTTAAGCCCAGAAGGTGGAGGTTACAGTGAGCCGAGATTGCTCTACTACACCCCAGCCTGGGTGAGAGAGTGAGACCCTGTCTCAAAAACCAAAACCAAACCAAACAAAAAAACAACAATAAATAAACTCAAGCACCTAGTTTAAAATTCTGTAAGAGAAATGCAAACCGAGTAAGCATTGCCTCCTTGATTTATCCACATTATCTACAATTGCTGAGCAATTAATTGGATCAGTGATGTGATCTTCAGAAGCTCCCCTTTAGATGACTATTTAGAATATACAGACTCCCGGGAAACTCTAGTTGCCCTATTGAGCAGGTTGAGCAGACAGACTATTTTTGATACATTAGCAAGCCTATCTTTTTGAGAAGAAATTGGGTACTATGTAAGTTTTTCTCAGGAACACTGTTCCCAATAGTCTCACAGGTAATAGTTTACAGATGTGCTGGGATGTTGAGCTCCTCATGAGGAACCAGGGGTGGCTAGAGTCCTTCCTTGGGTTAGTCACTTTCAGCTGCTGCAAGCTATCTTTTTTGTTTACACTGGTGTGCCTTACAAACAGTATCATTGTCTATGAGTGCCGTGAATTTTTTCATGAAGCACATTAGAAAAGCTACAATTAAATATATGGTTAATAATGCTTCTGTTTAAAATTAATTACTTATCACAAGGGGAATGGACTCAACACTTTCAGCTATCCCAGGATCCATCAGTTAATAAGAATCACAGATGCCTTTGAAGTGGTCAAAATGGTCATAAAAATCTAAGAATATAGCTAAAAGTGGTGTTCTCCACTCACTTCTCAGGGCCAAATATAGTGGTATTCATTTATAGTATTACAAATTTGCCTGTGTTAGTTTGCTAAGGATAAGCATTTAAAAGTATAGTTTGGTATTTTTCACCAGTTTTTATGTTTTATTAACGTTCAGATTTCTAATTTATTTGCGTACATCTGTGGAAGTGTTTCTATGTAACTCCATTTATAATTATAGGTGTTTAAAGTTCTTTCAGTGGCATGCTCCCAGCCTTAGGACTATAGGAATGTAAATGTCTTGGCATAAAATGTTTTGTACCAGTAAAGGCAAGCAATTAGTCATATATGGGTGTTTTCATGCTGAATGAGCATTATTATTTTTTCAATCAAAGGGAATTATTTTTCACTTTTTGCTTCAAGAAAATGGAACACCTTTTGGATACTGTTTTTATTTGCCATTTCATAGTACTCAACAGTCATGTTTATATGTTCATTAAAATAATGCCTGTTGAACTAATTTACACTCCCACCAACAGTGTAAAAGTGTTCCTATTTCTCCACATCCTCTCCAGCATCTGTTGTCTCCAGATTTTTTAATGATCACCATTCTAACTGGCATGAGGTGGTATCTCAGTGTAGTTTTGATTTGCATTTCTCTAATGACCAGTGATGATGAGCATTTTTTCATATGTTTGTTGGCCTCATGTATGTCTTCTTTTGTAAAGTGTCTGTTCATGTCCTTTGCCCACTTTTGAATGGGCTTGTTTGTTTTTCTCTTGTAAATCTGTTTTAGTTCTTTGTAGGTTCTGGATATCAGCCCTTTGTCAGATAAATTCCATTTGACCCAGCAATCCCATTACTGGGTATATATCTAAAGGATTATAAATCGTTCTACTATAAGGACACATGCACATGAATGTTCATTGCAGCACGGTTTACAATAGCAAAGACCTGGAACCAACCCAAATGCCCATTGATGATAGACTGGACAGGGAAAATGTGGCACATATACACTATGGAATACTATGCAGTCATCAAAAACGATGAGTTTGTGTCCTTTGTAGGGACATGGATGAACCTGGAAACCATCATTCTTAGCAAACTGACACAAGAACAGAAAATCAAACACCACATGTTCTCACTCATAGGTGGGTGTTGAACAATGAGAACACATGGACACAGGGAGGGGGAGCATCACACACTGGGGTCTGTAGGGGGGACATAGGGGAGGGACAGCCGGGGGTGGAGAGTTGGGGAGAGAGAGCATGGGGGAGAAATGCCAGATATAGGTGATGGGGGAGGAAGGCAGCACATCACATTGCCATGTGTGTACCTATGCAACAATCTCTTGCATGTTCTTCACATGTACCCCAAAACCTAAAATGAAATTAAAAAACAAACAAAAAATAATAATGCCTGTTAGATATCCTAGCATTCATAGTCTGTCTTAGAAATAGTGTTTAAGCAAAGTATTTTCAGGCATGATTTCCAAAAGAATTTACATGTCTAACTAAACTAAACATTTTTATGCAAAATGTAAATTTCTAGGAATTGATCATAACGTAAGCAAGAAAATTACAAAAAGTTAAGTAATAGAAAAGTAATTGAATAACTTACAGTGCATGATTGAACTGACACATATAGAATACTTAGTGAGACTTTTTAATCAACTGAAAAAAAATCAGGTAACAGAATATAGAGCAAGATTCCCATGTCATTTAAACATACATTAAACCATATAGTCAAAGGAAAAAGAATGGAAATGTACACTAAAATGATAGTGAGGATTAGGTTAAATATGGTATTTTCTCAATTTCCCTTTCTGATGTTCAATATTTTAAATATTTTTTATAATAAGAAATTTATATAATGAGTGAAAACAATAAATCTTATTTTAAAGTGAATTAAACTTAGATAACCATTTGAAAACCTATGCAAATATAAAATCACAAGGAAGCTTAATCATACGACAGCAGCATTGGTAAAAAAAAAAAACATGAGAAGGAAGAAATCTGACTTCCTCTATGATCTGCAGCATAATCTATGATTAGAATTGGATTTCTGTCAGACTGTGGCTGATAACCTTGTCAGAGCCTTTATCCCTGACAAACTAGAAGTTATAATACTAGTGTGTTTTTATGTAGGTATTTTTCTTAAGGGACAGGTTTATATAGCTGGATTTGGATGTAACAGGATTTGTGAATTAGAACACAGGATTTACATCATAAAGTAGACTGGCATTGGTCCTAAAGGAAATAAGTTGCTTTATTTGGGCCACTTTTGCTCTTCATTTATCACAACAATAGGGAAAAAAAAATAAGAAAGTGATGAGAATGCCTAAGCAGATTAAAAGCTGCTGTTGGAGATGAGAAAACCAAGCTAAAAATATAATTGACTTTGTGCAAACAGTAAATATTGTCCTACCATTTTTATCAGGAACCTTTGTTTTATGAGTATACATTTATATCTATTAAAACATCTTTATTGTTAATATTAAAATATATTAATTAATATTAAAATATTGTTACAAATTCTAAATATTTTTCTTGCTAAAATAAGTCTTTTTTGTTGTTTTTTCTTTTTCTTTTTTTTCGAGACAGGGTCTTGCTCTGTCATGCAGGCTGGAGTGCAGTGGCATGATCTCAGCTCACTGCAACCTCTACCTCCCAGGTTCAAGAGATCCTCCCACCTCAGCCTCCTGAGTAGCTAGGATTATAGGAACATGCCACCATGGCCAGAAAATTTTTTGTATTTTTTGTACGGACGGGGTTTCATCATATTGCCCAGGCTGGTCTTCAACTCAGCCTCCCAAAGTGCTGGGATTATAAGCATGAGCCAGTATACCTGGCTAGATTGTTTCTAAGACAAGATTTGTTAATATAGTGTTCCTTAGGAATGCTTCTATCATAATTCCTTATAACTAATTATATTATTGTAGGAAAAAACCAGGTTCTTGTCAGAGGACCAGGATAATTTAGGCATGCGGACACATTGTAGGGTGAGTAGGGGCAGGGTTGATTGGAGGAAAAGGAAAAAAGGGAAACAGGAACTCTCAGCAAAGCAAGAGAGTCCTGTTAGCAGATTTCCCCGCATCACAGATTGAATTCCAGGTTACCACACAGGAAGAGGAGAGCCAGCCTCCTCCTACCTGCAAAAGGCCCAAACTTCTAGAAGCTCCATCCCATCCTCCCAGTGCTCAGGCCGGTTGGATATTTTCCTAGGACCCCTTTTTACTTGACTGTTTCATTATTACATTAAAATTAGCTGCCTGATACCTGTGATATTGGTGAGCTGATACTAGCTTTGCGTCCTAGCAGAAACAATCGTTCCTGAAAACATTCCTATAGATTGCATTAATTGTCAATCATTGATAAATATAAATTGTATTAGGAGAGTCACTCAGTTGTATCCTGTAATATTCCCATGTAGTATCTGTTGCAGTCACTTGCATCCAGCTGGTACTTAATAAATGTGAACAATTCAGGACTCACCTCCTTTTCTAATTCAGTTCTTAAGGTAACATATGGCAAGTAACCGAATTGCGTTTTCCCCTTTTATCTTGTAACAATGATTATGGTTTTAGAATTTAGAATAACAGTTTTCTAAATTGTGATAGTTTTTAACAGATAGTCACTATTACAATTTAGTCCATTCATGCATATATAAATATTCAAACCATATATTTTATACCTCATTTTTGTGGTAAACAAAACAGGTATAGTTTCTGCCCTTGCAGAGCTTAACATTCAACTGCAACCTAAATATATCAAAAGAAGAAAGAAAGGAGAAAGAAAACAATGAGAGAAGAATGAAATAAAGATATTTTTTCAGGGCCCATTGAAAAATCATTTCTATACATAAATTTTTTAAATTACAAGTTAAAGTGAAACATAATTAGAAAAAAGTAGTTATTATTCAAGATTTCATTTAGCAATATTTTGCATTAGAAATGTTCTAGTATTTAAAAAATGCCTGTATTGAAAATATATGGAAGTATTTACTTGAAAAAATGGAATATTCTCTTTGAATACATCATTCCAATGTGTTTCTCTCTCCTTGAACAGAAAGGAAAAAGAAACAAGAAATTAGAAAGCCAGTCAAATCATACGCTTAAATCTCCATTTCAAGTCATGTTTGCTTCTGCAATTTAATGTGTTTCTTTCTGAAAGTGATTGTGGAATCACTGTGAATTTGTGAAAAAGATTTGAAAATTCATTTTTCTTAAATAATAGCCTCCTTATTCCAGAATAGTTCAAGAAGACATTATTTTCAAATACAAGGCATAGAGTTCAGTTTTCCTCAAGATAATTTATAAATGCAATATGATTCCAATACAAATTAAAAAGCTATATGTATGTATGTACACGAAAACCTGAAAAACTATGCTAAAATTCATATACTTTGCATAAGTTAAATGTGCTTTATATTTTAAAAACTTCAGACTTTAATTTGAGGCAGCTTTATTGAAGACAGGGAAGTGGCAAAGCATTGGCAGTGTCATTAAGGTAGGACTTGTTTATTTTCTAACAAAATGTTTATCAGCCTTTTAGTCTTATACTACCTTGGTCTATCTTTCTAATTATTGTATAACCCATGACATAAAATAGGACCATGTCTCTGAGCCTAACCAATATTTTGACCTTTCATGATTAACAGCCTTAACTAATTTTTATCTTATATAGCTAATTTGATTTCATCATTAGAGCCACAAATACCACAGGGAAGCCATCATGATTCAATTACTTTTTTAGCTGATAGTTTTAACCATTTCACTGGATTCTCAAGTTCAATTAATCTCTCAAATGGTTCACCTGATGCTTCAGAAATCAATTCTTAAAAGTTAATTTCATCAAACAATATAATCTTTCTCTCATCACAGATAATATCTCAAAGTTTCTATCTGAAACATAAAATATAAGATTTTCTTCACAAGAAAAAAATGAGGCTAAAGTAAGATTAGTTTTATAACAGAAAACTACAAGTTAGGTTATATCTAGCAATTGTGATACTTTGTTATTATATTAGGTCATCTCTCCAGGGCAGAACATCTTTTCCAATTATACTCAAACTGAAAGGTTGTCAATTATATCACATCAACTAGCTGTAGCAACTGGGAAGAAATTTGTAGCCATTTTTATACTCTTAAATAACTATGCTGAGTAATTTTAAGAGCAGGGTGAACAATAAGGTTTATTGGAAAAAATCAGAAGCCAAATTATAAGGCAATACAAAATCTTCATCACTGTTTAGGCAACTAGGTAAAATCCAATTACAGAATATTTGATGTAGAAAAGAGCCAGCTACTAAAGTGAGAAAAATATGTAGAAAAGAATAAAAAAGGAAATTAAGAGGATTAAGATAGGAGGGATAAGAAAGATAAGTTAAATGAGATAAATCCGATAAAGTCCTGCCTTTGGATAGTGATGCACAGGTAGCAATTACCCTCTGTAGCAATCCACCAGTGTGAATTTCTGTGTTCATTAAAGGGGTTACACCACTGACCGTGATTTTTTTTTTTTTTGTAAATCTATATTGAAGTATAGTGCATTGTGAGACTGATAGTAATGAAGTATACAATTAAATGAAAATAATGAAAGTAAATGCAAAGATATGAAAGGAACATTTACTACATTTTTTATGTACCTATCTTTCCGGATTACTGTGGAAAAAGGAGGATAAAAAATTATATTGTACTCCAAAATAATTGCCAATAAATACTGTCAAAAAGCAACTCATAGCTGGGCATGTGGCACATGCCTGTAGTCCTAGCTATTCAGGAGGCTGAGGCAGGAGGATCACAGAGTCCAGGAGTTCAAAGCTTGCAGAGAGCCATGAAAGCACCACTGCACTCCAGCCTGGACAACAGAGTCAGATGCCTTCTCTAAAAAGTAAAGAAATGAATAAAAATATTTTTTTAAAAGCAACTCATAAAACAAGATATAGAAAATGCTAATTAATTATGTGTTGTGCTAAGTTAGAAATAATAAATTCTTATTTTAGGGAAACCAAATGAAGAAAGTTTGGTTTCATGAAATACCATTCATCTATAAAGAATGGCATTAATATATCAAAAAACCCATAATCTAGTGAATAATCTGTTGCATTAAGTAAACAAATCTGGGTTGCAAGTTCTATATGATGGAACAATGTTTTTTATCAGTTAATATGAGAAGTTTGGGAGGCTGAGGCAGGCAGATAGCTTGAGCCCAGAAGTTTGAGACCAACATGGAGAAACAATGTCTCTACAAAAAATACAACAAATTAACCAGGCATGGTGGTACGTGCCTGTACTCCCAACTACCTAGGTGGCTGAGGTGGAGGATTACCTGAACCCAGGTAGTTGAGGCTGCAGTGATCTGAGATCGTGCCACTGCCTTCCATCAGGGGGTGGCAGAGTGAGATCCCGTAAAAAAAAAAAAAAAAAAAAGAGTGAGATCCCGTCAAAAAAAAAAAAAATGATGTGGGAAGTATATTTTTTAAAATCCTGATAAATAAAGCTTTGGGGATTACTGCTAGTTATTTATTCATTCATTCGTTCATTTATTTTGAGATGAAGTCTTAGAATGAGAGGAGTACATAACCTGTCCTGGGAAAACGATTCCGCAGAGCTTAACAAAAGAGGTTAAGAAACACCTTCCAGAAGAGATGCATCAAGCTAACAAATGAACTTAAAAGCATGGGGGGTTGGCAGGGCTATCATGGGAGGGTCCCATAAAAAAGGAAAGAGCAAGGTGTGAATTTTTAAAAAGTAGAACAAGAGGATATCATGTCACTTCCCTTCTGAACAAATGCCAATGGTTCCCATCCTTTATAGGTGAGTTCCAACATCTTTAATTTATGCTTCAAGAACCTCCATAATCATGATCGTGATCTTGCACCGTGTTATCTTTTGAGCCGTGTATTTCAGTTGATCTCCGGAGTCATCCTAGGTTCCAGACACGTATATTATTTGCTGTTCCATGTACATGGAAAGTTATTTCCCACCTCTGTGCCTTTTTGTATATTATCTCTTTATTCTTGAATACTTTTACTTTCCCCTAGGTGCTCTTCTTACCACCTATCATTTTTTTCAAAGGTTAATTCAAATATCACCTCCTGCATGATACCAAACAAGGCTGAGCCCTACTTAGTGCTGCAATAAACTTTGTTTCTCATTATTTCATCTGAAATGTCTTATATCTGATTATTTGCATATTTTCTCCAACGCACAATAGTAAGCTCCTTAAAAGACTACTTTCTAGTTTTTGTTTATATTCCTGGGTTCCTAACTTAATACTTTGAACAAAATAGATATTAAGACAATATTTTGTAAGTCAATGAATAAGTAGCAATATGGAGAAAATCTTATAATTTTCAGATGCAGAACCCATTCTTCCCTCCCAGACCTTGTGTTTATTAGATTGCTATGATCATTCATGTAGTAGGAGGAGTGAGAGCTCTATGTGAGGAGTAACAATAAATGATGACTCAACTGTTTTCTAAAGAAGATGGTTTCCTCTAACTGTTTAATGTGTGTGTTACTCAATGGAGTATAACGTTAGGGCAAACTAAATGTTCCAAGACAAAATAAGTAATTTGAGAAGCTCTATGAGTTGAGGACTGGGTCTAGAGACAGAATCAGGGGAGCTAAGCAGGCTGTAGCAAGAGAGCAACTTCAGTTATAGAACAGAGAACTAAAGAGACATTTAAGTTTGTTTCAGTGACTTAAGTGATTATAAGAGAGAAAGAAAACGTGACTGATTATAATGTTTTATCATGTCCTTTGTGCAGTGACATTTTTTCCCCCGTATGATTTATAATGGAGAGCTGAATAAACACTACTCACTAAGTCAAAGTAGCAGGATACTAAGATTTAAGCAATGACTGATGAGCTAATGAAAATACTGTATTACACATATCAAACTCTCCTGAAATTTTTTCATCAGCAAGCATTCTTTCTGATATAGTATTTAAAAATGTCAATGCTGAAGCTTTTCAGTTTCATAACTAAAATTATATTTTACACTTATTAAATGCTATACATGTTTATCTGTATTCATGTGGTATATATGGCACTACTTCAATATTATACATTGAAAATATAAAAATTGGGAATCTTCATTAATGCTTATTTACATTTATGTGTATGTATAAATGTAAATTATACTTTTAGTTAAAAATCAAGCTGAAAAATTTATGTTGTAGTCACCAAAATTAATCTTATGGAAGCATATGAAAGATAATGGGTTACATGCAAATAAATAGCATATAAAGAATAAGAACGCAGAACCTAACCTGTGACTCTGTCACTTAGAAGCTCTTTGGCTATCTTCAAGTAATATGACCTATTACAATTAAATTTACTTAAATATAAAATAGGCTTATTAGTAGTAGCAAACTCCAAGGCTTATATAAGAATGGAATGATCAGCTGTTTAAAAGTACACAATCCTTGAATTTTCACTACATGTTTTCATTTTATTATAATGATTATGTTACATCATCATCTCTTCCTGTTAAAACAATATAGCACTAGGGCTGGGCACGGGGGCTTATGCCTGTAATTGGGGGGCCGAGGTGGTTGGATCACCTGAGGTCAGCAGTTCGAGACCAGCCTGGCCAACCTGCTGAAACCCCATCTCTACTAAAAATACAAAAATTAGCTGGGCACGGTGGCACGCACCTGTAGTCCTGGCTACTAAGGAGACTGAGGCAGGAGAATCGCTTGAACCCAGGAGGTGGAGGTTGCAGTGAGCCGAGATTGTGTCACTGCACTTCAGCCTGGGCACCAGAGCAAGACTTCATATCTCAAAAAATAAAAAAGGAAAAAAAAAACTCAATAAACATATATCTAACCCTGTTTCTTAGAAAGAAACAATATCTAATCTTTCCCACTAATCTTATAATTTGAGTGTGCAAAAGTTCTGGTTTTATTTGAATCAAACTCAACTGATTCCAAGTTAATTATATGTTATTTCTCTCTTGCTTCTCTACAGTATGCTGTCTGGCTAGTCCTCTGGGTTACGTGGAATGTGTTTGTTATCTGCTTCTATTTGGAGGCTGGGGACCTCTCAAAGGTAATTTACCTCTAATTTGCCTGAGTCATCAGTACTGTGTTGACAAGTCTCTTCCTAAGGCAGAGTCACATCCTGTTCTGCTTGCTTAGATGCACCTCAATGAAAGTAAATTGGAAGGTGTCCTGATTTATATTTCTGTGTTTTTATCATCAAAAATGTTTGTTGAGTCACAAATATATACTTTTCTTAAGCAAAACTAACATGAAATGTTGATTATTATAGTAACCAAGCAGTACACTTTAAAACATTAGCCAATGAGAGATTTCTGAAGCAAAATATGAAATATTTTCAGAGAAAAACATCTTAAAGATTTCTGAAATCACTTGGTTGGCTTATTACTCCGCTAAACATTTTCCTTATTGATTTTAAATAGCAATGCAATAATTTAAACAGTTAATGGGTTTTGGTTGAATGAAATTGTTACTAGAGGGATATGATATAGAAGTGAAAAAAGTAAACACTTTATTCTAAAATAGGCTAGGAAAACTAAATACTTGCTTTGTTCGTTTACTTTTTTTTTTGTGCTCTATATATGTTATGTTGCTACTATATTTTTCACATGGATGCCCTTACTACTGAAATAGCATAGGTTTTAGATCTCGAAAACCATCATCCTATCAGAATGCAATTGACAGCAAATAAGTCAAATGAGGTGATCCATTTAAGGTAGTAGTGAACTCTGACTCTTGAGAGAGTTTCAAACTTGTAAGTGCTTCTGCATATTTAAAACTTTAAAACATAAAAATTGTAAAATGTTCTTTTACTTACCCTGTATTAGAGCAGAAGGCCCCTGCAAAGACATTGATATTTTCAAAACCCAGGGATACTCACATGCTTTAAAAGACCAAAAAGAGCTAAAATAAAAATATTTAAAAGAAAATTCCTCAGGAATTACCTTTGCCTTGCCAAACAATATATTTGGGGAGGAGAGAGAAGAAGAGAATGGTAATACACATTTATGATCTTACATGCAGGAGTTTCACAAAGCACTCAGCATGTGATATTTGTTTAATATTTAACTGTGATATGTGGCTTTATATCAAGTGAAAATCATCTAGGTTTGTTTTTATTCAATGACAAAAGATGAAGGATAAAATAAGAGGAGAACATTATGATATGAGAGAGAACCAAAGCGTCTTGCATGTGTAATTTTATGATCAGAATGTGGACAAGTCCTCACTGTGGCTGGCAGAATCTCCCTAGAGGATGCCATTTCTGCTTTTTTTACAGGGCATCATTCCCCACAGTCTGGTTAGCAGGCAGTCTTTTCAGGAAGGTGCCGTGACCAATGAAAATAAATTGTTTCGTGGCTCTAGGAGGGACCCACACAGGGTTGCTGCTTAAAACTTGCATTTGCCTCAGTGTAAGAAAAGCAGACACGCTTTCCCAAGGATTTGAATTCCTTGCCCAATTTATACATCTCTGCTACTCTATAATCCACTTTCTTCAAAGAAATTCCACAGCAGAGTGACTTTTAATGATATTTTCAATTTTAAATAATCACCTTAAAAATTGTAAGGCAGGTGTTCAGACATATTGGCTGAATAAAATGATCCAGCAGATCAGAGAATTTGTTTAATATTAAGAAAGAGAGAAAGATTTGAGCAAAGCTGGCTTCACAAGTGTTCTGCAGTTGTGCTCACTGCTCCACATGATGACTGCAGGCACAGAATAAAGCTGGTGATTTCATGACCTTGGACGTAGGCATTGAAACTACAGTGAGGTCACTAAGAATTCTTCCAACATACACGGGCAGATAATGACTATCCCTTGGCAATGAAACAGTTAATAATATTTTATTTTCTTCTCTTATAAACCAAGGCTAGGCTCTGCAGAGCACATGAAAATTTAATAATTTCCTTTTCTAACAAATAATCTAAAGGAAACCCATGAAGGGCAAAGTTATATAGTTATCTGTACTGGGTTTTACCCTTTTCCTGTTCAAAGGGTTTGAAAAGTTGTATTTATACCATTTAATTATTTAGTTGTTGCAACTGCTTCACATTCTTCAAGTAGTACAGTGCCAGAGAAAGTTAACGGTAATAGAAAAATGCACAGATAGATAGAAGCTCAAAAATGGTACATATGAAACTTCTGATAATACTAAAAAAATGTAAACCATTGTTTTTCTCAATCCACACACAAAAATACGGTTTGAATGTGTCTACCCTATTAATGGATCAGTTAGTTTGAGGCAGAGGAAGAAATATGTGAAATAGAATCAGGGTTGAAATTCTGTGGGCTTTATATATGTGAAAGAGGTGTATTTATTTCCATGAAATGTTTTGGAAATAGGTGATGGCTTCATCACGGACATTGGTAAGAGGTAATAAAAAGTTGTAAAACATTAAGGTAAATTTTTGTTACCTGATTAGAACATTGTGCTGTCTTCTCTGCTTTTTCTAATGAACTATCTGCCATCTGCTTATGAGTGAAACCGAAATTATAGCAATCAACCAACTCAGTGTGTACTTTCATATTGAAATGACTTAATTTCAATAATATGATACACAGGACTAACGTATTAGGGGTACAGTTAATATAGGTACACATAGGGGTATGGTTAATATATTTTCTTCATTGAAAATTCTATGAAAGTCCAACATTATTATTAAAATTTCAATTCACGTATTTTAATTGCAGTGTCCATAAAATCTAAGGAAAAACAAAAATAATCAACCAGAGAAATTTTAAGCCTTGTATCATAGTTAAATTAACAAAATAATGGAAATATAAAATGATGCATAATATGATAGCAGCAAATAAACATACACATTTCATATAATTATTTCTGCTTATGCAATGTATTAGATATTAGTGTTGAAACTGAATATCCTAAAGCATCCAACAGTCTGTAACTTCCTGGGCTGGTATTTTCATAGATGTCCTGCTAAGGAAGCTGAGATAAAATTAGTCTGTAACCTGAAGTGTCTGCTAACTTTGTTTGAAATTGCCTTCGAGCATTAAATGTGACTTGGACTGTTGAATTAATAGTTTTGACAATTCCTTATATAGTCTTATTATTCTGTTGCATTATTCTTGGCAATCGTGGTTCTCTTGATCATATATCAAATAGAGAAAAATAAGACTCATCTCAGCCATCAACTGAGTTGAGTTATTTTCAACACAGGAGAGATATGCTATTTGTTCTGAAGTAATTTTTAAGTTAAAAGTATATAGCAGTAAGAAGAAAAACACATATAATATGGTTCTTAATCCATTTCATCACCTGGGAAAACAAAGTTTATTAAATTACTTATTGAATAGTAATACAAAGGAAAAAAGCAAACTTAGTGGTCTTCTGATTGCAACAACCTATATTTTATTGCATTTGATAAAATTATAAATTACTCAGGCTGAAATTATAACTTACGCTTTTCTTCATATTACTATTTTCAGATCTGTTTCTACTTTCGTACTGTATGGGTCACCATTAGTGAATGATGTGCCTATCTTTAGAAATAAAACAATAAACTTACAGAGCGTGAAAGATAAACCAAGGGATTATGATACACTTAAAACCACCCTATTTGTCATTATTTAACCCTTTGAGACTAGGGATGCAGGTCCATCTCTCTCAGATTTAATTATATTAACAGAAATTTGTACCTAATGTGTGTTTCAGAATGAACACATTTGGAAGAAACTCCTAGAAAGCTGTCGTATTTTAATAATTTTGATAGTTGCTTCAGAATTCCAGACATAACTTGTCAATTTAAAAATTTGTTAAATAAAAAAGTCACGTAACAATGTGGCTTATTTAGGCTTTAGGGAATAAAATTGCACTTTTGTGAATGTAAGAGACAGGAAGGAGATAAAACCTGTCACATACTGTAGGCTATAGGGAACAAATCCTTAAAACCACATGCAAGTGCAATGTGGAATAATGTGCTGTTCCAGCAATCTTGGTTTTATTTCTTCTGTAACAAAATGAATAATTCATGTAGAAAGGTATCAGATGTTGGATTCTTTGCTCAATAAAATCAATGCTTTTATCAAAATTTGCTTTTCTGACCTCATATTTAAAACGATGGTATGGAGAGAAATATATTGTAATCTTTTTTTATTTGAAAAAATAACTCTTCTTCTTTACTTTTCTTCATGAGATTAAAAATAGCCGAGCAATTACTATTAAATAAAGAATACCTATATTAATTGATTTAAGACAAAATTTAACAAATATGATGACAATATATTGGGTTCATTTAAAATTTTTTTTTTCTTACTGTAAAATTTATATATGAGAAAATTTCAATTAGCTATTACTAAACTAATTAGAAAAATTTTTATTTCCTAGCTATCAAAGCAGATTTTGCCTTATGATGCAGGATGAGATATTCAACCTATTATTAATAATTAAATGTTGACATCCAATTTTGAGGGAGGCATGGAAAAAAAATTAAAAAAAAAAAAAAGAAATTAAAAAAAAATGAAATGTAATATAACTTTTCCAAATCTAAAAATGAACCAGTTGGAATTTGGCTAATCACAATCTCCCTTCTCTTATTTACCTTAATAATTCATTGAATTAAACTGATTATTTCCTAATTTCTTAAATTCATTTTTCTTTGTTTTGTTTTCTACTTCCTTTTAATGCCCCTAAAGTGAGGAAAAGAGTCCATGAACCTTTCTTATTCTCTGTCTCCATTCTTTCACTTGAAAATGCCATTCACTGACATAAACTATCATCTTTACACATATGTCTACCAGATTTATATCTTCAGTCTTGACCTTGTTGCTAAGTTAACATGTCACATCTCCAACTTCCTGCTGGTGTCATGTCAATTCTATTGCCACCTTAAATTCAAAGCGTCCAAAGGGATTTATCATCATCCCCAAAGAATCCAGCTTCTTTAATGCACTTTCTACTAAGAGAAGAAAAAAGGGAAAAAAATTTATTTTGAAAAAATGAAACAAAGAGGAAAAATAATTTTTTTTATTATTGTTTTTTGAGCTAGAGTCTGACTCTGTTGCCCAGGCTGGAGTGCAGTGCCTCAATCTCAGCCCACTGTAGCCTCAGCCTCCCGGGTGCAAGCGATTCTCTTGCCTCAGCCTCCTGAGTAGTTGTAGGCACCACCACACCAGCCTAATTTTTGTATTTTTAGTAGAGATGGGGTTTTGCCATGTTGGCCAGGGTGGTCTTGAACTCCTGACCTCAAGTGATCAGCCCACCTTGGTCTCCCAAAGTGCTGGGATTACAGGCGTGAACCACCACTCTCGCCCAGAATTTTTTATGTGGACTACCAAAATCCTTATAATTTGACCATGAGATAAAGCAAGAAATATATATTTGCATAATGTATCTAATGTATCTAGTACTTGTGTGTGTATATATATTGTAAACTTTAGATACCAACAAGTTGAAAACAACAGATATCTGTTGAAGTAATGACTACTCAATAAAGGTGAGTATTCCAAAAAGATTAGCTGACTTTGTAAACATGCTCTACTCTGGGTGCACTTGTTGATTCTGGTTTGGCCAGAGGCTAAGAATTCAGGCTTTAAACCCTGTTGAATGCTATTTTTTGGCAAATGTATGAATCAGGATAACTTTGAGGGAGATGGCCTCGAGCACAAAGGCAAATTTTCTGTTAAGGCATTTGGCGAATTCTGTACAAGGCTACAAATATAAATGGAAAAACTCTGTAAATGCATAATGCAAATTTTTTGACAGTCATGCCAAATGAGTTTGAAGACAGGGGAGGACTCTACAGAATAAACTAGACTTTCAGGTGAAAAGACTTGAAGAACAAGCCAGGGGCAAACCAAATGCAGACTGAAGATTACCAGAACTAAATCCAGGCTCAACTCAGCACAATTCTTAATTGAAATAAGCTGATAACTCATCCCTTTATCTTTCTAGTTGAGAGAAAACAGAAACATCTTAGGATAAAGATAGCATTATATTAGACATTTACAGTTTATTTATGTGCATGACATCAGGCAATGGAAAATTATTACAGATGCTAAAAGCAAGAATGTAATGATTGAAAGAGAAGAAGATACACAATCGAAATAGGCCAACAGATGATCAGATGTTTTAATAATCTGATAAAGATTTTTAAAAATAAATGCACATGATATATTAAAAAAAGTAACGGGGGAAACCAGAGGCAAAACATTGAAAGAGAAAGAATTTACCCCCAGAGAGTTGGAATTTATATAAAGAATCAAATGGAAACTCTAAGACTTAAAAATGTAATATCTAGAAGTAAGAAATCATTAAGTAGGTTTAATAGTAGATTTAAAAGAATAGAAGAGATGATTAGTGAACTTGAAAAATAATTGATTAACATTTTCCCAAACTAAAGCACAATGAAAGGTTAAAAACACCAAAAAAAAAAAAAAAAAAGAGAGAGAGAGAAAAGAATATCAAAAACATATGGGTTCAACAAAAGATTCAATATACACATTAATATATTACCAGAAGGAAAAAAACAGAATTGGATAGAAGCCATATCTGAAGTGCAGATGACAGAGAATTTTCAAAAATTAATTAGTAACATCAACTCACAGATTTAAGAATACTTTCATATTTCAAGTGTGATCAAGAAAACCACATTTAGATATTGATGAGTAGAAATGTTAAAAATCTAAATCAAAGAGAAAATTATGAAAGACACCAAAGATAAAAGACCCAAAGACCCAAAGGAACAGCAAAAAGATTGACAGTGGACCTTTCAACAGGAAGGCAGTTGAATGACATATTTAAAGTGTTTTAAAATACCAGCCTAGAATTCTATATCCTGCAAAAATATTCTTTAACAATTAAGGTGAAATGAAAGCATTTTCAACAACAACACCTAAGATAAATAATTACTAGCAAACTTGAAATAAAGGAAATACTAAAGGTAGTTCTTCAGGCAAAATGAGAAAAAGCATCCCAGAGAGAAAAGAATGGAATTTTAGGAAGGAAAGAAGATAATAGAATAACACAAGTTGTATTGTTAAGCACAAAACAATAGCAATAAAATATATGTGGGGATTTAAATGTTTGTAAAAGTGAAATGCGTGACAACAATAACACGAAAGGTAGAAAGGAGCTAAAGTGTTCTAAGGTTCTAGCATTATTGTGGAAATGTTAATGGTAATATTTATGTTAGATTATAATAGTGCAGGACTAGTAATTTCTAGAGTAACGACTAAAAGAAAGCATAACTCCTAAAAGCTAAGTATAGGTGAAAAATTAAATAATGAAAATAATTGATTAGCCTAAGCAATGCTAAGAAAGAAGAAATGCTAACAACAGAGAAAGTCAATAAGGAAAAAAAAAAAATCAAGATGAGTGCTATAATCTTAAATATATCAGTAAATATATTAAATGTAAATATACTAAATGTTCCAAATTAAAAGGCTAAGACTGTTGGTCTGGATAAAGACACAAACCCAAATGTAAGTTGTCTATAAGAGATATGCCTTAAATAGGATTTAAATTATAAGTTAAGAAAAAGTAAAAATCTGTTCCTATAAACACAAATGTAATTTTTGTAGATTTGTGATATAGTAATTTTAATATAAAATTAGGTAATGTTTAGGGCAAGAAACATTACTAAAGATAAAGGGGGAAATGTCATAATGCTAAAGAGGCAAATTCACATGAAGGTATTGCAAATCAATATTACCTGAATAAAATAATATAGCTTCAAAATATATAAAGTAAAAATTAATAGAATTAAAAGGAGAAATAGCCATATCCATAATCACAGTGGGAAACATTTACACTTCTCTCTGAATATATCAATCAGATGAAAATTCAGTAAGGATATAGAATGTCTATATAAAACAGTTAAAAATATCTTGAGATAATTGACATACATAAGACACTCCACCAAACAAAAGGGTCTTCAAAGGCCTATAGAATATTCAATCATACAATGATTCAAAATGTAGAATAATCAAAATATAGAATGATTTGCAATTATTTCAGCAAATATTGTCAGACAACTAAAGAATTAAGCTAGAAAATCTGCAATTGGACTGGGCACAGTGGTTCACACCCGTAATTCCAGCACTTTGGGAGGCTGAGGCAGGCGTATTGTCTGAACTCAGGAGTTAAAACCAGGGTAAACCACCCTGGGCAATATGGTGAAACCCCATCTCTACTAAAATGCAAAATTTAGATGGGCTTGGTGGCACACGCCTGTAATCCCACCTACTAGGGAGGCTGAGGTGGGAAAAGTCGCTTGAGGCCTGGAGGTGGAGTTTGGAGTGAGCCAAGATCATGCCGTTGCACTCCAGTCTGATCGACAGAGCAAGACTCTGTCAAAAAGAAAGAAAGAGAGAAAGAAAAAAGAGAGAGAGAGAAAAGAAAAGAAATAATCGGTAACTGTGTGGAAATTAAGCAATATGCTTCTAAACCTATGGACCCAATGGGTTGGAATGGAGTTTAGAAAGTATTTTGAACTCAATAAAAATGAATTTATTGCTAAAAAAACTTGGTGATATGAAATTACAGAAATGAATAGAATAAAACATATAACCTTAAAGGGAGATATTAAAAGAGAATAAATGCTCAAAACTCAGTACTCTAAACTTCCGTAGCCAGAAGCTAGTGAAAGAACAGCAAATGAAACTCCTTTAAAGTGAAAGATTTTAATAACAAGGACAATAGAACTCAATACATATACAAATGGAGAAAAAAAGCAATAAAGTGAAATTGTTTTTTTACTGTTTATAAAATTGAGGAGATCCCTATCAATAGTGATTCAAGGAAAAAATGAGTAAAATCACATTTTGCTAATATCACAAATAACTATCGATAATTAGAAAGTACATTATGAACAAGTTTAAGCCAATATATTTGACAATTGGGGTTAAATAGACAAATTCTTTGGAGACGACAACTTGAAATAAATTAAAAATCTGAATACCTTTTTATCCATTAAATAAATTGAATCATTAATTAAAACCTTTTGACAGGGAAAAAAAAAAAAAACACTTCGTGTTCACATGACTTTACTGAAAAATTCTTAAAAATGTTTAGGAATGTTGTAATGCCAGTATACACAAATTCAAAGAATAAAACAGAAATGCTCCCATCTCATCTTTTGAGGCCATCTTTTTCCTTACTTAGTTGTGTGATTGTTAAAATAACAGATTACTGAATTAAAATGTAATAATAGGCCAGGCATGGTGGCTCATGCCTGTAATCCCAGAACTTTGGGAGGCCGAGGAAGGTGGATCACCTGAGCTCAGGAGTTTGAGATGAGCCTTGGCAACATGGCAAAACCCCATCTCTACCAAAAATACAAAAAATTAGTCGGGTTTGGGGGTTCACACCTGTAGTTCCAGCTAGTCGGGAGACTGAGGTGGGAGGATCACTTAAACCCAGGAGGTGGAGGTTGAAGTAAGTTTAGATCATGTCACAGCACTCCAGCCTGGGTGACAGAGTGAGACCCTATCTAAAAAATAATAATAATAATAATAATAATAACTCCCCATACATTTATAAATAATTATGATATTATTTCCCACACTGCATTGTAATATGTATTTACATTTCCATCTCTCCTACTAAACTTAAATTTGCTAAAAGGCGGTACGTCATCATCGTTATTCAGGAGAATGTACCTGAGCTACCACACAGTAGTGAGGAATTATAAAATCAGTTAAGACCATTAAAGATGTTATAAATAAGCCCATTTGATACATCGTAAAACAAATGCAACAGGTTGTTCTTATCAATGTATTCTAATTACACGTTTCCTTAGCCATCCCTTCTTCAATGTCGGAATCATGTTTTATTCATCCCCCAGGATCAAGGAAAATGTCAGGCATATGAACAGTGCTCACTGGAATGAAATCAAAAGGTAGCAGAGTGGATTTCAGTAATTGTTTAGATCTACAAATACAGCTGGTGGGGCCTTTTCCTTCTACTCCACTATTGTATGGATAATGTGCTCTACATCTCTCAGATCTATTCCAGCACTCTGTTCCAGCAAGCACAAATCTTGCTATTCCAGCAAGCACAGACTTATTTCGGCGCTCTATTCCAGCAAGCACAAGGAAAGTAATCCCAGCATTAGGCCACCTCAAGTCACTGCTCTTGAAAACTAACCATTATATGAATCATCTTAACATCTTTTTAATTATAGATTCTGATTCCCTTAGAGTAAGGCCTAAGTTATTTCATCCCTAACTGCTATGTGATGACATTCCTCTTTGGCTGTCAAACATTTTGAGTTATAAGGATTAATTACTGAGAACTTCTACATAGGGTACAAGGTGCGTTCTTGATTTCTGGCCATCTTTTGGAGCAGGGATCCTAGGGTACATCTTGATAATTGTGCATAAACAAATTCATTACCTGATGTATCACTTACTGCTGATACCACCCAAGATGTCAAGTGAAGTAACCGAGTAGATTACCTAGAGCTCTAAGGAGAACTTATGCTTAAATCCTTCCTTTAATTCCCAAGTTATATTATGCTGCTTTTGTGTGGTAAAATTCTTTTAGAAATGTCCCTAAGTCTTTCTCCAAGGTAGAACTGACTCCAAAACATTTCCAGACATGCCTCTAATTTTTCTTTTATTTTCATTATAATTGAATTTTCAGAAGCTAAAGAGTTCAATTTTTCAGGGTATTCTTTGGTTGAAAACTACAACTGTGCTTACATATTTCCACACAAATGTTGGCTTTCCTTACTCTTGTGGTCAAAACAATGTAAACTATTTCATAGTTCTGCTGTTTCCTCTCATAACTGAGTTGCATTCTTTCCCTCCACAAGATCTAGATGGCATGTACAGTTTGTATGACTCTAGTGAATGAACTGCGTTAATTTGTACTACCTTACTTTGACATCTTTCCCTATTCCTAAAACCTCTTTCGCATTCCCCAGTGGATGTCAAGAACCCCATCTTCTCTTTTGTGGGCCTTAAAAAAATCTCATGGGTGTTGAAAAAGAGGGGCCTTCCAAACAGAAGAGTTCCCCTGAGCATCAGCAAAGTTTTGGAACATGAGCAAGCATTATTTCTGCTGGGTGATTCATAGGTACCATGCATGTAATATGTTAGTACAACGTCCTCCCAGAGAGCAATGAGAACAGGCAACTAGAGTTGTTTGAAACTCAGCCGTCTTCATAAGCTGATCTGTTACTCATTCAAAAGCATACCTTACCCAATTACTGCCACTTCCTACTCTGTCCTCTGAAAATTGACTTTTATGGTTTTGTCTGTTCTCTTTTCAATCTGTCATCAAAAAGTAAACCATGTGCAGTTTCCCTTACCCAACATTTCTTTCTCAGCAACCTTTTATTCTCATAAATCAAAAGCTTTGGTTTCAAAGCTCTTATTTCTATGTAGACTTTGAGAGGCTCTTTTGAAAAATAAAATAAATAAAAATCAAGCAACAACCATTTCTTTCCTTTTGCATTCCTGTGAAAACATGCTAATTCCCTTTGAAGCAATGAGGATATCACTAACTCAGAAAAGAAAGTTTGCAAAACATAAGTATAAAAATTAAAAGCACAGATAATATTCTAAGATAGTATCCTGCTGGAAATAAAAAGATAGCAAATATGAACATGGTCTAAGCAATATACCACCCTTGTTTGTCTCTAAAGCCTACTCTATGGAAATTATTCTAGGATAGTAATTTTTATTCTATGCCCAGTTTTTAAAAGCTATGCCTGTATTGGTTTATTATTTATAGAGCCATGTAAAATTACAAGAATACATTTGCATTAAGAGTTCCATGGCTTGAAATTTAGAAATATTTGAATTTTTAAAAATGGAAACAACTGTAATTTTCTGGTAAACCTGAAATAACTGGTCCATGTTAGAATTATTTCCTATGAAGTGGCCCCTTAGATCAAGCTTGTCTAATCCACAGCCCAGGAGAGATTTGAGTGGGGCCCCAACACACATTTGTAAACTTTCTTAAACATTGTGAGATTTTTTTTTAGTGTGATTTATGTTTTTAGTTCATCAGCTATAATTAGTGTTAGTATATTTTATATAATCCCCAAGACAATTCTTTTTCTTCCAGTGTGGCCCAGGGAAGCCAAAAGATTGGGCACCCATGCCTTAGATCCTGAAATAGTTTCAAAATTTGCCTGACAACTATGTTCAATTCCTCATAGTCCATGACAGCCCCAAGTGTGCTGTCTTTCATAAGTTCTTTGATGACTGTGTCAAAATCACCCCCTTTACTGTAAACCATCACCCGGACATGACCCTTGGGACTCATTTGGAAACTAAACTAAGATTGGAAGTTGGCAAATTTGCTTTAGAGGGCAGAATGTCAATTTGTTTTTTGCCTGTGGATTCACTCAGGAAAAATTGATGCTTTGATGAAATGGGGGGGAAATTATATAAAAATACAACTCAAGGGATATTAAATAACAAAATAAATTATCTTTGTCTGTTTCTAGCATCCAGGGTTATTTGGCAAAGAAAGAGCAAATAAGTGACTGTTTTTCTTCTTTTCATATGGTGACAAACCTATTTTATTCTGTTTTGTACTTAAAATTTACATTGAAAATGCAAGTGAACTTTTCAGTATACTATAGGTAACCAGGGGAGCAATGTTCAGTAAATACCATGCTATTGGATGCAAAACAGTACAAAGAAAATGAGGCTCTTTAACTCTCTTTCTTGATTGAGATTTGCCTGAAGATTTTGAAATATTTAAGTTTCAACGTAGCACTTAGAATGTTACTTCTCTTCCTCCTCTTTTTAGGTTATATTTTTATTTTTAATAAAGCAAAATGTGTATATAGCCTGATGCAATCAGAAAAGCATCTAAGAAGGGTAAAAGGAGGAGGATGACTCACTAATAAACTGTCATTTATAGAATATAATTAGTTTTTCCTTCATTAGCACATGCAACCTGCTAGAGGAATGAGTCTAATGGTAATTGTAGGACTCCAGGGTTTTCAGACTCAGAGGTAATATAAAACTGAAGTAATTAGGAGCTACGTCAAAAAATGTCATCTTTCTTATGTGTAAAAACTAGGCATTTAGTAGCAAAATGGCAATATTGATACCACAGGGACACTCTGTTTCTTTTCCACTCTGACAGAAAAATCTCTAGTGATAGGTCCTCAAATCTTTTATTTGAGTTGTAAGGGAGAATGAGTTTGGTGCTCTCAATTAGTCCTGAGAGGGGGAAGCAAGAGCATACAAGCTGGCACACTTTGCAATTGCTTCTGAAGAGATCTGTAGCTATACAGGCACTCGCAAAGGCTGTGACCATCCTGAAGGTACACCCAGTCCACTCGATTCACCAGAAAGCCTATAGAATGAATGGACTCAAGATTTTACACTCTGATTTTATGAGTACAATTAATCCATTAAGAAGTTTTTACACCCAGACCCCGACTACTTACTTTCTAACGCACTTATACAGTGTGTTAACTGCGGCATCATAGTGTGCTGTATAATGAGTTCAATTCTTCTTGTCTGTTTCTTGTTTTTTTTCTCAGTGGAAAACAAAATCCACAAAGATAGCTGAGTTTAATATTGCCAAATAATTAGTACTGCTGAATATTATTTTCTCTTTAAGTTATAACTCAGTAAATATAAAGCTAGAAGCACAGTTTTGAAAACAAAGTTAACAGAATATTATCTAACAGCAGTAATAGATATGAAATGTTCAGTGCAAGAAAACATGAAGTATTAATTGCTTATGAGATAATGAGACAAGAGTGTTTCACTACAAACTTCTAACTGTAGAAAGATGAGCATTCTTAGTCTGTGACTAATTACATTGTTTATTAATTCTATTGTTTTTTAAGAGTGTAAGTTGTAGCAGTATTACAATTTTCTTTAAAAAGATGAAAAAAACACATTGTAAATGTGATTTATGACGGTTATAACATTTTCCAGGTTTATGTCACTGCCCAGGTTGTAAATGTTTTATTTTCTGAATGATTCCATTCTCTTGAGTATTGCATAAGATCAAAGTCTCTCTACCAGGGCACACATAACATGATCCCATTTGGAAAGCATCAAACAGTCAAGCTAAGATGCAAATGAACACAAACCCTAGTATTTCCTCTGACAACCATGGAATTCCTAAACGTAAAGTCATGAAGATGAGAAAAAGAAGGGAGTAAAATAATTGCATATCTAGAAATAAGAAGAAACTGGATTGGTTTTGATGATAAATTTATTGGTACTACAAAAAGCTCACATGACAAAATGACATATATGATCGTGCAAAGTATGAATAATAAGAGAAATATGGTTTCAGTTTTATATTATTACAGAATATTTTATAATCTAAATCTTTATTTGACCATATTTTTGACCAGATTTCAAGTTACATTCTCCCAGGGTGTGTTAAAAGTAAAAATATAGCATGAAAAGACAATATTTTGAGTGGGATGTGCAGGCTGCCTGTGTGTGGCATCTATCACCCCTCAGATCTTCAGGGTCTATTCCATCTGTGTTTATTTTTCCTGATGCTGTCCACTCACTTCAGCAGGATGCCCTTCCCAAGAGAGAGGAAAGCCAGCCTTTGAAATTCACTAGAATTGCTCTTCTCAGGATTTTCATGTTTGTCTTAATTGATAAACTGCCTTAAGAGAAAGAATACTCAAGTTTACCTCACACTGACATGTTCTCTTTAGGAAACATACATTTTGAAAAATATTAAAGACTATTTTACCTTGAATAAAAACAAATTACCCTATGTAGTGACTTTACTTTCAATTTTCCTATATATTCCGAGTACTTCTCAGTTTATTTATCAAAATTAGATACATCTAAATCACTGGCAAATATTCTTTTCATTATGATCCTAATTCTTGTTGTTATTAAAAACACTTCTATATCTTTCTAATATGCTTTACTTAAAAGAGAATAACAGATGCTTGTTAAAAATTTTTTTAAACATTCTAGGTTGGTCCTCACATTTGATTGAACTTAAGCAATATAAAATAACTACTAATTTTCCTCAGCTTTCTAAAAACATATGGAGTTTGGATATTGTTCTAAGTGTAAGGAAACGTTGAAAAGGATAAGAATGATATGATTCAAATTTATTTATAAATATCACTATGACTGTTGTGAAAATAACTCTGGCAGAAGCAAGAGTTGCAAGAGGAAAATCAGTTTGGGTATTTTTGCATTAGTGTAATTAGAGATGTTTTTGGCTTTGAGAAAGCAGCAATGGAGGGAGTGCAAAGTATTTCCTAATGTCATGTAAGATTACATCTACTTACATTCTTGATATCATATGAAGTTAGTGCTACAAAATTTGCTAATGTACTGGATGCAGGGTATAGGGAAGGAGTGATCAGGTGACTTCTAGGTTTGTAGTGTAAGGCATTGGAATTTGGTGTTTACATTTATTGACATGAGAAAGACAAAACAGGTTTGGGAATGAAAGTAGTATGTGTGCAAATCTGTGGCTCTATTTTGTCAACATCAAGTCTTGGTTGCCCATGAGACATCTCAAGCAGTGTTGTCAAGTAGGGTATAGGATGTGTCAGTCTTTAATTCAGACGCTTTTTTGAACAGTAGACATGAGTTTTGGTCACTAGTATGTAAATATTGATTAAAGGCACATGAAAGAATGAGACTTCTTAGGGAAGACACTTAGGGAAAGGAAGAGAGCTGAGAATTATGCTCCAAGGCTCTACAGCTTCTTATGTCTGAAGAAGAGGATCCAGAAAAGGAGACTAAGGAGGAGTGTCCTGTGATGTAGGAAGGAAGCAAGGGCACTAGCATTCTAGAGTTTTGGTTAAAACACTGACATGGAAGGATGATAAATTGTGCTAAGGATAAAGATTAAAAAGTAAATATTAAATATGGCAAAGAGAAAGTTATTGCCAACTTTGCTAAAAGTGATTTTGGTGGAAAAATAGTGAAGTGAGTTTTATTAAATGAGATGAGGTAAGAAAATGCAGACAGATAATGAAGCCAGCTTTTTCATGAGGTCTTGCAGTAAGATGCTGAGAAATAGGACTGCAGGGAAAAAGACACAGGGGGAGTCCAGGGACGTTTGTTCATTTGTTTTTATTGGTTTTGTTGAGTACAGTTATTGGAAGATGTTTGTATGCTGATGAAAGCAATCTAGTGAGAAGGAGAAACTGATGAGGTGGGAGAAAAATTCTTGAGTAACTTATAGAGGATGGAAACAAGTGCTGAAGTAGTGGGGTTGACCTTAGGTAAGAAGAGGGACAGTGAATCTAGTGCAAGGAAAAAATGCAGAGCTGATGTGTGTAGATGCAGGCAGACTGGTAGATTTGGTAGTAAGACATTTAGGAAACTCTCTTTTAATTGCTTCAATGTGCTTCAGTAAGATGAATCAAAGGTCATCGATTTGAGTGAAAAGGTGTAAAGAGAGTTTTGAAAAAAAAAAAAAAGGAAAAAGTGTATATGACCCAAAGAATGTATTTGGCATTGATTTTCTAATAATGATGACCCACATGTGCTGCACCATCAACACGGTTGCCAGGTGTTACCTGTGACCTATGAAACTCATGTAAGCGAGTTAGGTTGAGGAGCAATGATATTAGCTAACATAGCCATTTGCTTGTAACTCTTACTGCATTAGCATCATGCTCTTTTGAACCAATTAAGCAAATTAGATTCAGAGAACTTACTAGGGAGAAAGCTTATTTAGTATTGATTTTCTGTATTGGTTTCTTACACATAATGTTATAACTTTTCTTTGTTTTTAAATGTTATCAGTAATTAAAATACAAATGCAGCTTTACAGTGCCCAGTCCTACACATAATTAGAAATTAGGACAAAGTCTTATGTGCAAAGACGTTAAAACATTATTTATATTGGGAAAATATAACAACCTAACCATCCAACAGTAAGAGAATAGTTATAATATATCCTTAAGTAGTTTATTTTACAGTCTTTTAAGAACAGAAAATTCTAAAATGATAATAATATATTAATAGTTCTGTAGGAAAGCATTTAACACAATGGCATGCAAGGCACAGGCTGAAATGGCTTCTGCTGGCTCCTCAGCTCATTCCCTGCCCGCTATACCTTGCAGATTCCTATATGGCATTCTACTTTCTGCTATTCCTCAAAATGTCTAAGCAGATCCTTGTCTCATTTCATTTTTTTGCATTATTCCATCTGCCCAGAGCCTTGTTTCTCAGACCTTCTCATGGCCTTAGACATGAGACATGAAAAAATAAGACAACTCCTTATCTTCATGTAGGTCTCTGGTCTAGGATCACCTCCTCAAGAAGGTCTTCTTAGATTATTTTGCCTAAAACACATCCTCCAGCTCTCACTCCTGTTGGCTGTCTCCACTTGTAATCACAGTACTTTTCGTAGTCTGGCATTACTTTTTTACATTTGTTTACCTGTGGAATGTCTGTCTCTCCTGAGGAAACGGATGTTTTCCTTCCATATGTGTATCAAGAACAATGCCAGTAGGTTTTCACTATATATGTGTATGTGTATATATATATATATATATATATGTTACATAAACTAATCAATGAATTGATAATGAATTGAAGTAATAGCATTTTAATACATTCTATAAAGATACAGTTATACTCTGAGATCTCCTTTGCTCACCCAGAAAGATCTCATATCATTTAGCTATCAGTAAATGTCTAAAAGGAAGCAGTACAGACTTTATACAATAAGGAATGAAACAAAAAATAATCTCAAGGTAGAGCAGATAAAAATCAGAAAAAGTTGCTCCCATTCAGCCAAAATAACTATCAGCTCATGAGAAAATATTGTTGAAACCATCATTTTCTCCAGTAAGTCAAGAGGTTACAGAACTCAGAAAGAAGGGGAAGGAGGACTTTTAGTAAATGAAGAAACACAGAAATAATTTCTAGTTGTAATAAACACCAGACCTCCATCAAGAACCGAAGGGCTCAGAAACTCTTAAGTACTGCCTTAAATGTTATAAAGAGAATAATCTCTAGGTTAAGCCTTTGACCTTAGTTCTAAGAGATAATTTCTGAGGGTGCCTGCACATAGTTTACACTGGAGTATGAATAGAGAATGTAAAATAAAATTCTAATAGAAGGTAGCAGGAAAGGTCAGAAAAGTAATGAACAGTTTTGAGATTTGAAGTGTTTGTATGGGAGAAAGCTGCAAAGAAATTGGAATTTCAGTACTTTCTAACTGGAGAAATAATGTTGCTTAAAAGAAAAAATTACAAATGCGCAACTGTAAAACCCACCCTGATAAATCACATATCATATCCACTTCCTTTTAGCCACTCGTACATATGCAAAGACGTACAAAATGATTTCTTTCATCCAAATGTGATTAAATGAGATTTAGAAAATGGCTACTTGGTGAGATTTTTGTAATGCACTGAAATCAACAATCTTTATGGTAAAGAACATATATTGGTTTTGATTTATTTTCCAGTTTGAATAATGCAAGATGTTTTTATAAAAAATGACGAGGAAATGCTAAGCAAACAAAAAGCCCCATAGTGTGAAATACATCAGTACATTAAAAAATTGTAATAAAGTCTCCTGCAAGGAGAATTAGCATTGAATGTATGCAATATATATTTCCCAAAGCAAATTTAATTTGATACATATTTTCAAAGTTAAAAGTTTTCTCTCTTTATTAAATCAGAGAACATGTGACAAGTATAAACTTTCCTACATCAGTGCCTTTGTTTAAACTTACCCTACAGTTAGAGGATCTTCTCACATCCAGCCTCAATCCTCCCTACACAATATAAAACAGAAAAATGTGATGCATTGTAGAAGCATGTTTTTATAAATTTCTCTACTATAAATATAATTCATCTGACTTTGATTTTTTATTCTTTCTTGGGAAAATGACATAAAAGTTCATGTCATTTATGATGTTTGCTTTTATCTGAGGTGTCCTAATTTATAAAAGAAGACCTTTTTTAAAAAATTGATCTATTGGTTAGATTTTGACCATACTTCCCCACAAATCAACTTCTCAATCAACAAAATGTTCTTGGTGAAGGAACTTTGGTAGTCAGAAATGTTGATGGATGCTTGGTAAACAGCATTATATTGTATCACCCACTTAAGCTGGGTTTTAAAAATTTTCTCTTCTATGGGACTAGTAAAATGCTGCTTTAGCAAAGATTTTTAATATCATGCTATCTAGATGGAAGAAATATTAGAATATCACTAAAAATGGGTGATATTTAATATAAGTGCATCCTTTGACATTGTATACTTTGAAAGAATACTACAAATCTTCAGGTCTCGCCATTTACCATTATTCTGTCATTTCAATCTGCCATTTATTTCTTCCTTCTTTCTTTCCTTCCTTTCTTTAAACAAATATTTTTTGAGAATCAGTTATATGGCATGGACCCAAGGCTCAGGGCAGCAAGCAAGCCAGACCCAGGTCTCCTAGTTATATAAGGCCTAGCAGAGAAGACAGTTAATTAAAGCATACTTGCAATGATGTGTGATGGGTATAATAATGGAGTGTGTACCAGATGGACATAGCATGGGGACTTAATTGAAGTTTGGGGAAAAGTCTGCAAGAAGCAATATTTCAAATGGTACCTAGAGGATGAGTCAGAGTTAGCCAGGGAAAAGTTGTAGGAGAAGAAAATAATCCTGGTAGAAAGGTAAGAACTTCAGTGGCCAGGAGAGCAAAAGAAAGATGAGGAGAAATGTAAGAGGTGAGGCTGGAGAATTAGGCAGGAAGTATATTATTGAGAGCTTTGAAAATTCAGCCATTGGACTTTACCATGAAAAGATTAAGGTAAATGGAAGAATTTTTAGAGTGGAATGACATAAAATAGTTTGCATTTTAAGAATATAATTAGAGTGACCCTCTTCATAATCAGGTTCCAATAATTTGCCTTATGAGTCCTCAATATTGCCTGCTAGTAATAAAAGAGGTCCAGAAATCCATATTCTCTTCACATGAGACTCCAGCTCCTTTCTCTTATATATCTAGTTCTCCGTTACCCTCCAGAATCTTAAGAACTCAAGAGAAAAGAGTTGAGCTTGTTTGAATCCTTCCACATTGTGTCAACCCTGCTGGCTGGGTGGATACCACCTGAAGCATAGAAGTTGAGTGAAATGTCCAGTCCCTCTGTACACTATTGGTGTCAGTGTGACTTCTTGATCCAGCACTCTTTACACTTACTGAAGGGGCACCTGTGAAGCAGGTTCACTGTGCACCCATTATCACTTCAGCCCAGTGCATCTTAGACAGCACTTTTACTATCTGTCAGAGTCTGGTGACACAGAACACTCACACATACTCCATGAAGTGAGCTTATTACTTATAGATAGGCATCAAGGGACAGCAGAAGCCTAGGATTCATGATATGTCACCTCCCAAGGCTCAGGAAAGTTGCCCAGGGTGAAGAGTCTCATCTGTGCTTGTCCCACTTGTACTACCACTGAGGCAGCCTGGAAAGCAGCTTGCCCTAGGTTTCATACCCCATGAGCAACAGGATACACTGGGGTAAAGCATGGAAGGAAATCCAGTTCCTACGAGTGACTGGAGCAGAGTCTTTGCTGTACCGGCACAGGCCAGTTTCTCTCTTATCTCAGGATGTTACATCCCTAGGGTATTCCAGTTATTCTTAAGAATTACAAGTGAGAAAGTGGGGGACAACTGGGTCAGTCCAAGGCCACCCAGAGACATTCCTGCAGTACCCAACCACACTGGATAGGACCTTCAGGTTAATCATTTTTTATTTTTGTCATTACGCTTCCACCACCAGCATTGGCACCCTCCTTGATGGTAGGGAAGAGGATGTTGAGGCAGCTGCAATTTCCATGGCAGTGCTACAGAGATATGGGTTTTGAAGTTCTCTTCAGTTAAAGAATGCGGACTGAAAGCAGTGGCTCACACCTGTAATCTCAGTACTTTGGGAGGCTAAGACTGGAGGATCACTTGAACCCAGGAGTTTGAGTCCAGCCTGGGAAACATAGGGACACCCCAGCTCTACAAAATGTTTTTTTAAAAAAATAGCTGGACATAGTGGTATACACCTTTGGTACTAACTGCTTTTGAGGCTGCTGTGGGAGGATGGCCCGAGCCCAGGAGTTCAAGTTTGCAGTGAACCAAGACTGTGCTACTGCACTCCAGCGTGGACAACAGAGTGAGACGTTGTGTCAAAAACAGGAAAGGAAAGGAGAAAGGAAAGGAAAGGAGAGGAAGGAAGGGAAGGGAAGGAAGAAAGGAAGGGATGGAGGGAGGGAGGGGAGGGGAAAGGAGGGAAGGAGGGCCTATGATGAGCCTTTTTAACCAGGGGCACAGCTGGAGGGAACGGAGGCCCTCTTCATGAGGTGAGGGGGCTCATCAGGCCCTTCCTGGCCAGTCAGCAGGAAATATGAAGCTTCGCATAAACCCCTCTGCAGTCAAGTCACTCTGATGGGGCACAGGCTACAGGGAAGGAAGCTTTCCACTGCTGCTAATCTGTGGTTTACCCCAATATCCCAAGTTCAGCTTCTCTATTCTTTCATCATTTATGTAATGAATTCTCTGCTTTATGGATTTAGTTTCCAATAGCTCAAGCACTTTCTTTTTTTCTGAATGGGCCCTGATACAGGTTTTATATGCAGTAAAAATAATGGCACAGCAATTCTATGTAGGAAAGAGGTGGGACAGAGGCTTGGAAAAGGCCTAGAAGTATGGAAGTTTACCTGACTGCAGAGCCAGTACTGTATTTGATTATCATTTCTGTAATTACAAAACACCTCTACGGAAGGAAGTATGTCTGATATCATCTTGAAAAATCCATCCAGAGTTCAATTGTAGAACTATTATGTCATCTGCATATCAGGAAAGACATTTTGAAAGGAACTTGACTTACTGTTGTGAAATATTATGATTATAGCCCCATTATCTTGTGCAATTCCAGTGTCCCTTACCTAAGCAATTTCCCTGTTAGTTTGACTTTTTGTGTTTTCAGAAAATGAACAAATGTTCTGGAAGAAAATGCCAGAATTTAAACCAAATTTACCAAGGGGAAGAAGAGTGGATCAGACACTGGTAGGGAGGGAGACTTTTCCTTTTCCTTTATATATACTTTGAAATTGCTTTTACATATGTTTACTGTACACAATTATTACTCTTCTAATAAAATTTCATGAAGAATCTGCTCCATTGTTGAATGGTTAGTACAAGGATCAACAGAAGCAATGGGGCAGCTTCTGTATCTACACTGTGTCCCAGCTATTCAGTAATGCAACAGTATTTATTATGACCGAATCTCATTTGTGAGGGCCTACCTTCTCTTTGTTCATCCAAGTTTGAGATTCCCTTAAGAAGTACCTTGCTATTGTCAAAACGCTGAGGTTGAAAGAATCTCCCCTGCAGTTCAGTGTATATACAGTACAATGTTAGAGCATTTTAGCAGCAAGAAAATGTTTCCTAGGAACTACATTTCCTAGCCCACTCTTTCACATCGAGATGTGCCCATATAAATGGTTCTCACTAATGGAATACTAGCAGACATAATGTGTGTCATTTCTGGGAAATTGAATTTTAAGAATCAAGTGTGCCATCCAGGGTCTGTCTCCTTCAACTGACTGGATGTGGACAACCTGATGAGGTTTTAGGGAGGATAGAGAAGCCAGAGCTGGAAGAAGCCAAGATCTCTGGATCATTGTATGGAGCAGCGGTGCAATTAAGTCTCATCTGGAAACTCTTGGGGGATCCCTGAAACCCTTTGGAGGATCTGTGAAGTCAAAAGTATTTGCATAATGACACTAAAACATCAAAGATATTAGCAGATCTGACTTTTCAATATTATATAATGAAATAAGGTAACATTTGGGAGATCTGCATAACTCAGCAAACCAATATTTTCCAAACGACCAACATGTGACATAGAAATCATCTGAGGGTAAAAGATTCATTCGAAGTTCAAGATACACCCGTGGATTTTAATGTAAGATACTATGAAAAGTTCATTGATATGGCCCAGATTCCACATTGCAAGTAACCTTTAAATAACTACCATTTGTAACGAAGAGTAACTTCAAATAAGTCTGTCTACTATTATTTGAAACATTCACAAATGTCTGGAAGGATTATGAAATTGTTCTTCCCTTTGCTTAGTATATTTCACTGTAAGACCGGATGCAAATATGTGTATATTAGAACTAAAGCAAGATATGACAAACGATTAAATGAAAAAGCAGATATGAAATCCAACTGTCTTCTATTAAGCTAGACATTGAAGAGGTTTATAAAGATGTAAAGCAATGTCACTCTTCTCACTAAAATTTTTATTTGAAAATATGTAGTTTTCTCTAATCAAAATGCATGACTTATGTTAACATAGCAGATGTATTACTACTTTTAAAGGAATTAGTAAATATTTTAAATTTGTTTTAATTCTTATATCTATAAATATTCATAGCTATCACAGAAGTAAATCAAAAACTTTTACAGTTCTCAGTAATATTTAAGAGTGTAAACTGGTCTTGAGATAAAACAAAATGTCGAGAACCATTTATTTGGAAGAAAGCCATTTGCTTATTAGGAACCAATGGAAGAGAAATAAACTCTACTGAGTTTAGGGCACTTTGTATTTTGAGGTCTATGTGTTATAGAACTTAGCTATATCCTGACTAATGCAAACCCCTGGGACAGCTTTCCAACACCTAAAAGTGAGCAATACATTTAATTGAACTTATCTGTAGCACTCAGTTGCAGACTTGAATATCTTCACTTCTACAGTTAAGGAGAGACTGCACATGGTGGATGAATAATAAACATTAGCCAAATATAAAACGTTTTGAGAACTTTTCAAAATGAAAGTTTCTTGTATTCTTTAATGAGAAAATAATTTAATTTCTACTAATACTGATCAGGAAACCCAATTTGTAGACGTTACTTTTAAGCAAAACATGAACATTTGTGTATGTTAACATTTGTATTATTTGATTCTAAGCTTCTCATTGCTTTAGTATGAAAGCACACATTTTCTGCTTAATGCCTAACTCTAAGGCAAGGAAAATAATATCTTCTCTTTGTTTTCTGTCACGTCGAACAAATTGATCACTTTGTTTACAGTAGTAAACAGTGCAAACAAAATGGTGTATTTGGATTTAGAGATATCTTGGACTTTAGATGTTTTTAGGAACAGTATTTCTTTCTCTCTTTGTCAGATTTATTACTGAAGTAATGCAATTACCCAAGTTTTTGCCTTCAAAAACGTCTTACATGTTTTATAAAACATGTAAGACGGATGTCTTACTATAATCCTATATCCAATCAATATATTATTTAAAAGACTACTGAGTAGGAAGAGGAAAATACAGTTTATAATGTTTATATCCTTGATGCACACATCCTGAGAGGAGAAAAAAGGAAAAATTAATTTACGAGCAGTCTATATTCATTTTCCAACTTTTCTCTTTATATCCATCATAACTGAAATCGGCAACAGTCAGGCACCTAGCCAACTGAAACAAATGTGAGTTAAAACTCTGATGGACTCAGTCCCATTCCAGTATGAGTTCTGTATAATGTGCTCTGGATTGCAAGATTGATCTTGAAGATAGTCCATGATAGGCCTTTTCCAGTCTGCTCAAGCTACACAATTTTGGGGTAGTTCATGCCATCTAATTCTCTGCCAGATTGTCATAGCTAATGGCAGACAATGTAAAAGGAAGGAAATTTGGTGGAGCTGTGTGGATTTCTCTATCCTCAACTATATCCCACATGCAAAGTAAACAGAAGAAAACAGTACCCTAATATCTATTAAAGAGAACAAAACATGCTGTATAATGCCTTTGCTAAGGCAAGGACTGACATTTATTTTCTGTTACACGTTTCGGATTCTTTTAAATTCATATTGCCAAGTTCAGTTTATTTGTGATGACTTAATCACAAATGTTTGATGCCCTTAACTATTGTGAGAAAAGAGAAGGAGAAACAAAATTTCATCTGTTACCTATGGCATCGTGATTATCTGTTAGTTTTCTGGCATGTGCCTGAAATCATCCAAAGTGGCTTCTGTGTTTGACAAGTTATTGGTCCTTACCACAGTCAAGGAGGTAAATACTATTTTCCTCCTCACTTTTCAAATGAGGTAACTAAGCATAGCAGTTAGCAATTTGTCTGTACTGCTTCACTTTAATTTTGTTCCTCCAGTAGTCTCACCATTCACCCAGTTTCTAAAACCAGAAACAGCGGAATCTACTAGAATTTCTCCCCCAAGCACCCTTTCCTTTAACAAGCCATGTTAATCTTACCACCCTAGTGTCTTTGCTAGAAATAATATCCATCCTCACAGTTGCTGGCTGACATCAATTATCAACTCTTGGATGATCCACAGATAAACTTTTCCAAACCATCTCCCCCAGCAGTTTGACTCTCTCCAATCCATTTTTGACACTGGCAACAGGGTGATCTTTCTAAAAGGGTAAATTGTATAAGGTCACTTACCTGCCTGAAACACTTCAGTGGCTTCCTGTTAGCTACAGAATAAAATCAAACATGTAGCATAGTATACAAGGCCTGCCACAATTGACCTCTGCCTATCTCCTTCTTCCCTACACCTCCCACAGCTCCTTGAGCCTACACTCCTGTCACACTAGATTGGATCTGGTGGGCATGCTCTTGCGGCCACACACTTGCTGTCCTCTCAACCTGCCAGAGTGCCCTTCATTCTTACTGCCCTTGGATAAACTCCATTTACCCACACACTCGGCTCCAATGCCTATCTCAAAGAAAAGTTCTCTCTCCCCTTCTGTACTAGCACCTATCATGTATTTATCTCTGGTATTTTGTTTTCATTGCTCTGTCTTTCATACATGGACTTGTTAGGAAAAGCTTGGACCATCAGCTAGTTTGGCTTTAAATCTTGGCTCTTCCCAAATTATCTTACATTTCTCTATTTCTCTGACTCTCAGTCTCTCCTTTAGGAAAATAAGAATATTAATTATACTCACATGAGTGTCAATATAAATATGAATTGATGTCAGAGGAGTAACAGTCTTAGCTATGGGCTCATATAATGTAAGTATTCAATAAACATTAAGTATTGATATTAGCCATTCTCTAGGAACATAATAGAAATATTTTCTATCCCAAAAAGTTGTCTTCATAGTACTTGTCACTCTCTGAAATTATTTTGTTTGTGTAAGTTGATTACCTGTCTCTCCAGACCTGGAAAGTAAGATTCACGAGAACAGTGGACATGGTAACCTTGTTCACTATTGTTCTTATCACCTAGTATACCATGGGCAGTCAATGTGTTATCTGAATTAATGAACATATTTATAGAATATGGCAGCAATCTAAAAACGCTGACATGAATAAGGAGTAGAGAACTATTCAAGCAGGATCAAGACACGTTGAAATACTGCACAGGATTACTGTAGATCATCTTTACCAAGAATAAGTGGGGTGATGTAAGACTATTTTTGAGACTGTATTGATAATTTGATGTCACTTAATAATTAAATCGTGTGCTTTATCAAAGCACAATGGATTGTCCCTATTAATCACAAAAATTACATAGGGCTTATATTTGTTTGTGATACAAAATTGCTTACAATAGTTTGACTCTTTGCACACTTTTCTGTCTTTCTTTTTGAGACAGGGTCTTCCTCTGTCACCCAGGCGGGAGTGCAGTGGCATGATAATGGTTCACTGTAGCCTCAGCCTCCTGGGCCCAAGCGATCCTTCCTCACTTCAGCCTCCTGGGTAGCATGGACCACAGGCATGTGCAAACACACCCAGCTAATTTTTGCATTTTTTGTAGAGACCGGGTTTTGCCATGTTGCCCAGGCTGCCCTCAAACTCCTGGGCTCAAATGATCCACCTGCCTCAGCCTCCCAAAGTGCTGGGATTAAAGGTTTGAGCCCCTGTGCCCAGCTCTTTTACTCACTTTTTAAACTAATGCAGTCAGTTTCTTTTAACTTTCTGAGTGTAAGCCATTGATGTTACTGAATGACTAAGACTCATTAATTTCACTTTTGCTGACCATTTAAAATAATATCCCTGAAACTGCAAGAATAGATTCCAAATGAGAAAATAGCTGCAGAAAATAACATCATGGGGCCAAAAGTCTTGCCAAGTTAAGTCATGTGTCACAAAATGAAAAGGCTCAACACCTGAATATATTTTATTTTTGCCAGCTATGAGGCGTAAAAAGTTCTGTTGGACATTCAAAGGCCAACTGGAGGGCAATGCCATCAGCAAGACTGGGCATGTCAGGGAGATGGATGAGAGGCTTTGAGAAGCTGTGGAAGAAGAAACAGGAGTCTCTAAGCCACTGGCGGCCCTCATAATTCCTTGAGACTGCTTATTGACCTGTTGGGAGGCTTCTTCCCTCTAATGTTCCCACAAACTGAACTACTTCAGAATCTTTAGCTCTCCACTAATGCAGCCAATCTTCACCTTGGCAATGCATGATTACTAACCACCTCTATATCTTTTTAAACATAAAGATCACCAGTATCTGGGCCCAACTCACTGAATCAGTGTATTAAAACTGGGAATTTGAATTTTTAAATATCTGTATGTACAATGGTCATCAATCCTTGTTTGCCCAGTTCAGTCTGGGTCTTCACTTGCTGTTCCACTATAATTCATTCCAAAAATAAGTCTGTGTTTGGATAATAAATTATGTATTCACCTTATCTGTAGGGGATTCTCCTGAGTAGCCAAGATCAAGACCCCTTCTCAAATGCTGTTTCTCAAATTTATGCTACACATTTATGGAGTTCTTGCTAAAAACTTCCACTGATACATGTACGTACTCATATATATGTAGCTACTTAAAAAGTTCATGAAAAAGAACTAAAAGATAAAAATAAAAAATGTAGACTTTACTTCTCAACGTAATCTCCATCAAGTTTAAGGCACTTTTGTAAGCAATGATATCAGCCGTTTATCCATTTCTAAAAAACTGGGGGTCCTGGGAATTTAACCATGTCAATGCAGTCTTTTTTGCATTATTAACTGAAGAAAAATGAGTGTCCTTTAAAGATTTTTCAAGATTAGCAAACAGAAAGAAGTCAGAAGGCGCCAAATCAGGACTGTAAGATGAATGCCTAATTATTTCCCATTGAAAATCTTACAACAATTGGCCTTTTTTGATGAAAGAAATCAGCACCTGTTGAGGTAGAGAAGGACTCTCTGGCAAAACCTTCCTGGATGTTAGTCTGATCAAACTTTGGCTAACTTTCTCAAAACACTCTAATAATAAGCAGGTGTTATCATTCATTAGCTTTCTAGAATGTCAAAAAACAAAATGCTTGAACATCCCATAAAACTGTTACCATGACATTGGCTCTTGACTGGTTCACTGTTGCTTTGACTGGGTCACTTCAACTTCTTGGTAGCCATTGCTGTGATTGTGCTTTTTCTTCAGCATCATACTGCTAAAGCCATGGTTCATTTCTTGTTACAAATGTTTGAAGAAATTCTTCAGGATCTTTATTCAACTTGTTTATAATTTCCATTGAAAGCTCTGCTCTTGCCTGCAGCTGATCTGGGCGCAACAGTTTTGGCATTCACTGAATGGAAAATTGGCTCAGCTTTAATTTTTCAGTCAGAATCGTGTAAGCTGAGTCAATTGAGATGTCTGTAGTGTTGGCTTTTGTTTGTGTTGTTAATTGCCAATCCTCTTCAATTAGGGCACGGACAAGATAAAATCTCTTCTCACAAATCTATGTGGATGGTCTGCTGCTGCAGGCTTTATCTTCAATATTGTCTAATCCCTTCTCAAAACAAGTTATTCATTTGTAAACTTGATTTTTGGGGGGCATTGTCCTCATTCACTTTTTATAACACATCAATGATTTTACCATTCGTCCACCCATGCCTTACCATACGTTAGATGTTTGTTCTTGCTTCAGTTTTAGTAGAATTCATGTTGCTCTGATTGGGACTCATTTCAAACTAATTTCTTATCCTTCTTGGTGCCTCAAAGTAGATCCTTTACATACATGTCCTAAGTTAATATGAGTTTATTTTGGTTCAAAAACTTTGAAATCTATGCATAGCATTTTGAAAGTACACATTTCTGTGAACTTTTTGAAAACCCTTTGTATAAAATATATGAGTGTACACATACATATATACATACATACATTTATATCTTTTTAAGCTTGAATTTTATAATAGAGAAATGATAAGCAGTGAGATCATGTGTCTTTAGTCTTCTATTCTGTAAAAAGTTTGGACCTAATTAAAGGTGTATGTGTTTTGTTTTTTTTTTCCAATCACCATACTTCTTGTAAAGTGTGTGAAAGGACCTCCTTGCTGCCCCATTGCATGAAACTGAATGCACAAACTGAACTACTTCAGAATGTTTAGCTTCTGCTCCTAGTCATATAAACAAAGCATCAGATTCAAAGGCAAAGAAATAGTATGCCAGTGCCTGGCTGATTACCTGTCATCTTCTTAGCTATCATTTTCTGTCCAGCCAACAACAGCATTAGGTGAAGCTTGAAATGACAAAATGAACCACATGATAAGCAAAGTATATGAGTAATAAAATTCCAGTCTAATGTTTGTAGACAGCTCTTTTGTTTGCAAAATTGGATTTTTTTCAAATCCAGAGTGCCACCAACTAAATCTATGGATCGATGGCTTAATCTATACAAATCAGAATAAGAAAACCTATTCAGTGTTTGCAGTGACTTTATACAACATTATTGGAATGAGATTTGAGAATTGACTGTAAATAAATTTTTCTCACCCAGCTTCCCACTACTTTTCCACCCTTCCTGTCCCCACAGGGCTTCCTTTCTTCCTATTAAATAGCTCCTCCTACCTGCAATTTAAAAACTCTGCCTCAGTAATGCTGCTGTTGTTTCATAATACCCTGCTGGGTTGCGTTTATATTTGATATTGTTTGTTTTATCCTGTGTTAAGCATAATCTTGGGTACTTGATGAGTATTTACTAAATATTACTGAATAAATTAATTCAAATGCAAATATGTTATCTCCGTGGAGGGACACTGCAATGTTAACAAGGATTCCTGGGCTAATTTCTTGGAACCTAATAAAGCCCTGAGGAAATAGACCACTTCACAAGTCAGTGTTAAGAAAGGGTTGTAATCCCAGCACTTTGGGAGGCTGAGGCGGGCAGATCACAAGGTCAGGAGTTCAAGACCAACCTGGCCAATGCAGTGAAACTCCCTCTCTACTAAAAATACAAAAAAAAAAAAAAAAAAAAATTAGCCGGGCGTGGTGGCAGGTGCCTGTAGTCCCAGCTACTTGGGAGGCTAAGGCAGGAGAATTGCTTGAACCCCGGAGGTAGATGTTGCAATGAGCCAAGATTGCACCACTGCACTCCAGCCTGGGTGACAGAGCAAGACTCTGTCAAAAAAAAAAAAAAAAAAATGAGAGAAAAAGGAGAGAGAGAAAGAGAAAAAAGAAGAAAAAGAAAGAAAGAAAACAAGAGAAAAGATACAAAATGATTTTATTCCAAAAGGTCAAAACTTTTACATCCTCACCCTCTTCTCCCTCTCTCCCTTCCTCATCTCTGTGTATGTGTGTGTGTACGGTGTGTGTGTGTGTGTGTGTGTGTGTGTGTGTTGAATCTGTGACTGTAAAAAAGAAAATGAAAGATAATTTATTGGCATGTTGGAAATAGAAAGAAAATAGACATGACACTCATTTCTGAACAATGCACCCATTTCCATTCCCTATCAATGGCCTCGCTTTTGACTACAGAGTAGAAAACTCTTAGGTAGATATTGCTTCCTGAAGAGGACATGGAAATGGATTTTCCTGGACCATTAACAAGCTATGTGTGAGTTCCCATCTTTTACCCTGAAGATATTTGAAGGCTTAGGTTATGTTAGCAGAGTCAGCCTGACAAGATACAGTAGACTTAATAGGTATCCCAAAGCTCTGAAAAAGTGGAGTGTTCTTTCATCTTTACTGCCAGTGCAAAATGTTTTTTCTCTAGTTCTTTCCTAGCAAAGCTCTCAAGCTCTCCTATCAACAACTCAGAGGTGGGTGGGTGAGGATTTACTTTTCGTTAGCATATTTCCACCTAAGACTGAAGCAGGGGATTTTAACAAATGTTTCTTACTTGAGGTACAGCAGCCCTCAGGGAGCTTGGGACATGGCTGTTTACTAACCATTCTGGAATTATTTTAATACTCTAGCAATTAGGCAGGCTGAAGCAAAAAACTCGAGGTCAGCTCTGAAGACAAGTTTACTGAATCAGAACATTATTCTGTGTTAATAGTGTTAACCAGCAGAAAACTGGCTTTTATTGTTTAATATGCTATCTGAACACTATTTGGCATCTGTCTTTTCCAAAGGAAGAAATACCATCTGCAGATGAAGATTTCTAATACAGATAAAAGCCTGGTTCCTATTTTCTATATCAATCTAAATGTTAGAGATATGTGAACAGAGCTCAAAGAAATACTGACTACAGAATAGATTAGGAAAAGTCCAGTGATTTGCAAGGAAGATGAACATATGAGATCTACCTGAGGGGCTTTCTCTTCTTAACCTTGCCCAGAAAATAATGATAGGTTTCTCTGTGTACCTCAGCACCCATCTGTGAACCGGTGGAAGGATCCATGCTTATGAAACTGTGAGAGTGGACGAAAGCACCAGAACCACAAATCTAGAATTTCATTCTGCAGAGTAAGGAAGGGACAAGGCTGGTCCTGCATCTATTCCTGTAGACCCCACAATGCCAGAGGATATAGCCCAAGGCCATTGTAAGTTCCATGAGGAACTAGGAGAGAGAGAGAGAGAGAAAGAAGCATCTAAAAATATGTGAAAAGTCTGAATTTCTGGTGCTATTTTGGGCATTTTTGATAGGAAAATTCATTGTAAGTAATACAATATCTTTGAAAGAAATTTTTACTTTCTTGCCCTGGTTTCCACAAGATGAATAACTGTATTTCCATAACCTGTGCATAGGTGTGGGTGATCAATGAATACACATTGAATGGTTAAAGCCTTGCTATCCAGGATAAAACAATCCAAACATAAATGCTTACTGAATAGTATCAGGTAAAGCTCCAAGTCAGCACAAGTCTACAATGAAGGAAGATGTGGTAAAAATTATTCTTGTCACAAACTTACCTGTCAGCCGATGAAGTGATGTTTATATGTGTGGGCAAAAGGGATTAGCAGGTATCTGTAATCACGTTGTCCTCTTGGCTTTTTGTTTTCTTAATCTGTCAATGGAAATTTGGCATGATATGACCTCTTCAAGTCCAGGACTGTGCCTGTCTTGTTCACCAGGGCCTGACACAGAGTAGCTACTCAATAAATATTTGTTCAGTGAATGAGGAGCCCTTTAACAGTTGGGAACGTATACCTGTACAGAGCAATAGACTCTAAATCCATTCTGAAATCACTTCTGCTTCCTTGCCTCTTAAAATCCTAAAGAGTCAGAACACACAGAGAGAATCCTCCATCAAGTAAAAATCCCCCAGTGACAACAGAGTCTAAGGTTAAATATAATTTTTCAAGTTGTCTTCTAAGATTCAGAGTTCTCAGTTTCAACTCACTATTCCCAGAGGATGTTCAAAGACCAGGAAAAAATGTGAAAAGACTGAGTCTATTTATAAATTACTTTTGGTGGTGCTCAAAACTTGAACTTCTCGTGATCTTATGAACTCTCCAACTTCTCCTTCCCATACCTTGCTATCCTTCCACCTACGTAAGTCAGAGTGTGGACTTCATGGCTTCTATTGGTTACTAATCTCTGCTGAGCAATTCAGCATTTCTGGTTGTTTGTATGAAACTGGAATCTCCAGCTGAAGAGTAATTTGTTTTGTTCCTTGATGCCAAACAATGAGTTCACCTGATATAACACATTCATTGAATATCTATGCTTCTTTATATAGGCAGAACTCAAGGCAAGGTATCTATTATATAAATGATATTTTTTATTCCTTTTCTAATATCACTATTATATATTGTTTTCTGAATCAAAAGTGCTCTTAAAAATGGAAAATTTGTCTGGTATCCTTTTATTTGTCATTGTTTTTAAAATAATTAGATCTTATTCAGGGTAGCTGAATTCTTAAAATGGAAGTTCACACAAACTGTAGGCTTTGTAAGGCTCCTATTTTATTGGTTTACTATAGTATTCAGGGACCTAATATCATGCTATGGACATATTAAATACTTAATAGATATTTGCTGAATTAACAAATAATTGTCCTTTGTGATGTTTTTCATTTCCTCCACTACTTCTTAGCTACAGGCATTGAACAGTAAATTGGTTAGAAATAACCCTTAAGTTTTTTAAATCATAAGCAAAGCAGAGATTCATTCTAGAAATATCAGATGAGGACTTTCTTGCAGAGGTCATAGTGAGAAGTATGTGTGTGTGTGTGTGTGTGTGACACACACACACACATTTGCCCTGAGCTGAGAAAAAATTTAGGGCTATGTTTGACTGTAGCAGTTGCCATTGAAAAAGCTATCGAAGCATGCTCACTTCAACTTCAGTTGGTTATTTTATAGCTTTGTTCCAGTTGTACAGAAGAAGTGTATTTATGATAGAAAAAAATACAATTCTTCCTTCTATTGATTTTTGGAGGGTAGAACACTTTAAAAGTTGCTGCATTTGACTGAAATGCCAGAAATATAAATTTTATAAATAATTCAATAATAGGCTGGAGATCTTACTCATGCAAAATAAGGCCTCTGGTCTATGATCGATCACCTACTTAGGACAATATGCTTCTAGTCTTTTCTTATTTTCTTATTCTCATGAAAGTTTACTACTTGGGAGGCTGAGCTACTCAGGAAACCGAGGGAGGAGAACACTTGAGCCCAGGAGTTTGATGCTGCTGTAAGCAGTGATTGCACCCCTGTACGCCAGCCTGGATGGCAGAGTGAGACTCTGCCTTGAAAATAAATACATACATACATGCAGTTTGATCTGTATCCTTTTTGTTTTGGACCGTGTTTCTGGTCAGATTGTCGTTATATAAGTAAAACCAAGAAGTTGTAGTTGGAGACAGCTGTGGCTTAGTGGAAAATCTTTGGGGTAAAAGTAAGGAAATCGAGGTTTACTCTGAGTCTTCCACATGAGTAAGAAAAAAAACTTATATTTAAGTTAAAGTGTGTGAAATTAACTTTTAACTATAAAACACGACAAAGATATTCATTAGCATCATTGTTACCCAATGGTTCAATATATTGAGATGCAGCTATAAACTGATGAGAATAATTCTGCATGTCACTTGTAGAATGCATTCTATTTCTTTTTGGAAAATTCTCATGTAACCTCTCTTAAGCGATATGTGTACATTAACAAGACTGTGGATAGTAGAAAGAATTGGAATGAGAAGACCTGGTTTCTAATGCTGGCTATACTGTTTGCTAGTTTTATGATATAGAAAACCCCTTTTCTCTCTAAAGTTATAGATTCATTTATATAAGTAAGACAAAAATAATAGAGCATTTCTGAAATACAAAATACTGAGCGATGGTTAGAAAGCGTTCTATTACTAATAAGGAATTAAAAGGATGAATCATAATAAAATGCTAGGTACTGGTACAGATGGTAAGCAGTCAAGTCTCCAAACCTCAGCCCCGACTCCAGACACCCAGCAAGCAGCTACTGTCAGTTCCACCCTGGAACCTAGTGCTAGTCATGCATGCATAATGCCTGTATAAATATACTTGTATGACAACAAAAGGAACCATGTTTTATGTGTGTGCCCACTATATGCCACTCAGTTAGAATTTTGTGAACTGTTTCTTTCAATTCTCACTACACACCTCAAAAATAGATACTATTTCCTTACCTTTTACAAGTGAGGAAATGAAGACCAAAAGAGATAAAGTCAGTTGATTAAAAGTTACACAGTTTCTAGGCAGCAAAGAAAGAATTGAATCCCAGGCTTATTGAATTTAAAGTCTAATGAAGTTACCTAGTATACTCAGGTCCTAAGCACCTAAGAGTGTCTACAGAGATCTGGACATATGTTCTGTGTATGACACTTGCATTGTCTAATATTTTAAGGCCATATATTTATTTACTGCATAGATTTCCTCTTTATTTTATTTATATTTTTAATGATTCATTACTCTGCACAAATGACTTTGAGAAAATCATATGAAAAAAATCGGGCTCCATGAGATCATCTATAAAATGGCTGGGTTATGTTATGTCCAGCTTTTATAGTTCTATAATTCTGTTAAGGGAGTTTTATAAGCACACTTTCTGTCTCAGTGTCTTCACTCTTTTTCTTGGCTTCCTCTAACAGCATAATACTATGGGATCAAAAAGAAAAAAGTAAAACATAACTTCCTAATAATGTATGGCTCTTGTATTAGGGTGCTCCAGAGAAACAGAATCAATATGAGATCGATCGATCAATCGATCAATAGATACAGACAGATAACAGACAGATAGATGACAGATAAACAGTATAAGGAATTTACTCATGTAATTATAGATGAGGGAAGTCCTAACATCTGCACTCTGCAGGTTCAAGACCAAGAAGAGCCAGTGTTTCAGCCCAGGCCCAAATGCCAGAAAAAAACCAATGTCCCAGCTCAGTGGTCAGAAGGAAGAATTCCCTCATACTCAGCCTTTTTGTTCTATTCAGGTTTGCAATTGCTTAGCTAAAACCCACCCAATAAGAGAGCAAAATATGCTGTACTCAGTCTATGAATTTAAATGCTAATCTCATCCAGAAACACCCGGAATAGTGTTTGACCAAATGTCTGAACATCTCCAGGCCCAGTCAAATTAACATATAAAGTTAACCATCATACCCCTTAAAGATTGTGCTTCATTGCTCAGAAAAGCTTTTCTTGGCCATGCATTGAAGGCATCAGGAAAAAGAATGATGATATGGGCTTGGATTTCCTAAACATCATCAGTCAGGTCTCTCTAACCTCCTTCCAGAGAGCTAGAATAAGACCTGTAAGTGAGCTAACTTTGAAGGTGATTTATAGTACCTCCTCTCAATGTAATTAAAAATAGGCAATATTAAACCGTAAAATAGGCCCAAAGTAATTGAAAGAAATCTTCTCAGGAAGATTTTTAATACTTAAAATTTGAAGGTGCTCCCTTTTTCCTGTTCTCAACATGCGTCACAACACTGTCCTGTTCCCACAGAATGAACATCCAGACTCAATCCAAGTCGTGATTGATTCAAGGTGAAAATCCTGTGTGAAATTCTTCCGTCTGTCATGTTTTAGATTTCACATGTTTACCTTGTTTTCTGAAAATTCTTCCTGTTTTATTTATCAAATAGTGTATTCTTCCTTTAGTTACAACATGAAAACCCATAAATTCATGTCATTCTGTGGTAAACACATAATGTTGCATTCTAATTTTCCAAAAGAGAGAAAAGAAATGGTTAATAAAATTGGAATACTCATGGATGTCTCTAATAGCAGCTGACTTGGAAAGGTAAACATCTCAGTCACAACTGAAACCTTACAGGAGGAATGTGACTTACAGGAAAGTAATATTAAATTCCTCTCTTAAAACCTTCAGATCATTATGTCCATTTCACTTTTAGGTAAAGTAACATCAGTGATTTTTTTCATTTGATTATTCCTTTGATTACTTTCATAAATAGAATGGCAATGGATATGTCCAATGGGGAAGCATTTGAATAAATAGTTACTGAAATTGCATCATAGGAAAATAGATATAGTATAATTCCATGTTGAAAAGATTGTCATATGTCCTATACAGTGTCTTTGAGTAATAAGTATCATTTAGTCTTATGGCGATGAAGTTGCTCATTTATTCTTTAGCTGTGTTCAACAAATACTTATTGAGTGGCTACTGTGTGCTAAGCCTCTAGGCTCTGGGGCTACATCAGTGAACAAAATATACAAAACCTCTGCCCTCAGGAGCTTATCATCTAGTATAACTTCCATGGTACTTTACATTTACATATATATCTCTCCAGGTGCCCTCAGTCCAGGGAGAAGTCACCACTGAATTGTTCTCTAGAACTTTATCTTATTAAACAGATGAGGTTAAAAATACTCTACCACTCAAAATGAAACAATGTGTATCTCCCAATACAGGGTAAGATAGGCCATGGGCATCGCAAGATTTAATAATATTTAATATTTCAATAATAAATTGTTACTATTAGAATATGAAAGGAGGAAAGATAATACCGAGATATCTGAGATATGAAGAATATTTTTTTCAAGCAAAGAGAGTGGCTGGGAATGAGCAAGGAAATGATACAATAAAATGGGTGCCAAAAAAACAGAAAGAATGAATAAGACCTGCTATTTGATAGCAAAAAAAAAGAAGAAGAAGAAGAAGAAAAGATACAATGAAGCTTGGAAAAAGTCTGTTATCTAGATTTGATGAAGGGCATTGGCTGAATAGTAGAGAGATGTAAAGGGAATAGTTTTAATGAAACACAGTGAATCAGAAATGTGATTTCAATCATGTTATTCTGCCTTACTTAAAGGGAAGAAGGCCTAGAATCAGAGTTGCTGGTAAAGAGTATGTTTCAGCAATTCAGGCCAGAGATCATTAAGATTGTGTAGAGATGGAAAGGAAGAAATAACTATTATAGATGTGGTTGAATTAGAATTATGTGTGGGAGGTGTATGAGGCATCAAAGATGACAAAAAACTTGCTTCTGGTACATCAGACAGTGGGATCTCCTACAATGATGGAAAAGTTATGTTTAAAAGGTGAATTCTATTTGTTTAAATTTATTTTTAACTTTAATACAGGCATTATTTAGTCTTTCTTATGGAGAAGTATTAATTGTCATCAGAACATTAGAACTTCATGATTTTTGTAAGTTGCGGTGAAAACATGAAAATGCATTATAGAAGGATTTTAGTTTTGTATCCAGAAAAGGAATAGTTAGCCATGCTAGTAACAGTATTGGTTGATACTTCCATAGATTTGGTAAAATAAATATGGGCCTTTGATTTTTATTCATGTCTCTAATATAATTATTTAATATATCCCTAAATATAACTCTAAATACACATAATAAAGAAAATTGTAATGAAGGTTTTAACATTCATACTCTGCTTCAAAATTCCTGCTTTGAAATTTTGCTCAAGGCAATTAACTTAGAGTTTGTATAAATTACATTGTAATTTAAATAATATAAATAAATGTAATTATAATTTTTCAGTAATTTATGATAATTATTTACTTTTTTCAAGAACACTTTATGGTAGAATTCAATTCAAACAGTATTCCGTGCTTACCCCTAATAATGATATGTAAGAACAACAACGATAGAATTACTCCAAATAATAGCTAACAGTTGTGAACACTTACCATTGGGCTAAGTGTTTTTATCTTATTCAATAAGATAAAACCTACCTACCATTGGGCTAAGTGTTTTATCTTATTCAATAATAGATCCATTATTGTCCCTGTTTTATTGATTGAGATACTATGTCACGGAGAGTTTTTTTATTGTAACTAGATTTGCATTAAGCCAGATTTTGAACCCAACAATTTCAACAAATATGTTATGCAAAACTAGGCTGGGTGTTGAAATGTGGAAAAGAAGAATTAAAAAACATTTTTGAGTTGTATACATTTCAAATTGTTTCCTCGTGGAAAGTTTTTCCTTATCCATATAACAAGCATGTCAGGTAGTCAGTCAGTCAGAAGCCCTGGCTCAGGAAGATTAATGAATTGGGAAAGTCAAACTGTTTTTGAGTGGCTAAGTGGGAATTTTAATGCTCTTTATTTGTTTTATTTTTAAATTATATTAGCTTCATTGAATGAAGAAAGGCCCGAAGTGAACCTGAAGCCAGGTTCTTAGAATTTATTGTGCTTAAAAATTCCTGGGGAATTTATTTAAAATGAAGACACCTGAGCCCAAATTACAGCATCTCAAATCCCAGGTGATTCTGATGAATGGGGGGGGTCTCCATTTGTTTTTTGACAAAATACCACCTCACAGGTAGAATTTAAGTGGGCTGAGATGATGGCAGGATTCCATTTGAAGGCACAAAAGTGGAAACCAGAAGGTAGGTTGAAGAAATCAGACAAGTTGTTGGAACAGAGGTTTTGCAGCGGTGAGAATGAAAGGTATGATGGAAAATAGGCTAGAATTAATCTATGGATGTCCAAATTGCAGGCTCATACTCACATCTGTTTATATGTTTATAGTTCACTCTTGGGCTTGAGAAGGCCTGAAAAAGTTTTGAACATGTTCAGTGTGTCATGATGATTAAAACTATAAGTAGTATGAAGAATGGCTTATAAAGGCAATTTAAAATTGTGCAGTTTTTATGGATTGGTTTTGTTTTGTTTTTGTTGTTTTGAGACGGAGTCTAGCTCTGTTGCTCAGGCTGGAGTGCAATGGCGCCATCTTGGCTCACTGTAACCTCCACCTCATGGGTTCAGGTGATTCTCCTGCCTCAGCCTCCCAAGTAGCTGAGTCTACAGGCGTGTGCCACCACGCCCAGCTAATTTTTTGTATTTTTAGTAGAGATAGGGTTTCACCGTGTTAGCCAGGATGGTCTCAATCTCCTGACCTCGCGATCCACCTGCCTTGGCCTTCCAAAGTGCTGGGATTACAGGTGTGAGCCACCGTGCCCGGCCTAAATTGTGCTGTTTTAAGAGAGATGATATGAACCTGAGGTGAGTAGGATGTTACAATTGGTAATGGATGGAATGGAAAAGGCTTAATCAAGCCTACTGTTTGATTAATCAGAAATTAAGTATGAAAACCAGTAGAAAAACAAATGCAATGAGCTTTTTAAGTTTGAGATTGAGTATATACTCCAGAGGGGAAAACATTTGAAAATTATCCCCATCCTGTTTCAAATTTCTGAAAATGTCAACAGCAGCTATTTCTTTTGCCTTGATTTTATTTATTTATTTAGAGACAGAGTCTCATTCTATTGCCCAGGCTGGAGTGGAGTGGTGTGATCGTGGCTTATTACAACCTCTGCCTCCCAGGTTCAAGCGATTCTCCTGCCTCAGTCACCAGAGTAGCTGGGATCACAAGCACACACTCCCACACCTGGCTAATTTTTGTATTGTTGGTAGAGACAGGGTTTCACCATGTTGGCCAGGTTGGTCTTGAACTTCTGACCTCAAGTGATCCACCTGCCTTGGCCTCCCAAAGTGCTGGGATTACAGGCACAAGCCACCATGCCTGGCCTGGACTTTATTTTTTAAATGTGTTTTTATTTTAGGTTGTACTTATTTTCAAGTCTATGATACTCGTGAGGCTTGTCAGCTCTCTACTTTGGGATATGTTGGGTTGACCTAGCAGTTTTGGAATTTCTAATGATTGAGGGTCAATTATTTGGATTTTTGGATCTTCTTTACTACATTATCTTTCTCTATGGCCACGGGGCCCCACCACATCTACAGGGTGCATCAAGAAATAAGGGTTTGTAGGATTTGCAGAGAAAGCTCTTCCATTCCTAGATCCTTTTTACGAAATTCAAGTTTCCAATAAGTGAAAACTCTCATGTGGCTTAGAGATGACAGATATTTAGGGGGTACCGTAAGAGTTTGAGCTGGGTGGAGGTGAGTCAGGCAAGCAGAGCATTCCAGAAACACACTGCAAATTTTGGCAAGCTGTGTCTCACATAATATCTGTCTGCTTAAGTGCAGCCAACAGACATAGATTCCTTAGTGAAGCAGAGGACAGAATTAAAGGAAGAATAGCCAACTCTGGCCAAGTATTAGGTACAATTAATGGTTTCCACTTTATAAAAACTTCGTGAAAAATGCTGGTAGACAAGGGATCACTGGGGAGATAAACAGCATCCTGAGGCCACAGTAATAAAAAAATGATGGCGATGATCAGTGAATTCATTTATGTTTTTACTATTTCTATGAATGAATGATAAATAGAAAAAAGAAAAATAAAGTTTTTTTTACATGAGCTTTAGGAAGAAGAATGCTTCCTCCTATTTGATAAAAATGAATTAAAGAATATGTGAGATAAATTGGACTTCTCCAGAGCCATTATATTTTTCTTCCTAATTGACTGCACTGAGGCAAGTTGAACATTCGTGACTTTATGCATATTTCTGAGGGTGCCATCAGACAGGTCAGTGGTTCTCAAAGCTGCCACACATTAGAATCTCCTGGGGAGCTTTAAAAATGCCTGGGCCACACCCCAAGAGAACCTAATTTAATTAGTCTGAGCTAGATTTAGGCTATGGATTTTTTCTTTTAATCTTAAGTTGCCAGTTGATTTTAATACGCAGCCAGAGTTGAAAACCGCTGAGAGAGATAAGTGTCAGCACTTCAGTGCTCACTGGCAGGAAACTATGTTTTTCATAGAACCAGCGACTCTTCCAAGTATTGAGCAAAATGCACAGTAAGAGTGGAAAAATTGGGAAAAGGAACTGGATTGTCTCTATTTTTTTTTTTTTAATTTGTAAGGTTCTGTTACTTGGCTTGATATAGTCACAAGAAAAGAGAAATACTTGGCATGCTGTGAATTTGGCCTAGGCGGCAGTACTCAATATCCTGGTAGGAGAGAAAACTTCCTAATTTGGGTGTCTGTTATATACCAAGTTTCCATTATATCAATATTCCTGTTTCTTTCTTTTTCTCTCAAAAAAAGAAGATTCTAAAATTCCTGTAGAAGTTTTGAATTATTTTCCTTTAAACATATAGTATAGCACTCGAACAGAAGTGTGAAATGCTCATGAAACAAAGCAAATTCTTGCTTAAACACTGTGCAGGTCAAGAAATGAAATGCAGGTGGCATCCCAGGACCCTTCCATGCTCCCTCTCCTAATCAGTACACTAACATCCTGATTTTTATGGTCACATTTATTTTTTTATTAGTATTTTTACATAAACTAAGGAAGCATTGCTGAATGTTAGAGTTCTGCTAAAATTTTCATTTAAAAATTTATGTAACTGGAATCTTACAGCACATGCTTTTTTATGTCTGGCTTCTTTCAAATGTCATGCTTGTTTGAGGTAACGCATTGGTCTGTTATTTTTTGTTGCTGTAAAATCTTACATTTTTAAAGATATTACAAAATATATATCCCTTTTCCTGTCCATATATATGAGACAGTGCTGTTATTTATTATTACCAAAAAGAGTACCAATAAATTATGTACCTGTCTCTCGGTACACATTTCTGAGGAGTATATAATCTTAGAATGACATTGCTGGGAAGGTATGGGTAGCCCTAATTTAGAAGATAATGATAATTTTTCCCAAAATTTTTTATACTAATGTTATACTCCTACAAGCAATCTATGAGCATTCCTGCTACTCTACATCAAGAGTCTGCAAACTATGGTTCACCATCCAAATCCAGCTTGCAACTGATACTTAAAATTAAGATTTTTTGTATATTATACTTTAAGTTCTGGGATACATGTGCAGAACGTGCAGGTTCATTACATGAGTATACACGTGCCATGGTGGTTTGCTGCACCCATCAGCCTGTCATCTACATTAGGTATCCCTCCCCTCCCTCCCCCTGGCCCCACCCCGCAACAGGACCTGGTGTGTGATGTTCCCCCAGGGAGATTGTTTTGTAACAGAACCATGTTCCTTCATTTACACATTGTCTCTAGATGCTTTTGTGGTACAGCAGCAGAGCTGAGTACTTGTGACAGAGCCCATATAGCCTGTAATACCTGATATAATTGCTATTCATCACTTCATGGAAAAAGTTTGCCAACCTCTGCTCTACATCGTAGCCCACTCTTGGTGTGGTGAGGCTTTTTCTGTTTTGCCATTTCTGCTGGATATGTTGTGTAATTTCCTTGTGGTTTGTTTGCATTTTCCTGATGGCTTGTCATGTTGAACACCTTTTTGGCATATTTTTGAGCCATTTGTATAGCTTCATTTTTGTGAAGCCTCTTGATCATTTTTCTATTTTTTTGTCATTTTTTTATTCAGTGCTTTCTAAAATCTGGTTTTGAACTCCCTGCTGGGTATACAGCTATTATTTTCTCCACTTTGTGGCTTACCTTTTTATTCTCCTAACGATGTCTTTTCATAAATAGGACTTCTATTTTTTGATGTAGTCAAACTTAAGATTTTATTTTTGGTTATAGCATTTTGTGTCCTGTTTAAGTAATCATTTTTTATCCTAAATAATAAATACTCTCCTATACCCCAATAATAAATACTATCTTACAGATCTTCCCAGGGGACATTTGTCAATGTCTGTGGACATGTTTGGTTGCCACACCTGAGGGTGTGCTACTAACATTTCTTGTGTAGAGATCAGGAATGTTGCTAAATGTCCTACAATGCATAGGACAGCCCCCACTCCCCACCCCAACCCCACAAAGACTTACCTGACCACAAATGTCAGTAGTACTGCCACTGTTGAGAAACCTAGACCTAAAAGATTTATTGACTTACATTCACATTATGATCTGTAATTTAATAGAAGTTGATCGTCTATGGTAAGTTGGTTTTATGAGTGGTATGAAGTAGGATTCAGGTTTCACTTTTTTCTGTATGCATATTTGATTGCCTCGGCACCATGTACTAAAACAACCATCCTTTCCCATTACATCTGCGTTGTGGTAAGTCAAGTGTACCTATATACAAAGTTCTCTGGGCTTTCCATACGATTTAATTGTTCCATTTGTCTGTCCTCATACCAAACACTTTCCTTAAATATTATAGCTTTACATAGGTCTTGATATAAATACAGCATTTACTCTCAACATATTCTTAGACTAGGTAAAGAAAATGTGGCGCATGTGCACCGTGGAATGCTATGCAGCCACACACACACACAACAAACAGGATCATGTCCTTTGCAGCAACACTGATGAAGGTGGAGGTCATGACCCTAAGTGAACTCGTGCAGGCACAGAAAACCACATACTGCATGTTCTCACTTATAAATGGGAGCTAAATATTCAGTACAAATGGACACAAGAAGGGAATAACAGACATAGGGGCCGATTTGAACATGGAGGCTAGGAGGAGGGTGAAGGTGGAAAATCTACCTCTCGAGCACCATGCTTATTACCTGGGGGACAAAATAATCTGTAAACCAAATTTTTGTGACATGCAATTTACCTGTATAACAAATATGCACCTATACCCATGAACCTAAAAGTTAAAAAAAAAAAAATTCTTTCTCAAGAGTGGCTTGACTCTCTTGGTCCTTGCATTGTCTATAAGTTATAAAATCATGTTGGTAAATATGTACAAAATCGTCTTATTTTTATATCAGAATTATATTGATTCATTTGTTGGAATAAAATTGACATTTTTAGGAGATTGAATCTTTAAATGCAAAAATATGGCATATCTCTTTATTCAGGTAATATTTATTTTTATTTTTATATTTTCTACTTTGTAGTCTAAATGTCTATTTTTATATTTTTATGCATATTTTACATTTTGTGGCTATATAAACATTCTCTTTTTAAATTCCATTTTCTAATTATTTCTATATAGAGATACAAATTGATTTTTTTGTGTGTTGACATTACATCTAGCAACATTTCTAAGTTTACTAATTCTAATAAATTACATATACATTCATAATCATATTGTCTCTGAAAAGCAACATTTCTCTCTCTTTCTTCCCAAATTCCAGTAGCTTTTACTTCCTCTTACCCATCTTCCTTCATTGTTTAGGAATTATTCTCCAAAATTATTTCAGTATGGGCAATCATATTTAATCAGTGAACATACTGTCAAATGTAGCAATGATTATAGAAATTTTTCTGAGCAATTTTTTATTCAACAAATATTTAATGGGCATCTGCTATGTGCTAAGAATTTTGCTAGACACCAGTAAAATTACAGTGAACAAATCATAATCTGGACTCAGAGAGTTTACATTTTAGTGGAAGGAGATAAATTGAAAACAGATAAATTACAAAAACCTAATTGCTCCATATACATCCTTCTGACCTTGCTTTTAGTTTACTAATTTTCATAGCAATTGTATAGTCTGCTGTTCAGTACATCCTTTGAATTATTAAGATGGGTAACCATATTGTTCAGTTCTGGAATTTCAATTATTTCCTTTCAAATCTGTTCTTTCTTTTATAGTCTCCATTTCTTTGCCAAAATTCCTAATTCTGTATTTTATTTCTTGAGTTATTTTAAAGTCTATGTAACTTAACTGTGCAATCTAAAGCACCTATGCATGTGTTTTTATTTTCTATTCTTTTTATTGATTCTTGTCTGCCTTCTTGTATAACTGGTTATGTTTTAGTATATGTGAGATACGTATCTGAAAATATTGCGTAGAAATGTTGGGTCTTAGGATAATTTTTATCATCCTTCATAGAGGATTTTTAATTCTATTGCTTGCCTGAGGGTACTGCAATTTTGAATCACCTTTATTCATTTCCAGGAATGAAGATGATTGGAAGTGGGAGGATTTCTCTACTTCCGATTAACTCTTATTCTCAGGGAGGGGGAGTCCTTTCAGATCCCAACCCAAAAGAGAGAGGGTTCATCAGGGATCACTTCTTGCTGACTCCTGACCATCTCACTATGCCCTCCCCAAGAGAAGGTGCCAATGTTTCCTCTTAGCAACTTTGTCAGGAATCAATAAATACTGCCAGAATACTGGCTCCACCCTCCTGAGTTTCTTTTCTTCTTCAAATCCTAAACCAGTAATCCTTTCCTCTCTTGTCAGATATCCACTTCCTTCAGATGCTTTTAGAATGTATTCTGCTTTCGTAGATGCACCCAGTAAAAGAGTTGCCTAGAATTACCTAGTTCATTATTGCTGGAAGGGAAGTGTTAATGATTTTTTTTTAATGTAAAAGCCTGAAGAGTGATGGAATTGAAAATTCTCAAAACGCTTATTTTTTGAATATTTTATGTATATTTTTAAAAAGATATAAACTATGTATATATGCATATTTTTGATCCTATTAAACTTACAGAGATTTAAATTAGAATTTAGGATCTGTTTACTTATTTACTACATCATTAAAATATAAATCTTGTATCTTAAATTTACCAAGAGAGTCCTTTTATTCATTTCATTCTCAAATGAAATATACTTAATACAAAATTATTATATCACCTTTGTATCTTCCCATTGCAACGTTAACAACATACAACCCAGGATCTTGTCTGTTTTGTTGACCCTTATACATCAGTACCTAGTGAAGTGTCTGGCCCACATTAGGGAAGCAAATGAATCTTTGCTAAGTGAATGAATGCCATGTACAAACTATTTGCTTCTATAATCCGGTCCTCCTCTGCACTACTTTTGACAAGTTGCATGTTCAGTAAAAATGGTAGAAGATCATATTAGAATTTTCTAACATAAAGTATTCAACATAGTTGAGTGTTAGACCATTTTTCATGATTTACTGGGTACTAACTTTTTGCAAATATGTATTTTTTAAACCTAAACTTTTCAAAGCATGGTAAGAACCACACATAATCTTAATAATACTTAAATTCTTGATAGAAAATAATAAAACTTTTTGAAGGAAATTTGTGGACAATTACCATGAGTCTACAAAGCATAGATAATGGCGTACAGGTTTTGTGGGACAATTTTCAGACCTTAGAAACTAAGATTCCCTTCCCTGTCTAGAAATGCAGGTTGGGATATTTATTTTTAAATCCTCAATAGAAAGCTTCTCTGTTGGTGATATTTAGAAAGTCTCAGGAATTCACAATACTAAGATAAACATAAAAACCTTTTTTTCCGGGCGCTGTGGCTCACGCTTGTAATCCCAGCGCTGTGGGAGGCTGATTGCCTGAGCTCAGGAGTTCAAGACCAGCCTGGGCAACACAGTGAAAACCCGTCTCTACTAAAATACAAAAAATTAGCTGGTGTGGCAGCGTGTGCCAGTAGTCCCAGCTACTCGAGAGACTAAGGCAGGAGAATTGCAAGAACTGGGGACGGGGGAGGCCGCAGTGAGCCGAGATCGCGCCACTGCACTCCAGCCTGGGCAACAGCAAAACTCCGTCTCAAAAACAAAAAACAAAAAACCATTTTTATTATCCTAAAATATTAGGAAACTCCCCAAGTTAATTATTCTATTAGTGAAACAGTGTGATATCATCCCCCCCCAAAATATTGTTTTTAACACAAATAACTTTAATACATTTTGCAGTGCCTGGACTGAGAAATATAAGACAAAATAAAACAAAACAATGGCAAAAAGAATTCAGTAACACTACTTCATTTCTAGGGCTTTGAAAGAAATAATAGCTATCTAAAATCACTGAGTATTCTTATTAAGCCAGCCTCTGACTAGCTGGATTCAGTGTAGACCTGTACCCTTTACCCAATTCATTCATTACCACCGCGGGTGTGTCTGTGTGTGTGTGTGTGTGTGTGTGTGTGTGTGTGTGTGTGTGTAATTCTATGTAAATAGGTACGTTTTACAGTTTTATTGAGGCATAATTAACAGGCAATGAATTGTACATACAGTGTAAAATTTGGTAAGTTTTGATGCATGTATATACTTAAGAAACCATCACCAAAATCAAGATAAATATATTCATCACCACTGAAAAATTTCTACGTATGCCTTTATAATCCTCAATTCTGTCCTCCCCACACCACCTGAGCTGTTCCAAGGCAACCATTAATCTTTTTCTTTTTTCCCTATGAACTAGTTTGCATTATTTCATGATATTATATAAATTGACCATACAATAGGTATGTACTCTTTTTGAGTCAACATAATTATTTTAAAATTTGTCCATGTTGCAGCATATACCAATATTTAATTTCTTTTTATTTCTGATTAGAATTCCACTGAATAGATACATGACAATTTTTTAATCCATTTAGCTACTGATGGATGTTCAGGTTGTTTCATCCTTGAAAATATGTGTTCATACAAAGACTTGTACATAATGATGCTAGAAGATTACGCAGTCTTTGCGTGATCATAGACTGTTTCTCTTGGGTTAATTCCCAGTGGTAGAATGGCTGGATCATGTGAATTGTTGTATGTTTAATATTTAGCAAAACTGCTTGGCAGTTTTGCAAAATAGTTTTACCATTTTACATTCTTACAAGTAGTGTATAAGAATCAGATTTTCTCTACATCCTTGGCAATTTTTTTTTTATTTGAGTTATTCTAATAGGCATGTAGTGCTATATAATTGTGGTTTTAATAAGCATTTTCCTTATGACTGCTGATGCTGCTCATCTTTTCAAGTGCTACTTTCCCTCTGGATATCTATACATCTTTCATGAAGCTTGTGTTCAAATCCTTTGCCCAATTTTTCTTGTTTATTTTCTTCTTGTTGTGTTTATAATGTTATGTATATTGGATATAATTAACTTATCAGATATATGATTTATAAATTTTGCTACCATTAGTGGCTTAACATTTCATTCTGTGAATAATGCTTTGACGATGAAGTCAAATGTATCGATTATTTCTTTTATAGATCAAGCTTTTGATGTCATTTATGCCAAACTCCAGGTCACAAAACTTTCATATTTTCTTCTAGAAATTTTATAGTTTGAGGATTTACATTTAGGTTTATGATTTGTTCTGAGGTAATTTTTTGTTTCAAGAGTTGATGTTCATTCTTTTAAGTATCCAGATTTTCCATTGTTGTAGCACCATTTATTGAAAAGCCTATTTTTTTTTCTTCACTGCTCTGTGCCTTTGTCTAAAGTTAGTGGTCTATATATATGCAGGTCTATCTACTTTCACTGATGTATCTTTATATCAGTACCACACTGTACTGATTTCTATAACTTTTTATTGAAATCAGATGTAGTTGTACTCCAGTTTTCTTCTTTTTCAAAGGCTGTTTGGTGCTTTTCAGACTTTTGTATTTCCATACAAATTTCTGAATAATTTAGTTAGTTTCTCAAAAATATCTTGCTGGGATTGGGACAGGGATTGCACTAAAGCTATAAATAAAGTTTGAGGGAACTGCTATTCTAATAACATTAAGTGTTCTATACTATAAAGGTAATATATTGCTCCACTTACTTTATCTTCTATTTTTCTCAGCAATGTTTTGCCCCTATAAATATACATCTCTTTCAGATCATTTGTCAAATTTACCCCTAAATACTTCATATTTTGCTCGTACTTAAAATGGCATTTTTATTTTAATATATGATTGTATATTGCTAATATATAGTAATTCAGTTAATTTTTTATATTGACATTGTAAACATACTAAACTTATTTATTAGATTCAGAAACTCTTTTTGCAGATCCATGGGATTTTCTACATAGATAATCATGTTGTCTCAAAAAGATACTTTTACATTTTTCTGTTGAACTTGAATACTTTGTTCGTTTGTTTTATTGCATTGCACTGATTAGAACCTCGGTGCATTTTGAATAAGAGTGCTGAGGGTAGATATTTTTGTCTTCTTCCTGATTTTAGGGGAAAACATTCAGTGTTTTACCATTAAATATGATGTCAGCTGTAGGTTTTTGGTAATTGCTCTTTATTATGTTGAAAAGGTTTCCTTCTATTTCTTGTCAACAGTTTTTATCAGAAATATATAAATAGATTTTTATAAAATGCTTTTTATCTATTAAGATGATCATATTTTAGTTTGATAATATCATAAATTATATTGATTTTTGAGTTTTAAACAAATACTTGCCATTGCATTCTTAGAAGATTATCCATTTTATGTAATGTTGAATTCTATTTGCTGAAATTTTATTTAGAATTGTTATATCTATGTTTATAAGAGATATTGGTCTATAACGTTCTTTACTTGTATTTCTTGTCCAATCTCGAGAGGAGGGCAATGCTGCCCTCAAAGAAGGAATTGGGAAGTAGTCCTTCCTCTTACTTTTTATGTGATTGGTATTTTGTTTTTGCTAACTATTCGGTATAAATCACCAGTGAAGCCATTTGTACTTGGAATTTCTTTTATGGAAGATTTTTAACTACAATTTCAATTTCTTAATATATGTAGGTTTCTTTGGTTTTCTGTTTCTTCTTGACTGAGTTTTGGTAGTTTGTATCCCTCGAGGAAATTTGCATATTTTATCTATTTAATAAGTGTTTGAATATTTTCGTGCCAAGTTGTTTATATCATTTTAACAGCTGTAGAATTTGTAGTGATGCTGTCCTCTTATTTCGGATATTGTTAACTTGTTTATTTTAAATTATGATTCATAATAAGCCTGACTGAAAATATACCAACATTATCGATCCTCTCTAAGAATCAGCTTTAAAAAAAGCATCATCATGAGGTTTTGAGTGAAAAAAACAAACAAACTCAAAGTGCTTTTTCTATTCTCTCACTCAACAATAATCAACACGAAAGACTTCTGTGGCCAGATACCTGGGGGATTTCTCTCCACCAACAGGCAAGCAATGCATTCTGTAGCAGACAACAGTTGGGGCATCCTTTAATTTAGTTCAGTCCACCTGCAGATAGCATCAGGTCCCACAGGTTTGTTTAGGGCTCAGTCTCATAAGACTGCCCCCCACTCCAGGTGCTAATAGCAAGCTCCTGGTGGTTTGCCTGTGCTTCTGACCAACTGACTACAAATTGAGGATCTTACTCTCCCTTCTTGGAGTTGATTAATTTTCTAGAATGACTCACTGAACTCAGGACCACACCTAACTTGCACTTAATGACTTATTATAAGCTATATTGCAAAGGATATGGATGAAGAGATACATAAGGCAAGGTATGGGGGATGGAATGTGGAGCTTCCAAGCCGACCCCCTGGTACGCCACCCTCCAAGGACCCACATGTGTTCAGCTATCCAAAAGTATCCAGAAGCTCTGTGAACCTGTCCTTCTGGGTTATTATGGATGCTACATTATGCAGGCATGATTGATTAAACCAATGGCCACTGATAATCAACTTTACCTTCATCCCCTATTTCTCCTAGATGATTGGAGGGTGAGACTGAAAGTCTCAATCCCTTATTCCTGCCTTGGTCTTTCTGGTAGCCAGCATTCATCCTGAAGCTTCCTAGTAGTTGTCATCCATCAGTCAACTCATGAGCATACAAAAACCCTCACTTTAGACATTCTAAGGATTTTAGGAGTTATATGCCTGGAAATGGGGTCAGAACAACTATGTATTTTAACAATAGCATAGGTTTCATTAATTTTTATCTGTTTAGTTTAATTTGCTTTTTTTGCTAGTTTCTCATGGCAGAATGTTAAAATCTTATCTTCTCCTCTGTGACTCCAACAACACAAATATTAGATCTTTGGTTATAGTCCTGCATGTCCCTGAGCCTCTGTTCATTTTTTTTTTTATTTTAGTCTATTGCACAGCATTTCTCCTTTTGGAAAGATAGAGTAGACAACACATTTTCCTATTTCTCCCACTAAGGATAAATAAAACCTCTGAACATAATACAAACAAGCATAAGAAAACCCGGAAAGGTCGAGAGAAGAGGCAACCTTCTCTATTCCCAAAGAATTGCATGGCCAGCATGGCATTGAGTAGCCTGGATTTTCTTTATACTTCAAATAATTTAAACTGGGGTAAGAACAGTTTATCTGGATTGTTAAAAAAAGAAAAATCTCATCATTTAAATTATATGCATTTTTCTGGCATGAAATTTGGAATTCAGTAGCACCTTATTAAAGTGGTATCAGACCAGGGGTGGTAGCCCATACCTGTAATCCTAGTACTTTGAGAGAAGACCAAGGCACAAACTCAGGAGTTTGAAACCAGCCTGGGCAACATAGCAAAATCCTGTCTTTATAAAAATAAAAATTAGCCAAGCATGATGGCATGCACCTGTAGTCCCAGCTACTTGGGAGGCTAGGGTCAGAGGACTGCTTGAGCCCGGGAGGTTGAGGCTGCAATGAACCATGATAGTGCCACTGCACTCGCGCCTTGGTGACAAAGCAAGACTCTCAAACAAACAAACTAATAATAAAAATAAAGTGGTGTCAGAGAAGACATAGCGAAGAGTCATGACATTCATTACCATTCAACAGTAAAGAGACAACACCCCCACTCCCACCCCAGTGTGAATAGGTGAACATGGGGAATACTAATGAGGGACTCTTCTCCTCCAGCCAAGATGGTATTAGTAGAGATCTAGCAGGGAGCCTGAACTCTACGCTTACCCAGCAGTTATAAGAAACCCTCCCCTCCAAGACCAGGATGTCAGCATAAGCCAAGTAGAGAAACTGTACTTTTACTCCCACTTAGCAGCAATGAGATAGTTTCATGCATGCTTCACCCAGTGGAGCAGTGTCAGAGGAGGCCTGCTGAACCTTACAAATAAATGAGGTCTAGAATCTTATAATACCAAATACTCTTGTTTTCAATTAAAGAAATCACTTAGCATATTAAGAATTAGGCAGACATCAAAATGAATTAGAAAAGATGATAAATAGATGCCATATGAGAGGACAGCTGTTAAATGATTTGACAGATGTTAAAATATCCATGAGAAAGTGCTTTAACAAGCAATTATGAACACCTGAAATAAATTAAAAATAGAATGTTTCAACAAAATCTGAAAGTCTTAACAAAGTTATAGAATACAGAGAATCAAATGGAAGTTTCAGAATGAAAAAAATACATTTAAAAACTCAATGGATGGCCTCAAAAGCAAAATAGAGAACATGGAATAATCAGTGCAGTTGAAGATAAAACAATATAAATTAACCCCTCTGAACAACAGAGAGAAATACACTGTAATATGTAAAAAGTATTTACATATACTATCATTTTCTGCTAATCTTGCTTATTTGTTTATTTATTTATTAACTTTAAGGCATTTTGATATTTTTACTTTGGTTCTAAATAAAAATCTTTTTCCCTAAAAATAGTATAGGTGCTGCAGACCGAATGACCTAATGTCATAATTAAGACATTGTAACTATTTAAAGATTTTGAGATCTCAGCCCTTCTATCCCGTGTTTTGTGACCTGGACTTCAGGACACTCTTTGTAGAACTCACAAGCGTATTTTAAACTTAACAGTGACCAAAGTGAACAAAGCCGTTTCCTCTCTCTCAGGCTTACGCCTGGAGTTGTCAAGTGAAAATTCTTCCACATTCTCTATTTTGCTTTCTCTTCTAATGCTGTCCAATAGCTATCAAGGAACTAAAAGACATCCTGATGGACACTAGCCAGATTTTCCTTTTTTTATGTTGAAATATAAAGTTGTAATTAAAGGGAATGAGATTCAGAATCAGATAGACAAGGTTTTAATTCTTCCATTCCCCGTTCTTATCTGTGTCACACTGGACAAGATAGTTAACTGCTTGCTTATTATGACCCAGGTTTGTGTATACAAAAGTATAAAAGTTCAGCAACTTGAGAGACGTATTAGACATTCAATGTATTTCAGTTTGTCTCTCTTTATGGCCATAAAAAAAAGTTATGAACAATGTCTGTATGTGGACTCTGTGTGTGTGTGTGTGTGTGTGTGTGTGTGTGTGTGTGTGTGTGTGGTGTTCCATGTAACTTAGGGTACTTAAAAGTTCAGAGTAACTTGTAACCAACCAGTGTAAAGCCAAGCTAAGACAATATTTTATAAGGGAATGATTTGTCTAGCTTTCTTTTCTTGAACACAAAATAATATTTTGTTGTAAGACATAGGTGGGGTCTTCCAAGATGACTTTTAAATTCCTGCAGCATTGGACTCTGAAGATTATAGAGAATTTTGTTAGAATAACTGAACCCTTACTCTGAAATGGGAAACATATGTGTGTGTGTGTGTTTGTGTGTGTGTATATATGTATGTATATATATATATGTATATATACATGTATGTATGTATATATATGTATATATGTATACAGTTAACTTGAGCAAATCATATACAACAAACTAGAAACATCATGTGGTACATGCCATTATTGTACTTTCTCCTCATTCAGAAACTGAAATTATTTCTTATACCTTGTGTCCAAGATAATGAGGTATTCTGTTTCTCTGAACTTGCCCTAACAATGTGTTATTCCAGTACTGATTATTGATGTCCCCTTAGCACTCTTATCCCATCTTGTCCTGACTGGAATAACGGATCATTTGATTTGTTTCTTTTACTGGTGTTAAATCTTTTGCATATGTGAAATTCTCATTACACATGGTCTATATCAAATGGTTTCTGAGGGGACTTTACATCTTTCTTACATGCTTTGCAAAATTCTTTAATATTTTTGGCCTAAGAAGGGTAATGGTTCTCTCTAAAATGAAAATCCATTGTCTGAGTGTCTGCTTCTCATTCTGTGATTAGCATTTACTCTCCCCATTTTAATGTTGTTGTTTTTTTCCTCAAACTGAGAGAAAATTAATTTGCCTCCGTTTCTAAGCATCTGGGCCTCATAAAGGAATCTTCATGCACTTTCTCTCTCTCTTCTTCTTTTCTCTTTGCATCTACTTCATTCTTCTCTAGTCCTGTTTGTTTTTCTCCACATTCCAACCTTCACTGCTCTGTGTTATATGTAAAGTAATGTCTATTAATTTAATGGCCTAGAAGCACTGCTGGTGAATAAACAGTGACTCTGAAGTCACATCTGATCACCTGCCGTAGTATCAAACAAGCCTAATACCAGATCTGTCATGATGGGTTTTACAAGGTTCCAGTGAGAAATGAAACTCAACAGCTGAAAGACATTATTCCTTGCAGTTTGGTGGAATTCATAACCAAGGTGCTCTGCTGCTAGGGAATAGGAACATTGTAGACACTTAGTTGCCTAAGACAGAGGCTACTGAATTTCAAATTTCACACCAGAAAAATGCACATACAATGTGTGTGAGGAGATTTTCATCTCTTTCTATGACCCATATTAACTCTTATTGCTACTCAAAAAAAGCAGCAGGTTCATAATCCTGAAATGACCCATTCATTAAGAAACAATAGAAGACATAAACTATTTTATTGCAAATAGTACTCTACATTCCCTATTTGTTCCTTCCTGAATTATTATATATAACAATTCCTGAATTATTTTTCAGATCCAGTAATACTTTCTTTTTTATATGGCATGGATGAGTTTTTAGAAGTCTCTCTTATCTTACTAAGGAGAGGAACAAAAAACGGACCATAATTATGATATCTTTGTATTTATAATACCTTTAATGGCAAATACAAGATTCTGAAACACTGCTAAGTGTGTGAAAATTTTGCACACTGCCTGTCTTGCAGGAAGATTTCTTCCTTTTTTACCTGAGTATTCTGGAATATGATCATTTTAACAAACTGTCGATATAGGGAGGGGGAGGAACTGATGAAGAAGAATTAGAAAAAATATACTGTTAAGTTAGCCAGGTTGAATTACAGATGATTAAACTTTGTTATATCATGTTTAAAAAAGGAAAACAAAAATAAAACAATAACTTCAGAAAAATAATTACTTAAAAGGTAGGTTTTTGATGACAGCTTCTGAAAAATCCAATCAAACATTCTGTTCTGTGGGCATTAATGCATTATGAAGGAATCCCTTTTGTTCTGACAGTTGAAGTAGGGAACCATTTCCTTTGTCTTGGCCTTAGTCTCTGCATCGTTGCCTAGAAACACAGTCTCTCAGAGGCATTTGCCCATCAAAGTGCAGTTAAGGTAACACATTTGCTTTTCAAATGGAAATTATTAGAAAGAAGTGAAGTGAAGGTAGGTTAAACAAAATGAGTTTTTTGTTTATGTGTAGGTAGAGCCCCAAATTACTCACACTATCTGAGTACAAATACAGAAGAATTAAGTATAATCACAAAGAAAAGCATAAAGCTATAGGGTGATTTTTTTTATAAGAAAGCAAAATATATAGGCTTCTCAGTAGTTAAAATTGTTAAAGGAACCATATGTAGAAGCTCATTATCTGCACAGTAAAACAATTAACAGTTGACTACATGCCAAGCACTTTCTCTTTGAATGTTCCAACATTATCCCAGATTGGTTGTGATTGGCCAACTATTGCTAATCCATTTGCTTTGCAGGGTCACATCAAAGACATCCAAAGAGTCTGGTCAAAGGATGAGATTGTGTTTGTCTATGGATTATTTTATATTGTTAATTCTGCTTTTGTATAACTTTATCTTCCTTTCCGTAAGATAAAATTATTTTTTAATACTCAATAAAATTATAACTACAAATTTTACTCACTAGGATGAGTAGAATTTGTTGTTATGAGTAGAATTTGTACTAGAAAAAAATAGATGGCTGCAATAAATATTTATATACATGATATAAAATTCACTTCGTGTACTCATTTCTCATTAGAAGTTTAGTCACGAAGTAGCTTTCCAAGAAAATTCAGGGGATCATATAATAGCTGCCACTGTCAAAACTTAAAAAATAAAAAACCATACTTTTTCTCAGTTGACCCCATTGTCCTTGAAGAAATGTCCTGAGTGATTAATTCCTCTTGGTTTTCTGTCTAGAAAGTAGGAGTTTGTGTACTTCTCCCCACTGATATTCGTGTGGTTTACTCATGGGGGCTCTCGCTGTAACTAGTAACCAAAATCATGACCTAAAGAATATTAATATTAACTCTTTTAACTGCTCTCAAAAGGTTAGGATGGAAGATGGTTTCTACTTCCAAAAGTGGTGTATATTAACGTCCAAGTACAGAATTAGTAGTAATTAAACATGGAGATGACTTCTCAGAGTTACCCAAAACCTATCCATGTGAAAGCATTTCTGTTAGTGCACTTCTTTGGATGCCATCCATGCACAGCAGAAATGTTCAACTAAAATTGTGTGTTGAATCAAACTTGGTTTATTACAATAACTCTAACAAAAACATCACTGTAGCATTTTTAATAGGTTCTGAAGTAAATAAGTCACTATTAGCATTTTTTTAATTGTTTTGTACTAGCAAGGATAATCACTTGTGAGTCCATGTTGTAACACATATGAGAGTTAATGATGTACCGTGGAAATATAGTGTGAGTTCGTTGTAAGGGAAGCAAATGGTGGGAGAGTGACTAGGAAGAATATGAGGAAAACTGATAGAAAATAAGGTTTATTTTAGTAAGGTTTGTACAGATTCATCTTCACATTGACTCCTCCCTCATTTTCAGAGATGAGTGTTCTGCTCTTCCTGCAGGGAAGGCATTCATCTCATGGGAAACTTACTTATGTCCTGCTTGATTTTAGGAATGAAGAGAGAAGTTGAGAACCGTTCCTGCATCTGCTGTTTCTCAATTGCCTTCTGTTCAAAATAGTGAATTTGCCAAAGTGGCGTATTTTGGGGGTGGCATATATGAAGAATTGAATTAGGAGGGGGGATGAAGCAAGATGCAAATGAAATTGCTTATAGAATGACAGAAAAAATAAAAGTATAAGTTGAGTGGTATTAAATAGTTCGTTATAAAATATTAAATAATATTAATGTGATTTATTATTAATTTAGTTTGTGTCAATTCTGTTATTTGGCCCAAGATAGTCATTTAAATTGAACTTTTTATATAATGCAACTGAATTAGACATACTGATAATTGCTTTCTTTGTAGGCTCTCTTAAGTAAATTATCAAATTGAAAAGACGATAAATAACAAATAATTCCCATACTTTTAAGGGCTAAGTAGAAGAACAGTAAAAACTCGGAATGCATTTCTGAAAAAAGATTGTGTTTTGAAACAACTTTGATATTTTTATACCTCATTGCCTGCATGCCCTAACCTGGGTTAGCTTCTTTGGCTATTAATCCTATTATCTTTGTTCAAATTATTACTGTGTACTATCTTAGAAAGATTAGTATTTTTATCTTTCTTTTTTTTTGGTCTTTGTTCTAAATTTGTAAGTGAGATTACCACACTCAAATTTTGCTTAATAGATTATTCATGCCTAACTAATGACTTTAAATGGATTTTGTCTTTGGCCTTTCCCTGCAAAGAAAAACAAAACAAAAATTACAAAAAAACAACAATAAAAGCAGCTTACTTGCAATCTGGATCACATATCCTCTTTATTTTACTATTCTCAACAGGGTTAGAATTGCATTAAGCCAAGATGTAGCAGTGCTGTGCTGAAGCTGTTTGTCTTTTAAGGTTCAGTGAAAATCACTGTGAAGTTCTGACCTTTCCAACTGATAGTATGTGTTTGGGGACGGTTACAGTGTTTGCGATGAGTTCCTCAGGATCTTATTATACATGGTTGAGTAAATCTCCAAACCCTCAACTTCATGACATACAAAATAAAATTATTTTCAAAATAATAACTAATTTCCAAGATAAAAATAGGAAAACACATACAGTTTTGCAAACTCGTCAAGAAAAATCACTGAATTTAAATGCATTTCAAATCTAAATACTTTAAACATTTCTGTTGCGGATATTGATTATCAAGTACAAATGCACACCTGTGCTCTTTTCTGTGAGCATTCAAAGTGCTGGAAATTGAATTTTCTATTTTTTCATATTTTACTGACTAAAATCATTAAATGTCATTTGAACTATTACTATCAATTAAGAAATAATAAAGAAGAAGAATATATAAGCATTGATTTTACAGTCAGTGAAGCACAGTGAGAAAAGCAAGGGCTTTGGAGTCAGAAAGACCTAGTCTTTGAAATGAATGTAATTGTTACACATGTAAGTTTGACCAGTACATCTTACCTTTGTGAGATTCATGTTCTCTAAACGTAAAATGTATGTAATAATACCTATCTCATCAGATTTTCAAAGGAGCACATATTTATGTTTCTAGCCCAATATAGGGATTCAAAAGGTGATGTTAATTTTGATACTACAATCAAAACAAATAAAATATTAAACAGTGTTGTGGTCTGAATGTGGACCCCCAAATGCAGATGTTGAAATTTAATAGCCAACATGATACTATTAAGTGGTGGAACCTATAGAAGGTGATTAATTCATGAGGGGGGCAGAATCCTCATGGGTGAGATTATGGCCCTTATAAAGGACTTGAAAGAGTGGGTTCCTTTCCTTCCACCATGTAGGAGCCCAGCATTCATTCCTTTCAAGGGATGAAGCAACAGAGTGTGATCTTGGAAGCAGAGGGTAGCACTCACCAGACACTGAATCTGCTAGTGCCTCTCCAGATGTCTTTTCAAGATACTGATTTCCTTTCCTGTCCTGGGCTTTAAAACTGTGACAAATACATTTTTTGTTCTTTATAAGTTATCCAGTCTCAAGTGTTTCCTTAAAGCAGCACAAATAGACTAAGACAGTAGGTAATACATATTATACTGTTGTGAACACTTTTAGTTTAACTTTTAATAAAAGTTGTCTAAAGGGGTACAGGGTGCTGTTTTGATACACATGTACAATGAACTGATCACTCCAATAAAATTAATCAACATATTCAACTCTTTACATAGTTACTATTGTGTGTGTGTGTGTGTGTGTGTGTGGTAAGTATACTTAATATCTTCCGTCTTAGCAAATTTAAACCATTCAACACAGTATTAACTATAGTCACAATGCTGTACATTAGAACTCTCGAACTTCTTCATCCTACATAAATGAACTTTTATACCCTTTAACCAACCTCTCATTTTCTTTACTCCAAACCCCAAACCACAACTGGAACCCTAATAACCACCATTCTACTCTCTGCTTCTGTTAATATTGTTTTTATATTCAACATATAAGTGAGATCATGCAGTATTTTTCTTTTTGTCTGGCTTACTTTATTTAGCATAATGCCCCCAGGCTTATCCTTATTGTCATAAATGGCAGGATTTCCTTCTTTTTAAGGCTGATTAACACTCTTGTCTATATGTAACCACAATTTATGTGTCCATTCATCTATTGATAAACACAGCTTACTTATTTCCTTATCTTGGCTATTGTGAATAATACTGCAATGAACATGGGAATACGATAACTCTTCAAGATATTGGTTTCCTTTCCTTTGAATATATACCCAGAAGAAGGGATTCCTGGATCAATGGTAATTCTATTTTTAATTTTTTGAGGACCCTTCAAACAGTTTTCCCTATTGCTATATCAATTAACATTCCTAGAGTAGAGAGCCCAGAAATAAATCTATATATATGTGGTCAACTAATTTTCAACCAGGGCACCGAGAAAAAGATTGTTGCAACAATCTTTGGAAAATACAATCTGCCACATATTCCAAGGGAGAAGAAAGTTTTAAGAAGAAAGATAAAGTCGTAAGTGTTTATTACCACAGCCTAGGTTACATCAGCATTGAAGAAAAATAGTCTTTCAATAAAGAGTGCTGCGAAAACTGGATATCCACATGCAAAAGAATGAAATTGGACATGTATCTTACGCTATACACAATAATCAATTCACAGTAGATTAAAGACTTAAATATAAAACCTTAAATCAAAGCACTCCTAGAAGAAAACGTAGGGAAAATTTCCATGATACTGGTCTTGGCGGTGACCAAGCAAAAGCAACAAAAGCAAAAATAAACAAGTATGCCTCCACCAAAATACAAAGTTTCTCCACAGCAAAGGAAAGAATCAATAATGAAATGGCAAACTACAGACTGGGATGAAATATTTGCAAACTCTATATCTGATAGGGGTTTAATATTTAAAATATATGAGGAATCTATACAACTCAATAGCAAAAAAGAAAAAAAAAACAAACCTAATTTAAAAATTGGCAAATGACCTAAATAGACGTTTCTCCAAAGAAGACATACCAATGGCCGACAGGTGTCTGAAAAACTGTTCAAGATCATTCGTCACGAGTAAAATGCAAATTAAAAGCACAACGAGTTACGAGCTAATATCTGTTAGTGTGACTATTATCAAAAGAGAAAAAATAACAAGTGTCAGAGGGCATACTGAGGAATGGGAATCCTTATCATAAACACTTTTGACTTATTCACAATGTGAAGTTTTTTCCTTTTTCCTTTTTAAGATGTTTACATGTATCATTTTTATTTACATACTTGTTTAACAAGACAGACTGCTCAAACCAAAAGTGCCAATAAATTCTTAATGGCAAAATACTGGTCCTTTTCTTATGCTTATGTAACCTAGACTCTTTGTAGTAATAAACACTTATATCTTTGTCTTTCTTCTTAATACTGTCTTCTCCCTTGGAATATGTAGCGGATTGTATTTTCCAAAGATTGTAGCAACAATAACTCCCATGTCACTTGCCATCTTATAATAGGATAATAAGGTGTAGTCTATGCCCCTACTTGTGAAATGCAGAGCTATTGTACTTTTCCAATAGAAAAAAAAAATGTGGAAGAAAATCTTTGTGATTTCAAATTAGAAAAACATTTTTTGATAAGATACTAACATTTTTTGATCCACACTTAAAAAGTGATAAAACTGACTTTATTGATATGAAAACTTCTATTCTTCAAAAGAAACTTAAGAGAATGAAAATGCAATCACAGGATAGGAGATAATATTTTCCAATCATGTATCTGGCAAGTGACTTGTATCCAGAGTAAGTAAAGACCTCTCGAAAGTTAAGAATTAAAGAAAAAATAAGAAGAAAAAATGATTTAAACAGACCTTTTGCCAAAGAGATAGATTGAAAATAAGTACCTGAATTAGTCATTAAGAAAATACAAATAAAATCACAATGAAATACCAATACACAGCGCTAAAATATTTTTTTGAATGGCACAACAAGCATTGGTAAGGATATAGAAGAACAAGCCATACTGATATGGTTTGGCTGTGTCCCCAACCAAATCTCATCTTCAATTTAGCCCCCATAATTCCCATATGTTGTGGGAGGGACCCAGTGGGAGATAATTGAATCATGGGAGTGGGTCCTTCACATGCTAGTCTCATGACAGTCAATAAGTCTCATGAGATCTGATGGTTTTATAAAGGAGAGTTTCCCTGCACAACCTCTCTTCTCTTCTCTACTGCCACGTGAGACATGCCTTTCAATTTCTGCCATGATTATGAGGCCTCCCCAGCCAGGTAGAACTGAGTCCATTAAACCTCTTTCTTCTGTAAATTGCTCAGTCTCAGACACGTCTTTATCAGGAGCGTGGAAACGGACTAATACACATACACTCTGGTGAGACTATAAAATATTGCAACCATTTTTGAAACTAATGCATTTCTTTAAAAGTTAAATATGCACCTATGTTATAACATGTTTCTTGGATGTTCTACTCCTAGATATTTGCCCAAAAGAAAATAAAAATGTATGACAATATAATAAATTGTACATGAATGTTCATAATAGTTTATTTGTAATAGGCAAATATGAAAAATGATCAAATGCTCATCAACAAATGAACAAATAAATTGTGATATATCCACACCATTGAATGATATTCATCAATAAAAAGAAAGAACTATTGATATATACAACACGGATAAATCCCAAACTAATCACCATCATCCTCGTCATCATCTTGATTATGGTGATGATTTCATATTTGTATGGATATGCCAAAACTTAAATTGTATACTTTAAATATAATAAATATTATACATCAATTATACCTCAGTCAATTTTTTGTAAAATGTAAAACAGCTTCCAGGAGAACACATTCTGTTATGTCACTTAACTAATCAGGACATTTCATCAATTCATTTCATCTTTGTGTCCCTCTGTTTTCTTGAATATTTTGGATAAAGAATAGTATCAACTACATAGCTTGTTGTTTTGCTTTAGTATTAAATGAATTAATCTCTTGTAAACCTCTTAGAGGTGCCTGAAATACAATTTAAGAATTAGTTATTAGCTATGCTTAATATGTAGGAACAGGTGACAGGTTCCTCACTGGTCTTACAGACCACATATTTCCCTGATGTAATGGAAGTCTATTTCTCCTTTCAGTGTCATGAAACAATGGATATATTTTCTCATTTACTTTTGGTCCAGGTTCTATGCTACTCTAGTGCTCTTTAGCTCAGCAGAATACGTCCTCTATATCTCTATGAATAACTAAAAAAATTAGATCCAGCAGTTTTGCAATTGTTAGTCACTAAGAAATTTTGTCATTTTTTAAAAATCTTTCATTCTGGAATTTCTTCCACTCCTTCCACCTCCTAAGTACCATAAACTGAGTTTTTAAATGTAGCTTTTCATGGACTGAGTACTTCTTACAAAATAGAAAATACCACCCAAGAGCTGGAGACATGTTTTACCCCAACTGCAGATTACTGGAAATAACTAGGGTTCATCCATACTATATACAACTCTTTGTTAACAATATCTTTGGGCTGAGATGCCATATCTGAGAGACCAGACTAAGTGTGCTTGGTTTTTTATTTAGTGGAACTGAAAGCAGCCAGCTGCATTTCTGTTTGAATTGCTCCCTGAGCTCTCCTGCAAATATATAAAAGGATGTTATAAATAAGTTAGGAGTTGATGATTCTCATTTGTCAGAGAGGGCAGCCTAAGTAAAAGCTACAGCAGGGAAAAACAGAAGCAAAATATTAGGAAATCCTTCATAAGTATAGAGTGAGTTAATCATTCAGAAGATATTCTCAGAGAACCTGAGGAAATGTTTAAGACTAGGGACAATATCTTTTCTCTGGAAAAGACAGCAAGAAGGAGATACATACTTTCCAAGATTAGATGCAGGATTTTGTAACTTGATTCTCTGGTATTATCAAATTAATTTGAACACTAAATACATTTTAAGGTATGTGCATCTCTGAGGATGCATGTGTGTGTCCATGTGCTGATGTGGGGTGTGTATAAGAGGGGTAAAGAACATGCATAGCAGGGTTTTTAATCACCCAGCCCTTACTTGCTTGTCCTCACGGGACATGGCTGTATCTTCCCATACCCTGTACCCCTCAGAAGCCCTGCAGTTTCAGCAGAACTAGCTACTTTCTGTTTCCTGAATATGAACATTGACATCCATTTGTTCTCATGCATGTGAACTCATACTTTTTCATTTTTTGAGATGGAGTTTTGCTCTTGTTGCCCAGGCTGGAGTGCAATCACACAATTTTGGCTCACTGTAGCCTCTGCCTCTTGGGTTCAAGCAATTCTTTTGCCTCAGCCTCCTGAGTAGCTGGGATCATAGGCGCCTGCCACCATGCTTGACTATTTTTTTTTTTTTTAACTCCGGACCTCAGGTGATCCACCTGCCTCAGACTCCCAAAGTGTTGGAATTACTGGTGTGAGCCACAGCCCTAAGCCCATATTTTTTCTTTTTGAATTTCCATTATTTATTATGAGTTCCAATGTTGCATTGGCTTAGATATCTTCATCAGTCTCCCTAGGCTGACATGAGGAGTCTCTCCTCTGTATTCCAGCACTTTATGGATACTTCTGTTGTGATCAGCCACTGAATTCTATCAACATTACTGTGGTTGGCTATCTCCAGATGGAATCTTTCAAAGATTGGGGTCATATTTTATTTTTCTCTTTATCATTGGTGCTAAGACTGTATTTGGCTTTGTAGTTGGTGTTTTTCATAGGCTTATGGAATGAAGGACTAAATAAATACATGAAGAAATGAACACCCCTGGGGTTTCTAGAGATAGTAAACATTTGCAGTACTTCAGGGGATTTTAATGGGTTGATGCTAGTGCTGGTGATATAGACACTGGTTTACTGCACTGGTCTTTAACAGCTGCTGCTGCTCTTGCTGCCAGTTCTCTTCATGTCCCTGGGCCAATCCTGAATTGTTGGGGGAGTCTGGCAGGATGATCAGTTGAATGTACTTAAAAAGGTGCAAGATGCTAGAAAGAATTAGCATTGGGGACAGAGCTGGAATAACATGATCAAAATAATATGAACAAAGAGACATTAAATTTAGGTAGATGAAATAAGGCAATCAAATAGTCAAGGGGAAAAATATGAGTAGGATTTCAAAGGAAAAATCTGTGCAATAAAGACAAATATCTCAAAATTCTGCAAAAACCTAAGAGGTAAAATGTGTAATGTAAGTTACCAAGTACAATTATTTTTAAGGAAAATGAGTTACTGGAATAATTATTTGATGAAATTTACCATATAGAGAACTTTTCTGTTCAGTTAAAAATAAAGTCCTCCTTTATGCTATAATATTCCAGAAAATAGCTCAAGTTATTTTGAAAAGTTTCTCTAGAAATGTGGTCATAACGGAATCATTCTCACTTTGTGCATATGAGTACATGTTCCTATCATATGTTGGTGTATAGCAAGCTATACCTGAATTCCGAAATTTAGTGATTAACAATAACAACAATCATTTTACTGTTATCTCTTATGAAGGTTGACTGGGTTCAGCTTGGAAGTTCTCACTCGAATCCTTCATGTGGTTGCTATGAGAGGATGATTTCGCCTGCAGTCTTCTAAGGCACACTCACTCACATGTCTGGTACCTGGGCTCATAAGATGCAAATAGCCAGGAGCTGAAACAACCCAGTATCTCCTTCCATCTCTTTATAGTATTTCCATGTGGTTTCTCCAGCATGGTAGCTTCAGATGATATTCTTACATTGATATCTCAGAGCTACAAAGATGTCTATTTCAAAAAAAGGTGGAAATGTATTTCCTTTATGGCTTCAGTAATCATGCAGTGTTATTTCCACCGTGTGTGTTCCTTGAGAACAGTTATAGAGACTCTTGGGTTCAAGAGGAGGTGACATATACTCCACATCTCAATGGGTGGACTTTTAAAACCATCATAAGCATTTTCAAGTACAGAGCAACACACACACGCACACACACTCACACTTCCTTACAAGCTTTCAATTACTTGGGTGTCGTGAATTTTCAGCATGATTCAGACATGCTTTTAGAACTGCTCCTGTCTTGCTAATATGCATGACCTCCATAGACATTTAAATGGAACTTTATTGAGTGAAAATGGCAATAAATTAGAATGAGATAACTTCTTCATTGCCTATTTTTAGAGAGACTAATTCCTAGAGAGATTTTACAAAGTGCATATGATTGCAGTGGGAATGTGATGCTCATTCTGACACTCTGTAACAGGCAAAGGTTGCTTGGGAAACAGAAACTGCCAACTGTTTTGCATCCAGGGGCTTGGTTTGATGGAATAACTGATTTTTCTTGGTCCCTGTTGTCTATTTACTTGTTGCAATATTTCTGGACACATTCCCACATATAGACTTTCTATTTATGCCTTATTTTCCACTCTCTTCAGAAAAATGACTGAAACTGCTATCACTGCACTACAAATCAAAATAAAACCATGAAAGCCAAAGCAGTCACCAGGATTACTTTTTCAAAACATATTTTAAAATAATTACTATTGTTGATACCATTACAGATGCCTGATGCCAGTGTTCTCAACCTTTTGTTTTCCCTTATTTTCCCCGAGAATTTCCTTTTCCATGAAAATTGAAACCACAGATATATTATATACTATATGCATATCTGTGCTTTATACATATAAAATATGACATTTTAACCCCCTCAAGAGCCGATTTTTCCTCCTTGGAGGTGATATCACCTCTATGGAAAATATATGCCCTATAGGTATTGATTTAAACAAATGATTTAATTCATTAAAACAGCAAATCAGAGATACTACTGCTATATGAGAGACTCACGTCTAACTTTCAACATTTTCTAAGTGCTTGTAACACACACACATATATATAATTGTGTTCATATAGCTAAACATCTGTACATAACACCTAGGAATCTCCATAAATGCTTATTTAAAGAGAGATTTCTACCACCTCCACTAACAACAATAACAAAAAAAAAAGAGGAAAAAATAGTGATTTCACATAGTTCAGATACTGAAATATATTTGTAAAGGCCAGAATCAATGTTCAGAAAGAAGACTTTGGGAAATAATGGAAGTTAAAGCCATTGTTTGGTCTTTAGAAATACACAAACTTTGTTAAACTCCCTTCTTAATTTGAATAGTGATCTGTGAGAATAGCAAACTTCACATGTACAGAACTTTGTACATGTCTTGCCATGATTTTACTGCCATACCTCAGAACTAACCATGCTATGGTCAGGTGGCACCTTATTCTGCGTCAGAAGGTCAGGGAGTTTCAAAGTTAGAAAGTTAATGACAGTACTATAAGCAGTGAAAGACAGTTTAATCTGTAATACCCCTCACAGGCAGGAGATATGGGCACTGATATGTGATTGTCAAGCCACATGTGTACAGTATTTTCTGTTCCATAACTAGGTTCACTTGTGTGCTTCTATAGATCCTTAGTATATCAATGTATGCATGTTAAATCTTAGGTAGTACTAAGTATTTTTAGAGAGCTCTATTTAAAAGTATAAAGTTGTAGCCAGGTTTAGTGGTGTGCGCCTGTAAGTCACAGCTTCTCAGGAAGCTGAGGCAGGAGAATCACTTGAGCCTGGAAGGTAGAGGCTACAGTGAACCGTGATTGTGTCACTGTGCTCCAACTTGGGCAGCAGAGCAAGACCTGACTCAAAAACTAAACAAATAAATAAATAAAATAAAATTATAAAGTTTGAGTGAACCACCACGTAGAGAAAGACATGTTTAGATTCAAATGAGGATGAAATAAACTGACGAGACCTCTGGCCTCTATGGCCATCAGCAAGAGAGTCACTGGTCCACTTGGTGGAAACCCTGAATCATCTTCCCAGATTTGACTTCACAGTCACCTCTCTTAAGAGGTCTCTCTAGACTGCTTCTTCCCCCACAGTCAATCACTTCTTCCTCTGTGTCTCCAAAGCACGAATATGCCACATGCACACTATAGGAACCATCTTCCTTGTGGATTGGCCTGCCTGGCTCCCCCCTGACACATCCATGAAGTTGTGGTTCTCTAAACAGTCAGGGCATCTCAGCTGTCTTTGTGTCCTTTGTTGGGAACACAACACGTGCACATGCAAACTATTTTTTGAAGAAAGGAAGGCAAACTGGCAGGTTATGCTAAATTAGTTTAATAGACTTTGGAGAAAACCTGGTATGGCCTCAATATCAGCCCCCGCCATTCTGATCATTCACTCTCAGAAGACACCGGCACTGAAATTAGGCAGTGGAAGCATTGAACTGGACTGGGCCACTTTTTCTACTTGCTTTTTCCACTTGGGCATAATTATATTTCATAACTTCACTCACTCCCTCTTTCTCATGCGTAAAACTCTAGAGAAAAGAAAACTAATGCTGTGTCTTTCAAATGGGGGAGAATTTGTATTTAGTTGAATCTCATTGGTATTTTTATGGTGACATTAATGCCTTTGAAGGGGCAGTCCTCTTCAGCTACAGGATAGAACGTGTCTCATTTTCTATTACCAGCCCCTATGACTTCATATGGAATTCCAGATTTCTGATAAACTGTCATGTGGAAAAATGATAAAGTGATTTATGCTCAATTTTGCTGGAAGGGAGAAATGCGAGGGCTGTCAGTCTGGGTCTTGAGAACAAATGAGTTACAGTTCATGAGGCAGCTCAATAAGGCTATCATTTCCCATCAGCTCCTATCACTGACAGCCAAGATTTACTAGCTGGGGAAGGAGAAGGGGCTGAGATTTGGTGCCAGGTGAATCGGCACTGTTATTCTATCAACCAGGCTCATAGAGACAAGAGGCTACCATGAATATTTGATGGAAGTGTCTTCCCAGAAATGCATGTGAAACAGCATTAGTTTCTTCCATTCACCAGGAGCCTCCCCCTCTATCCACGTGCATCTCTTTGAAAAATGACCACTTGTAAACCACAAAAGCATTTGAGATTATTTGTTTTTGCTGTTCCGGCTGGTGGTATATTCCTCTTGGCAGTCTGTGCATGCAGTACACTAATTCACTGTCTTCCATTCTCATAGGATGAAGCAAAAAAATTCCTTGTCTACTGACATGCTGTAGACATTATATCTGTCATTATCCATCTGACACAGTGGCAGTGAGTGTACAGCCTTCCAGCCCCTATGCGCTCAGAGAAAACAGACTCTGATCTATGGCGTTTGCTGTGTTCTCCAGGAAAACAAAAGGTGGAGAGGTGGAATGAACTCAGCATAGGCCTAGCAATTGTTCTTGTTGATTTCCTTTGAAGTAGAAAAATGTAACTGTAAATTCTAAACTACTATATGTCCCTTTTCTTTGAGACATTTGTTTTCAGTGGGAAGGGGCTCTGTAGGGGACACACATCAGTACATTTCATATGGGTCAGGTTATTTTTTTTTTAATGGCACACTTAACATTTGCTTTTTCGAGCTAGGGAAATGTATTTCTAAAATCTCGTGTGGCAAGTTTAGTATTCATGTATTCAAAATCATCTGTAGATGATTTCAAATGCATCTTATCTATTTCATTATTTCTCAAGTTGTAATCTTTGGAATCCTACTTCCGAAAGACAGTCGTAGGTATTTTGTGAACATGTGGGAAATTTGGGGCATTTAATAAGAAAGATATGTTTGAACTACTACATATTTTGTTTGCCTTTCTACTGGCGCGACATAGGCAGATTGCTTCATTACAGTATGAAACTTTAACTTCTCTTAAGAAATTTTCCAAGCAGTCTAGTGAAATATTGAAGAAAACTGTTTCTTTTATATGAGTATGATGCCTGTTGCTGGCCACCAGTGTTTCTGGCACTGTGAGATCTTTCCGGCGCTGTGAGATCTTTCCTTATTAGCAATATAAGTTTTGAGGCTGCCCAAGCCATGCCTTCTGGGGCAATGTAGTGAGTCAGTAATATAGTTTATAGAGTTAAGTATGCAAAAGATGGGCAGAGAATTTGAAGCTAAGGCAATACAAATTTTGAGTTTTAACTTATTCTTTTACTCATTCAAAAAATATTCAGGAAATATTAAATGCAGGCATCATTCTTGAATAGAGTTACTTACTAGTTAATCAAGAGAAACAAAAATAATTATCATGGGCAGTTTCAGAAAATCACAAGTATTTTGAGAAAACTAATCAGAGTGAGCTAAAAGAGAGTGGCTATTGATTTTAGTTTGAAGTCAAAGACATTTTTCTGAGGCAATGACTTCTAAGCTGAAATCTGAATGACTAGAAGGAATATGTCATGCAAACATCTTGAGAAGGTGTGTTCCCAGACAGGAAATAGCTAGAATGTTTGAGAAAACAAAAGAAAGTCTCTAGAGGCAAGACTGTAGAGGTCTTGGTAAGTCACTAAGTTGTCTGGCACAGAAGCCTTCAAAGCTCTATTTCTGGCCCCAGGAAGTCAGATACGCTCATAAAGTTCCATAAAAAAAAGGAAAGGAAAAGTACAGTTGATGGGTATTCTCCGCAGCCATCATAGCTTTTCTGAGCGCATATTAAATATTAAATGGGTGTTTATCATTTGCTATGGTTCTAAATGCTATAAGGAAGCAGACTCACAGAGGCTTTGAATGCACTTCCCACAGTCTCACAGCTAGTAAGTGACTGACTGAGACAGAATTTGAACTCAAGAGGTTTGGCTGCAGAGCTCATGTTAGTATTAAGAGACTTATCACTGAGGAAACAGACTTAGAGGAAGTCTTTGCTGGATAGTTTTTCTCAACTTCATGTAACTATACAACTTATGTCACTGAGGTCAAAATCGTAACAAAGTGATATGGTTTTCTCAAATGTTTCTTTCTTAGGCTTACCTAATCCTTTATATTAAAAGTCTCAAAGCCTAACATTCTTTAGTCCAAAGAGACACAGTATTATTGGGTTCTTGGAAAGTTATTCTTCCGAAATACAAATTCTAAAATAAAAATACTAGATTCAATATAAGTAGTTTCTGTATAACATTTAAATTCAAAATCCCCAATGTAAAGTGCTCTATGGAAGACATATTCGCTTTATTACTTTTTAAATTTCAGCTAACCCCCATATAGAGAATTAAATGATAGACAGTAAACCAGCAGCTTTTAATTTTTAATCCATGTAGCTTTGTTTTTCTGGCTTATCAACTACAGTATTTTCTGCCTTAAGGGCTTTTATTTTGTATACTGATGAAAATGATATGCTGAGTATTATATGGATTTGTAGTCTGTGTACTTTCATTTGATGACAAAATGTTATTCATTAAAACTAGCCAAAAAAAACACTTTCTGTAGTGTCAATTGCTTCTTCTGTTAATATCAGCTCAGATGCCTTTCTCAGCTCCTTCCTCTAAACATGAAGATACACCAGAAATGAGGACTTTTCCAATTAAAGCAGCCTTCACAATTTATAAATGCTTATTTTCTATCATTACAGTATAATAAAACACCATGTTTTTGATTCATGATCTTCAGAACTGATCTAATCATAATATCAACAGGTGAGAATAAAAAGAATTTCAAGTTTGTGTTTATTCATATAAACATAAGAATGGTTTGAGAACATAGAAATGTATTTGAATAGAACTTTTAATCCCAGAACTGGAGTTTAGTGAAACTGAAATTTCTCTTGGTGTCTCTTTCTCCCACAACCCACTCCAGTCCTAGAGCAAATCCCCTTGCCTCTGTCCTTAGGGTACACCCAGAATCCCACCACTTTTCTCACCTGCATTGCTGCCAACCAGGCCCAGGCCACCAGGATCTCCCGCCTGGCCTCTCAATGGTCCCCAGCTTCTATTCTAATGCAGCAGTTCCTTTAAAAGCAAATCCTTTGAAAGTTTAAGCCAGAATATGTCTCTGCTCGGCTAAACACCCTCAGAAAGCTTCCATCTCCTGCTAGTAAAAGTCTGCAATGACTATAAAGCTCTCCATGAGCTGGAGCTGCCTCCTCTCCCCATCACCTTTCTAGCCTCTCTTCACTCTGCTTTTAGCCACCCTGACTTTCTGCACTCCAGGCACACACTGTCTCAGCAGCTTTTTGACTATTGGTTTCTCTCCTTGGAATGCCTTTCTTCTGGGACATATGAATGACTCTGAGTCAAATATCTTTTTAGTGAATCTTACCCTAACCATTTATTTTGAAATTTCAGCCTCTCACCCTTGCGCTGTCAGTCCAGGTGGCTCTGCTGTTTTTTTTTTTTTTCTTAACACTTAACAACTTAGCTTTGATGTACTAAGATAACTTACCCTAGAGAGTGAAATCCAAAAGGGTAGGGAATTTTTTCCTGTTTATCATATATCATCCAGTGGCCCCATACCTGGCACAGAATAGGTACTCAGTAAATGTTTGTTGAATTAATGAATCATTGCCTTGTAGTTAAGAACATTTGTCAGTTTGACCAAGTAGATAATTACAGGTTTTATTTTTGCCAATTATTTGATCACAAACCATTATGTTCTGTGATGCTACATTATTTCTTTTGTTTTATTCTTTCTTCTGTTCTTTTTTTACTTCCCTTCCTTCCTTTCTCACCTCCGATTTCCATTCTTCATTTATTTCTCTCCTGCTTCTCTTTCTTCTGTCTCCATCTTTTCTGCCTATCTCATTCAATAATATAGAACGAGAGTTAGGTGCTGTAATATGCAAAGTTTATGATAAGCTGTTCTTCCTCATAAAGCTCATTGTCTAATGCTAGAAACTTAGAATAGAAACCTGCCATAAACGTGGTGAAGTGCTATGAGGTAAGGCGTGTGCTTTGTGGATAGAGTTGGAGGTGAGGTTAGGGAAGTAGTCTAGTGCGATGATGCTTGACTTGGGTTTTGAAGAATGAATAAGAATTTCCTCAACGCACAGGAAATCGTAGTTGAATTGTAGGGAATATGCACTGATCTGTAGGGTTTTTGGTTTTTTTTAACCACAGGTAATGGTCTGATGGTAAGTCCTGATTTTCTCAGTAGTTATTATTTGTATAATTTTAACTGGCAGCTCTTTGTAACTGGAAATACAGAGGCATGTGGATATAGTATGAAAGCCCATTGGCATCATATTCAATGAGTGCATTTAGGCCTGGGCTTCACCTATGATTATCCATGAGTCAAAATTTTACAGAAATGGCTTTCTCAACATATAGCTTGTCATTGTTTTCATCATTATTGTAAAATTTGACATAATTTGAAGTCTGAGAAAGAAAACCAAAATTTAGCTTGATAATCAGTGTCAAGCTGCAATGATTGTCTAAAAATCTCCAGAATTTAATTTTAACTTATTTCTGCTTCTACAGTGTTCTTTTCCCAAACACTTCACCTTATAAACACTACACCCACTCAGTTTTAGAAAAGAGGAAACAGACTATTTGAACCCATTGCTATCTTCTGCCATGTGGAAGATAAAAAGTCACACCAGATAATTCAGGATCCTTGCTTATATTATCGATTATTCCTTTTCTCTCTTGTTTATTCAACCTCTAACTTAAACTCGGTTTTCTCTGTTGTCTCTTAAATGTGCATCATTCTGAGAGCTAGAGATAGATACAGAAAGAAAGAAGAGAGATCATTATGAACAACACAAAAATGCAGGGTCACTACCTTTCACTTGTCATCCTTTCTGCTCCACCTTTTACAGCTGAATCTGCAAAGAACATTTCCTCACATGTTCTCACCGCTTAGCCCACTCTCATGCAGTGTGCAGCCTTCCCTTTCCAGCAAACAGCTCTTGATGGTATTACCAATGGCCTCCCTGTCACTAACTAAATAACAGTTTTTCAGTCCCTGTCTTACTTGCTGTATCAGCATTATTCAACACGAATTCCTACACCCTCTTTCTTGCAACATTTTTTTTCCTTGTCTTCTGGGACACAACAGCCATCTGTTTTTCCTCTGTGAATGCTTCTCCGATGTATTCTTTTATAAATGTATTTTTACTACCCAGCTGCTAAATCATGGAGTTAATAAAGGCTTGCTCCTAGGCCTTTCTTTATTCACACTATCCAATGTAATCTCATCCATATCTGGAGCTTTAATTACCGCTTATTAATCTATTCAAATAAATGGTTCCCAAAACTGTATCTCAGGCACACACGTCTCCAGATCCCAGAATTACATACATAACATTTTACTCGACAGCTCTTCTCAATAGCTAATGGCATCTCCAAAGTTAAAGTGTGAAACAAACAACTCTTGATGTTCACATTACACTTCCCCCTCTAAAGAAACCAACATGGTTTTCATTCCGTGTTTCCTAGCTCATGAATGATACCACAAATCACCGGGTTGCTGATTTAAAAACCAGAGTCACTTCTTACTCCCTATGTTCATCCTAAAACTAAGTACTACGGATTTCACCTGCTAAATGTCTCTCAAATCTCTCAATCTATCCACTTGTTTTTTATCTTCATGAACCATGCTCATCTGTTTTGGGTAGACGAGTACACAGAGCCTGCTCATGAGGTTACATCTCTTACCATTATTTCTTCGCACACTAGACTCAGTGGTATTTTCAGAAGCAAATCATATGATGTCAGACTTTTCCTCCTAAATACCTTCCCACTATTCTCGGGATCTTTATTAAGCCTTTAAAATTACTTCAATGTCTAGCAAATCCGAATTCTAACCTCTTCCTGCTTGTTTTGCTTTCATTTTTGTTTTTTTCATCAAATCTGTGTTTTGGATGTAAAACAAGTCATTTACATACTACAACAAAAGAAAAATATTGCCAATCAAACTATGCCACAAGGCTTATTTATCACATGAATTATAAACTGCATTTCAACTTTAGAGATATAAAAATGTGAAAAAAGGAATGTGGGCCATATAAATGTTGAAAAAGTATGATATTTCTTCTGATCCTGCACTTTATCTCCTCTTCTATCTTCTTGCTCTCTTGACTCATTTCAGGTAGGGGAATCCAGGAAGCCTGCTCTGAAGATTTCTATGTAGGAAATTTACTGGAGCACACTCTCAGGGTTAACATCTGAGGGTGATCCTAAGAAGCAAATTTGGGTAGAGAATTATGCCTCAGATGATTCTACAAAGGACTCGGGCTGGGATGGCCCTTCATCAGTATCTTGAATTGTACAAGAAACCTAGACATTTATATTTCTGCATTAACCAGACATCAGATGTGAGTTGCCCATAGAGACCAGGCATGACCTGGAGTCAATCTCTAGCAAACCGAGCAGCTGGAGAATGAGTGCTCAGACCTGGGGTAGGACTGAGGAATGTAGATGGCACACCACAGTATCCACGATAGCCCACTTCCTGCTTTATATAGTAAGTTATAGACAGAGCTGCTCCAAGATTCTACTGGCCTTCTTTTACCTGGGAAAAACTTGCAAGAGGAAGTTTGATGGGATAGAATTAAGCCCCTTTTGCTGAAGCTAGTCTCAAAGCCATACTAATACTTTCACCATTAACCCTGAATTCCCTTCACCCGCCGTTAGTACTTCTGAAAGTCTAGGTAACTTGCCAGATGAGATGGCTCAGATCCTCATACCTAAGAAGTCTGTTCCTCTTATTACCATCTTTTTCTAGGGCTTTGCCGGCTGCTCTTTTCTACTTACCATTAAAATTGGTCAAGTGAATACCAAGAAATGTCCTAGTGGATCACTTAGTTTCCAAACTAAGAATATGATTCATTGATCCATTGTGTAATATCAGTTTAACCTCTCCTAATGATCAATGCCATTTAGGCCTTCCAGGATGCAGACTTCTCTCTTTGCTTGGTAGTCTCTTAGAATGAGAAGTCCTAAGTTACTGGGTAAAACCTTAATTTTGAGATTTATTAGGACACTTGTTTGTCCCTTGGTAGAAGTATATTCTCTCTCAGAATCAAGACATGGAAATCTGTACAGTCTAGAACTCTGAAGATGGGAAGCAGAAATTCCTCCAAATGGTTCTCTAGGAATGATGCTAAGTAGGTCCATTCCTACTTCAACTCCTTCGTTTCTAGACACATGTATTCTACGTAGGAGAGACACACAGTGTCATATACTAGCAATTGATTTTGTATATATATTGTCATTCTTTCTGTATATCATCTAAGATCACACTTGGATAATTGTACCTCAAACAGGCAATTTCTTCACTATGTAAAGCTGCAAGCTTATGGATGATCGGTATATGATAGAGCCAGTGAATCCTATGATTCATACCTACTTTTACCCCTCCTTTTCTCTAAAGTAAGTCAATTTTTTAATATGACTTTATGCAGAATCCTATGTCAATGGATCAAACACTGTAAACCTCTAGACTCTAGTTCTGCAGAGTTTCTGAAGGCAGAACAGAATAATCCATACCATGATATATATTAATTCCAATCAATGCAAATGTGGTAGTCTAAAATGTATCCAAAAATTCCTTAACACTCCTCCACCAAAAAGTGGAGTTTCATATACTTTCTCTTGAATATGGTACAGCTTTAGTCATCTGCTTTTAGTGATGCTGGCAGGAGTGAAGTTATGTGACTTACAAAGCTAGATTAGAAAAGTTGATCCAGTTCTTTACTGGCTCTCTCTTGCATTCGGGACACATGTCTTTAGAGTCCACCACTATGTGCTGAAAAGGTCAAGAAGCTTCATGAAGGGACCACATGGAGGAGTTTGCCTACAGACTCAGCTGAAGTCCCAGCTGAGAGCCAGTATCTACTTCCAGCTAAGTGATTGAGCAAGTACACGTTCAGATGATTCTATTCCCCAGCCTTTGAGCTGCTCTGGCTTATGTGCAGTGAAGCAGAGAAGTGTTGCTGATTTGTGAGAATAGTAAGTGTTGTCATTTTAAGCCACTAGAGATGGTTTCCTGTGTAACAATAAATAAACAAAACATAGAATTACTGCCCCTTCTAGGTGGAAGGCGTCTAATGTAGTCAAGTTTCCACCATATCTCTGGTACGTCCCTTCAAGTGATAGTGCTATATTGGGCGCTAAGTATTTTCTGTTTCTAGCAGGTTGAATAGTCGGTGGGGGCAGTAACAAGATAATTTTTGTAAATGGGCCGATGTGCATTTACATACATGTAAGACTAGCATTTGGGCTGATGAGTCTTCTGTCTTCTTGGCAGGTGCTTTATGGTGCATGTTATTATCAATATGAAGATTTCAAATATTGTGGCTATTCTCATATAGTCATTGACATTCCACCAACCCAGACCTCCTTATTCCTCATCATTCAACTGTTTTCCTTCCAGATCCCTAATCAACCAGCTAAGCCTTTTGTCACTCTATGAGTCAGACTAAATTCTCACCTCAGGACACTTTTATTTCCAAACAAAGTGGACAACCAGATGCATTGCAGAAATGTTAACCATTGGAGAATTGCCCCTCCATTATATTTTCCCGTGACCTTTTAGCAGAGCTCTAAAGTTGTCAATGCCCATTTTTTTCTTATATCCATGTACTAAGCTGATTGATGCATGGTGCAAGCTTGAACTTTTTCTTCTTCTGTCAGCTGGTTATAAAGGACCTCCCTCCCATTCAGCCATATGAATTGAGAGGCACCGGTACAATAATAGTGGATGGCATGGGGGTCTAAGACACCTGCTCCTGTGTCTTACTTAGAACCTCTGGTCTTGCTTATGCCTGATTCCTGAAATACCATTTCTATCTTACATTAGATTGTTACTGGGTACACCCGAATTACGACTCAGTAGTTGTAACAGACACTAGATTTCGATGGGTAGTTCCGACAGCATAGTGACCTCTACTCTCTGTTCAAATACTTCATCTCTACCAAATCCCAGTAGCTTGCCAGAAGCTCTATGTTGGCATGGTCTTGCAGATGGTATGGTTTTTCTCCAGGACCCTACAGTCTATGTTACGGTTCTTCTTTTGGGTTTTACATAAACTACAATTAGGCTTGTTCATCAAAGATGCTTCTGGTATCATAATATTTTCAGGGTGCTTTGTCCCAAGGAGCAGGGCCACTTCTACCACATCCTGGTTCTGTTCTAGACCCCGCTCAAAGCTGACAGCCCTTCATGTCATGTGGTAAATGGATTTGAGTAGTATTCTCAACATGTCATAAATTTGCAACTGTAAAGTGTGTCCATTCCACTATACAGTCATGACTAGGTAAATTATCATAGGTGTGAGCACTTCCCTCACAGGATCTTGGCAGACACCCTTTCTTCTCCAAAATGCTGTTCGTTTTCTTCTTTGTGTTCTTAACTCTTATCTATCATTTCAATCTCAGATCCGAGAAACCTTCCTGACTAGATGAATTCTCACTTCATATACTCTTATATGACCTGTAACTCTCCATTTTAGTGTATAGCAGAGTTTTGGTTTTATAATCATTTGCACAAATATTTAAGTAGTATTTATTTTACTGACTAAGCAGCAAGTTTCATGAAATAAGGGGAGGGTTTTATATTTACATCATCTACCATAGTACCTGGCATGCAGTTCATATTCAATAACTTTTATATTGAATAAGTTACTATTGATTCTATAGTTGATACAGAATAAATGTGAATACATTAATGAATTATGGAATGTACTATAATTTGGATTAGAAAATTGATAGAAAACCTCAAATTCTATCTGATAAAAATAGATTCTTAGGACCCTTACAAGTTTTAAAAATGTTTATTAGTATCTGGCACATAATATAAATTTTGTAAATATTTTTGACTGAAGAAATATATGGCACACAGATTTAATTCTACATATTTTGTCCAGACTCACATTTAACTAGCTTGAGTAGCTCAAAACCACTTTAAATTCCTAACTGGGATGATTGTACCATAATGGTTGATGCTTTCAATATGTCTTTTAACATAAGATGGACATATAAGAACATTTTAGAGAAATAGGAGTAACCATGTTATATATACTGTTAAATCATTCATTAGGTCAATGTGTTTACTTTTGTTCATTTTTACATATTCTAATCTAAACTATAAAACTTTTCTATATTAAATATATTCTTAAGTTAGGCTTTTATTCTATGCATAATATTTTATATTATCATGTTAGAGCATATTAAATGTAAGAACATGAATTTCTATCTTCTTATCTTTTTTTATGTCCCAATAGAATTCCAAACACAAAAATCAACAAGAAGTAATGTCTAACTGAGAGAAATGTTTGATTCAATGAGCTGTTTTGAAATTTAAGAAATTGAATTTTAAAAAATTTCATATTGGGAATAAATCTCATGAATGCTTTTAAAAATTACTTAAGGATATTATACATAAAATTTAGAATATAGAATTATGTGGAAGAAAAAATGGAAAATCTGTATAACTCTTCATCAAAAGGGATTGTTAAGAAAACACATAATACATGCATGCAATGGAATATATACCTCAAAATACAGTCTATGAAGTCATTAGAAAGAATACAGTGGGTATATGAGTTTTAATGTCAAAACCTCTGCAATAATGTCTTTAAGTTAAAAAAAAAGTCTTTAAGTACAAAAAAAAGGAAAGTATAGGGCAACTCTATGTAGAATGGTCTCTTCTGTGTAAACAAAACTTTCAGAAAGGTTACACAGAAATTTGTTAATACTTCCTGGGGAAAGGAATTAGAAACTGGAGAAAAAGTATACCATTCACTTTTTGTTTTTTGCTCTTCTTTGCTATTTGGGTTTTTATGTTGTCCATATATTACTTTTATCATAAAAATTAATGTGAAAAATACTTTTTATTCTTTCACTTTAGGAAATAAAAACTTTAGACATCCCTGTATTTATTAAGCGTTGAGATTCTGGATTGTTCTCTAAATTGTATTTTATTGTACGTTTTATTTCTCAGATCATTTAATATTTGATTTCCTCTGGAAGACAAAATAATTTCAAAATAATAAGACTTCACCATTGCTTTATTATTGAAAATGTGATCAATTTCTTTTCTCATAATTATCATGCCATTGTCAGATCAGGTTCAAAAACTCATGTAGCAACACTGTGATTAACACCTAAAATCTTTTTGTCATGGCAACAATGCTATAATAAATGCCAAAGGAAGCATTGACTGAAAACCAAATATTACTGCCATGTTTTTGGACATTAGAAAGGAAAAGAGAGAATAAGGGGAAAACAAAAATGAAAACAAAACAAAACAAAAAAATCAGGCACTGCTCCCTGGCAGGGCATATCATTAAGGATGCTATGTGACCTCTTCACTGCCTTTGCTAAAAACATATGTGAGATTGCAAGTGGTTCATTCATCTGGCTAATTCTTGCTATGTGTATTAGTACATATTTGCTTTGTAACAGTTCATCAAAATCAAAACAAAAAAAGTGTCATTTCCATTCAATTTATGTGCCTTTAAAATGGGAGAGCGGGGAGTCCCTGTACAATGTGATTCTTTACTTATTTGCAGAACAACTGCATAACACTGGTCTTGCTAGGTGTCTTACTCTGCCAGGAGTCCTGCTTACCAAGGCATGACAGTACTGACATACTGTTTACAATCTCATTATTTAATCTCATTATGTTGAAAGCAAACACTACATTTCTTTTGTTCCTCCATATTGCTTCCATAAGAGTGTTTCATATATGAGGAACATTTGAAATATTTCTATTGGTCATGCTAATTTAGGAATTTGGAACCTCTTTGAAATGGGAACAGCTCAAGCCATTCTCCACAAAACTTTATAATTGCGAAATATATAAGGTTTTTGTTTGTGTTTGAGACAGGGTCTTGCTTTGTTGCCCAGGCCGGAGTGCTGTGGGGCAGTGGCATGATTTCAGCTCACTGCAGCCTCAAATTCCCAGGCTCAAGTGATCCTCCCACCTCAGCTTCCTGAGTAGCTGAAACCACAGGCATGTGCCACAACACCTGGCTAATTTTTGTATTTTTGATAGAGACAGGGTTTTGCCATATTGCCCCGGCTGATCTTGAACTTCTGACCTAGAGCAGTTCTCCCACCTTGTCCTCCCAAACTGCTGGGATTACAGGCATGAACCATCACACCTGACCAAAAATATACAAGTTTTATAAAATTGTATAAAATGTCAGGTGGTGTACATACTTGTATTCTATGGGAAGTGGGGTCTGTATGAAACTTGGCATCTCATTACTATGTATGTGATAATATACTACCTCCTTTGTATGGCATATACAGCTCTTGTTGATCTAACTTACACCAATTTTCCAGTGGTTTCCCAACCAGGAAAGATTCTGCCCCCAAGGGGACATTTGGCAAGGTCTGGAGACACTTTTATTAACACATTATGATGGTTGTGGTGGGAGCACGTATCTAATGGTGAACAGCATGGATGATGCTTAACATCCTACAATGCACAAGACAGCCCCAACACCAAAGAATAATTAAGTCCAGCATGTCAGTAGCGGCAAGGTTGAGATACCCTAGATGACTTTTTCTGCTGCCGCCTTCCAAATCTTATTCAGCTTCTCCACATTAAACCTCTTGTCATTTCCATTCTCCCTAAATTGCCCTTCTTCTTTGACCACATGATCACTCAGGTTTGAAGTACTTCCTTTTGGGTGACTATTCATCAACGTTTGCATAGAACTCTGCTGAGAATGCCCCCATTGTAATATTATAATATTTACTAGCATATATATCCCGCCCACCAGACCTTAAGCTCCTTCAAGGCTCCTGAAATCCTAGTGCCTGGTAGACAGTAGCCACTAAATAACATGTGTTGAATGCTAATTGAATAAAAATAAATTTTTAAAGTTAAAATATATTTGTTTTGTTTGACATCTTTATGAAGAAAAGATGGAAATGCCTTACCAGTTATTCTTATGATGAATCCAGGCTATTGGCTATTATGAAACTGGGGGGGAAATGACCTATTATAGGAAATAAAATTTCAGTCACAACAAAGGAATACTCTGCTTGGAAGTTAAATCAGGCCTTATGCAGTTGCAGGTGTTTTCATTATGCAGAAGATGTAAAATACAGTGATTGAATGGCACTTTCTTAGCAGAGAGATGATACAAGAACAGGTCATAGAATCTTAATTGACTTCAACTCTTTTCAAGCACTCTGCTATCCTGTAGTCATTTTAACCTGACTTCTGCATAATTGCATCCCATCTCTGTAGGGCATAGCAACCTTGGAATCTTCTCCAGGACTGGAAGTTTTTAAATGCTGGTAAGTTTGTGGAGGTGCAACTAAAACTCATTCTCTCCATTCCTCACCCAGTGGCACATATTAAAATGATGACCTTCTGTCTCCACATCGTTCTGTGAAGTGCCATCACCCCTTCAAGCCATTAGGTTGCCCTTTGCACTAGAGTAAATTCTATCTTGTTATACGTGAAAGGATACAGTGCCATAAGTATGGTTTCTCCAGTTTCTCTAGAGCATGGATCTATTTTCAGTTTCCCCTGCAATGCTGCGTACATTGGACTTATCAGAACATGTGGTCTGAGTTCAGGCTCTGCTTTTTGTCAACTAAATGGCACTATACATATTATTTGCTACCTTGTGTTTCAATTTCTTTACCTGTAAAATGAAACATTGGAATAAATTATCTCTAAGGATACTCAAGCGCCTAATCTCCTTTAATTCTATGATTAGTATTGATAAAGGAAATCTCTGCTCATATCTTCTATGTGCACATAAGGGATTTTATCATGGCATAACCCTCAGTCTACTTGATGTTTAAACAACTAATCATCAGACAGTACTGACAACTTAACTAATTTAAATCTACTCAAATGAATTTGCATTGAAATAGTGACTAAGACCAAGAGAGGTTTGTCAATTCCCTTCAATAATCAAACAAATGCTTTTCCTTTATTTGGGAGCAGCATCCTCCTTCTTGCCCAATCTCTAGCCTCTATAATCCATCTTCAGGGAGACTGGCTAACAGAGACACACTGCTGTCCCTTATCTGGCTAGCTAATAAATCCAATTCCCCCTATGAACCTGTTGTGGACTTTGGTTATACTGCCACAGGATAGGGTCAGGAGATATTAAGCTTAATGAATAGAAAGCTACATGTTTCCTGTATTGGGATTTTTTAATGCATCATAAACCATTTAGTCTTTTCTGACTGCCTACACTCAAGGAAACATGAACTCTGGGAACAGGAATGGAGCTTCTAAGCATAGATTCTAACCTGAGGTTATTTTTTTTAAATGCCTGCTAATTGTCCGTATGTATAGTGAATAGAATTCGTGATCAGAATTTAAATGATCAATTCCTATTCCTACCTGCTCTGATAACTTGTACAAAAAGATAACTGGCCTCTATAAAGATAATTGATAGCTTCTGCCTAAACTCATGCCTGGTCAAGCCTTCCCCTTATATGTACAAAACCACATTTGAGGCACAAGGAATTGTTAATTAAATAACATCTTAAGTAAGTGAAAATAGATACGTAAGGTTACCTTAGTGACTATGCTCCGTGAATTTCAAAGGTTGCCACACAAACATGTAAAGAATTCTCTTAATGAATATTTTCACATTTAGGTTAAGCCTGCTAAGATTCTCATAGGAAGTCAGATAAGTGACCTAGTTTTAATAGGAAAAATATTTGAATGCATTTTTATGGTAGGTAATCTGTATATAATGTAGTTATCTACCTAAGGTGTGTTTTAAATTTTTTTTCATAAAATAGACCTTAATATGACATCAATATTTTATGTTCCTCTAATGGCTGCATTTGGGGAAAGGACTATTTGAGACATAAAGCAATATCTAAACAGGGATAGACAGGCATATATAGGGGCAAAAATGTTCACCAGCCTGAGCTCAGTATACCTTTCATTTGTAACCAGCCAACACTGTTAATAAGTAGAAGCAATGGAGAACCAGGCAGTAGTCCTATACACAACCATAAATAGAGATAAGTGACACATCTATAGATTGAGAGGTCAACAGGCTATCTTTTAAGTCAGGCAAAGGATACACACAATTAGTATTGAGGAAGATTAAGTATCTGAGGCTAGAACAATAACATTCATGTTTAGACCTTCTGTGTAATTCATCCTTCAGTTTGAAGAAAATTTTACATGCACACACACACACACATACAAACATATATATCCACACATATACTTGCATGTCAAATTTCAAAGTTTTGAATCATTATAAAGTTTCATTGAAGGCATTTAGTATAATGTAACTTAAATAACTGTCGGCATAGTCGTGATGGTTTGGAATATTTAAATGACCAAAAGCGTGGAGCTGTAGCTCATATCAAGAAATGTTAATTAGATTTGGACTATAAATTGTTCGTAACAGCCGCATTGACCATATAGCTGTTACTTTTTGGTTAGGCTGTTTTGTTTGTTTGTTGTCCAGAATAGCCAAAGAATGTAGTCATTTCAATTGTATAAATTTGACTTTAAATGGAGTCAGTCACCGAATGTTTATCTCCAGAATGAATGTTTAGCTTGCAAAGCTAAATATAAATTTTTTTTATTGTAACTGAAGAGAAAATAGGCATCTTTAAATGGGAAAAAAACAAAGATATTTTCCAATGTTAACTACATAGTCAGTCTTCTTTACATTCTTTCGTGTTTATCCCCATTATCACTTTTCTCAAAATATGACATTTCGTTTTTATGATCCATTGAGCCAAGTTATTGGAAGACTACCAAATATTAAGAGAATAAATTCAAGACTTAATTGTTTTTCTGGTTCATCTTCTGTCTCATGGAAAACCTTAGAATGTATGTGTACATATATCTATATTTATATATATCTTCTATTAGCAGTTTAGCATTCTTAAAATTTTGCTTATTTTAGTCTGAAAACTCCCTTCTTGTATGTGCATGTATGGTAAATTTTTGATATCTAAGTATTTATAATTAAAAGTATTATTCTGAACATTAATAATCCACATCAATACTGCCAAAATAACAAGAATTTTTATTAATAATTTAAGCCTACAGTTATAATTTTAACTCTCAATTTTGTAGAGATGGTGATTTTTGTAACAAAAATATATTCCTAATGATAGTAATTGAAAGAAAAGATACTTCCATTTAATAGACTCTGCATATCCTGTAAGAATATTAATTGATTCTGCGATTGGACAAGTATTTAAATACAGTGAAAATATTAAGTTATCAATTAACTCCTCAGATTTAAACTTGAGATTGTTATATAATTGAACATTTTTTTTTACAAAGCATATTAATTTAATTTTGACCAAATAATATATTTCTACCCAAGGAATAGATTTATTTTCCTTTTTTTTTTTTTAGGTTGAACTCCACTATTTGCTTACCTCTATATAGTTTAAAAATTTAAACATATATAATCCAAATTGCTTAAGCTACCTAGGAAGATAATGTAAAAGTCAGTAATAATGCATAAAGACTACTTAACCCAGATATGCAGTAATGCAAAAAAAAAAAATGACTAAAACATGCATCGATGAAACCAGAAATGGAAAGAATCAGTTAAAATAATGGAACCTTTTAGCCCAAGCATGCTATCTGTAAAGTAATTTTATCATGATTATTCTAGGTCCCTCCACATGAAATCACTTATCTATATTCATTGAAAAAAAAGCCAAGTGCATTATCTGAAGGGCCCAAGTGGATTCATATTTATTTTTCCATTTTAGTTTAGGCCCATTGATTTTTATTACTGGCAGTGTTGTTTTAATAACATACCACAGCAGATTTTTAAAACGTAACATTATGATGTAATGAATTTGATATTTGCCTTTAAAAATCACCAATATATCCACAGGGTTGTTAAAGAATATAAAATAGAATAAAAATTCTTAAGACAAATATAATTCTGAAGAAGAATTACTTATTTAGCTATATAAGCTAGATGATTGAAGAATGGAGGCTGTATTCCTCTCATTTCAAAGGAGTGGGCAGACCTGATCTGGAGTATTGTCTGCATTATTTGGTTTCCCATTTTCACAAAGTTATTCAGAAGCTAGGGTGCTCATGAAAGGGGGTGAGAGAGCAATTATGATTTATAAAATACAACTCACAGAGTATAATCGAAGCCAGTGAATATGTGCAACTTGGAGATAATATCAGTGGAAAGAGCCTTAGAGAGATTTCTTCAAATATTTGGAAGGCTACCACGGAAAAGAATGAATAGATTTTTTTCTTTATAGATGTCTCAAATCTATGATCACCAAATGGAGTTAGATCAATATAATAAGGAATATTCTAACAGTGGTATCCAAAAAGAAGAGTGCTTTAAGGGAAGAGATGGGTTTCTTATACTGAATTTTCCTCTGTTGTGGATGTGATAAAGGGGATTTCCTGGATGATCTCTTAAAATCTCTTCAAACCTGGAGGCCAGGCATGGTGGCTCAACTTCTGTAATCCCAGCACTTTGGGAGGCCATGGTAGGCAGATCACTTGAGTCCAGGAGTTTGAGACCAGCCTGGGTGGCATGGCAAAACCCTATCTCCACAAAAAATATAAAATTAGGGTGGCATAGTGCTGTACGCCTATAGTACCAGCTACTCAAGGAGCTGAGGTAGGAGAACGGCTTGAGCCTGAGAGGCAGAGGTTGTAGTGAGCAAAGATCATGCCACTGCTCTCCAGCCTGGGTGACAAAGCAGACATCATCACAAAAATAAATAAATAAATAAATAAATAAATAAATAAAACAAACCTGTTCTAATCTTTCCTCTTTTACATCTGAAATTGTATTGAAATAAAAGGGGTATTGTATACTGAATTACTCCTTTTGCAAGCCTCAGTTTGTTGACCAGAGTGTTGGTCAACAAAGTGGAATGAGGAATGAGCCCACCCAATCAATCCACTGGGATGGGGTAAGAATATATTGAAACTTCTATTGGGGTTTATTTTGCCAACTTTTCTGTTTTTATATATTTTGATGATCAGTGTAATAGTAGTACAGTTAATCATTATTATAATTTACAAATGAATGCTTAAACATTTTAAATATCAAATATAAATATAGAACCTTTTTACTGATAGGAATATGAAATAAAAATAAACATTTGGGGGCAATTTCAATGAAGTTAAAGCAGAGGAAAGTTAGAGTAAGTGCACTGGAATCTTATATATCTGTGACAGAAATAGAGAACAACTCAAAGAAATTTAACCATGAAATATTTATGTTGGTTAAGTTTATGTCAATAAAGCTATTCTAGGATTAAAATCTGAAAGTACATTGGAAGAGTAGGCCTTGTTAGATGCATTAATGTTAATAATCTTGTACATTGTCACAAAATTAATCGTGTATGTAAATTGGGATACAGTAATAATGGCATCATAGGTGAAGCACTAGCCTCTCACATCTAGGGTCATGCTACATCTAACCCAAGGTTTTAACCACAATTAATTTAGTGGTTTGGGGTTATTACCTTCTAAGCAGTAGTTCTTCATTAGGATGAATATAAAGCACATAATTTATCACAATTAGGCTTAATTGGCTATCTTAGTCTCTTTCAGTAGATGCCAAGAACAGAGACAGCGTGGACAAAAATTCTCATCTCAATACTCAGAAAGGACAGTTTTAGGTCATTTCCTGCCAGGTTCTGTGATGGATGTAGTCTAATTTCACTTTAAAGTACTCAAACAGAGGACATTCATAGCTAACAATATCATATTATATTTTATCTTCCTGAGAGTTACTTAGTTATCCTTAGTTTCTTTCCCAGCTTCTTCCTTTTTTCTCATTCTTCTCTGGCGGCGTTTTTTCCTTTCCTCACTTTCTCCCCCCTCATACATGCATATAAACACACACACACACACACACACACACACACACACACACACACACACACAGAGTTCTGAGGTCAATCAGGAGGCTCCAATCAAGCAGTGAATATACAAAGAGGGCTGTAACAGAATGACATACAATTTGCATTAATAAATGCCATTCTTGCTTTTATATTGGATTTTGAAAGAATGTTTGTATGTAGAGGCTAAAAAAGTGAGGAAACATTTTTACCTAAGTGTTTCAAAAATATCCTTCCCAATATGCAGCATTTTAAATTCAGAGACTATTAAAAGAGAGAAAAACAATCCTTTTTACTTCATAATAGTGAGAGCTCTTGGCAAAGTTTTTAGAAGCACTGTAATCTGTTGTGCAAATGATGCTGAAATTTTGTATTCTCTCTACGATCAACGAGTGTTTCTAGAGTACTTAGAATCCAGAGAAAACAATGAAACAAATTATTAGATGAGAGGTATGTGTTTGCCTTATCCACAGGGAAACGTATGTTTTAAAGTCACAATGATTAAGCGATCTAGACCTGTCATATAGTTAAAGAAAGTGTTGATTTTTCCTTAAGGCTTACCTAAGAAAAAAACGAACATGAGTTTATAAAAGCAAATGTATTGGTAATAAACTGAAAAAAGAATGACAAAATAACTTGAAAGCCAGAAAATCCTGATCAGTGTTATTCAGTAAATATGTTACTCAGTAGTTATGACAAAGATTGTTCCTAAATAAACCAGAAGGGTGTAAAAGTATTTCATTGAAATATTTAGTTATTTAATATGTTGGGGTTTCTTTGCAGTTGCTGGTGTATGTGCTTTTGTGTGTTCATGTACATTAGACTAAACATTCAACTAGGTTACGTTGATTTCTTTCCTTAGTGAAGATTATTACTGCATTTAAAGGTTAGTTTCATGGAGTTTTCATCATAAAAATTAAATTATTTTGATTCATTCTGTTTTAGTCCACCCTCACCATTTAATTTGGATATAAATTCCCTGAGTATAAATATGACAGTAATATAAATAAAATTATAGAGGTAAAAGTGAATTGTCAAATACAATGTTTTATGGAGAAAGTTTTATTGCAAATACTAAATTTTCCTGCAGTTGTACTCTAAATGTAAACGTGCAAGAGTCTTAGTTTAATTTCCATTATAGGCGATAATTGTTACATTGCTTGAGGTGAATGATACTATGTAGTAAACAAAGAGCCCAGATTTCTATAAAAGCTGAAAATCCACCGATGCGAGCTAAAATGAATGGTCTTCTTTTTTAAAACTGAAAATCTTATGAATGGCCATAAATTTGTCTTTTAGATAACAGTGTAGTCACTATCTTATTTTCTGAAAATGTGCTTGGAAAATTATTGAATTACTGTTATTGAATTGTTCTTCTGCTAGGATTTGTGAGCCCATGAGTGGAAGGAGGGTGGTGTCATGTCAGGAATTGAAATATATATGAAGAAAACTGAGCATTTTATTACCATTTAGATTCTTTCAGGACTACTTAACAGGACTGATTTTCCTTAGCATTGAAAACAAATGGTGTTCTCTTTAGTTATTGGATACTGCATTTAAGAATCTCTTTAAGAATAAGCACTCAGCCTTGATGACGTTAAATCTGAAAGGAGCAACTCACAAGCTACCAAAATACAAGAATGAAACATAGAATTTTGTCTGTTTATTTAACAGTCAATCTACCTGAAATTATTCAGATGATTTTAAAAGTTAAAATCAAACATGCATGATCATCTTAGCACTATCATGAATGTTGGAATAAGGTTTATAATGCTTTGAACTTTATCCCTGCAGGTTACTCATTCGCGTTCTGAAACATGTGCATACAATATGTTAGATATCATTGAGAAAAAGAGTATTTAATTTTTAATGAGTATTCATGTCTTATTGTCTAGAAATAGTCACTGTAAAGATGTTGATGTGCATGCAAAGGCTTGACCTTCAACAAGAGCTGCCTAGCACTCACGTATGTGTGCAAGCACTTGTCAGTTAACAAAGAGCATCTGAGATGAAACTCCTGAAACAAAGTGACTACCAGCTGAAGGGTAGACCAACTTAGGAACTACAAGTAGGGTTGTTTTAGCTTTTTTTTTTTGAAATTATATTGAGCTCTTGAGAAAATGAATAAGTGGAAAATGAATAGTTTATACTTCAGAGAAGCCCTAATAATTATAAACAGTATGAATCCACAAAATACATAAGTGGAAAATGACTATGATGATATTAAAGAAAATCCCTAGAGTTCATTTTTAGTGTATTTGGTTTTATTCCTTTTAGAAATTATTAATATTTTTCTTAATTATAAAAGCCATTTTTACCATAAGAAAAATAATGAATAAGAGAAAAGGTAACATTTCACCTAGCTACCTGCTAACCCCAATCCTCAGAATTAATAATGTTGACAAGTTGGTATGTATTCTTTGGATATTTGCATGTGCCTATTTAAATACATGCATAAATATATAAACATAATATAAATATGTACAGAAACATATGCACATAAATATATAATGTAACAGATGTCCCTTCAGCCTGAGTGGTCTCATGGCTAACAGACTTCTGAGATTTCCTAATAATCTAAAAATAAAATGGAAACCCCATTTCCTACAGGGCAGTATATAGTAACTTCCCACAGGAGTCACTATTTTTTTAAGTGAAGTACAGCATGACAGGGGGCAAGGATAGGGCTGGGGTGACAGTCTGTGATTATTGTAAGTGACATTTGTTTTTCTTCCAGGTATACCTAAACTTGCACATGTGTCACACCCAGGCCTATACACTGTTAAAAATATCCCTGAATAATGGTGCATGTCTATTTCTACTTCTTGCTTATTTCCCTCGATAAGTTTTGGACAGTTCTAAGGTCAATATATACCAAGCTTCTTATTTCTCTCACAGACCAGTGGGAAGTATTCCATTGCTGTAATGTACCAAAATGTATTTTTACTTTCCCCTTTTGATGATATCATTCCATTATTCCACAATAAAAAACTACTTACCTAACTATACATCCATCTATCTATGTAAATATATAATATAGCCATTTACCCACTCATTCTTTTTTATCTGCAGAATAAATTTTTAATATGGGATTTGACTGAAGTATACACGAGTTAAATACTTTTGGGTATGAAGATCACCATTCCTTTGTTCATTTGCCAGTGCAGGAGTTATCTTTCCTTTAATTTGCTTGATCTAATAATGTGCAATATGTTAGAGTTTCACTTCAGAATTCACAGTGAATACATTTGCATATGGTGACTGGTCATTTCTCTCCTTAAATATATTTTTTCCCATTTCTTATCTAGATTGTTTTATTGACTTATAAAACTATTTTATACTTTATTAATATGAGAGCTTTGATTCCATGAACTTTTTATTAGAATTCCAATTGTCTTTTTAAGGTGTTTATGATATCTTACATCCTAAGATGTTATTTATGTTATTTTATTTTTAATAAAACTTGTGATATATTATACATTATGTTTGGAAATGCCCTCTCTACATAAATATTATTTTTAAAATGTCTCCTGTATTTTCCTAATATTTTCATAGTTTGATTGATCATTCCTGGGCCCTTAATTGTTCTGATTTATTGTGGCAATGGTGTAAGATGGGACTTTACTTGGGTTAATATGTTATCTAAAGCATTTAAAAAACTACTCAGGGCTTTAGAAAGTCGTTCTGAATTTACTTTAATTTTTATTTACCTTCTGGATCAGGGTAAGTTGCAACTCTTTGAAGTACCAGCTCTGTGTGTACTGCCTTCACAGGAGGTAGGACTACTTACTGGTTGCACACTGAATGAAAATGAGCACCTAGATTCTAGAACGTGTTTATCCAGCGACTAGTTAATTTGTAACCCCAATAACATAACTTGGTTCTCTAGGCCTCACTTTCCTTCCTGAAAAGCTGAGAATCAATCGCCTTGTCATTTCTCAAATTGTTTTCTAACAAGAACTGGTTCTATAGGGTGTTTTTTTTACTTTAAGAAAACAAAAGTGAAGTACATTAGAGAAATGCTGAAAGTTAAAGCAGTGATGTGTGTGGAGAGAGAGAGTTTTGTTTTGCTTCTCACTGTAAGCCTTCCCAAAGTCATGAAGATTACCTGTGTTGTGACTCTACATGTGTGATACAATATTTTCTCAGCTTCTCTAACCACATATCCTTTTTCCCCTCGGAACTTCTCATAAAAATTAATATCTTAGGGACTACACTTTTTTGTGAAAGGCAAAATTAGACGATCTCTAGGTTCGTTTTCTTCTCTGATGTTCTAGAAACCTCAGATAGTCTGAGGTTAAGCCACGCTGATATGCAGATCTTACTTTCTCAAGTCACTCTGCAGGATACCCCCCTTCCAACAATGACACTGCTCATATATTCATATGCTCATATATGAATCCCACATGCTCATATATTCATTCATAGCGTTAGTACTTCCACTGCTAGGTGCCAAGGTGCTGAGGACTCAGAGAAACATAAAACCTGGTGCCTTCCCTTAGAGTTCTTAGTACCTCTGCAGTGTGTTGGGAGCACAATTTACTTCTTAGTTTTAGAGCCATATCTACTTTATAGAATCAGTTACTTAGTAGCCTGTGTGTATGAAAGGTTCACGATTTTTTAATATTGCAAGATGCTAAAGAGATTGCTTGTTACTTTTTAGATAATGACTATTGTTTTACAGTGTAAGAAGTATTTATGTTTTGAATCCTGATAGCCTCTAAACTGAAACATAAGTTGTTTCACTGTCAAATTTGCTTAAAATAATTATATTTTCATAGCTTTGTATTTAATATGGCTTATGCAAATTTATATGCATTTTTTATGAATGCTTATTGGAAAAGTAAAGCATGCAATTTATTGAAATATTACAGTTATTAAAAAAGCATATAACCCATATGATCAAGGAACCTCAAGGAACCGTTCTATAGATCTATTTTGTGACTTGTTTTAAGATAAAATATAAAATACCCAAAGCAACTCTAAATAAATTGTTGCATCAGGTTTAGCATTCCTTTTGTGGTTATTGTTGAAACTCTAGCACGGTAATTAATGGATTGAAAACTATACTATTGTTTTGTACATTTTCAAAAGAAATTGGAGCCATGTGTTAGATGAAAGTAGTAGCTGTAGGCTACAGCTTTCTCTCTGCTGTTGGATCTGTATATCATTAACTGCAAATAAAGTCATCCATTGGGGAAATATCATTTCCTCTGGATTCATATCTATACCATACTCATTATTATGAATCCATCTTAAGTTGTGCTTACATTTAAAATAACCTATTCTGCAAGAAGAAAAATGAAAAACATGTAGAAATAAATAAAATTGTAAATTCTATGTTGTCAGGTAACATGAGCAGAATTATAGGACTGTATTACTTTGAGATGATCTTCTAATACTATATCTAGTCATTGCAATATCTCCTGTGAAACTGGAGATTTGCCTGAGACCTGATCATCTCACCCTGAAAGCTGAGGACCAGAAACAAATGTGTAAACTTGACTTTTGCACCTGCCTACTGGGAGTATGTTTTGAATTCTAACTATAGTCTTCAATGAAAAAATGCAGAAAAGAGGACAGAGGATCTGCTTCCTGCCATGTTTCCCACTATTGTAGGAACTGAGAGAATTTCTTCCATAGATCCCTGTGACCACTGACTTCAAATTCTGGGTCAGGGCACCAGCCAAATGCTCTCTGCAATTTTAATGATCTCTTGTGAATGTTGATTGGCTTTTTAGTTTTTGATCACCAAAGGCAAGTATAATGTGGGTACACTAGAATTCCCTTCCTAAAATATTTTAGAAAATTTGTTCTAAACATTACCACTTACTGGCCCACTGAAACAAAGAGAGGAGGAGTCCCCAAAGACAAATAAAATAATCAATCAATTTAGACCATGGGGGACTCACTGGCTTATAAAGTCGTATGTTGGCAATTTCAATGGTCTGAACAAAGTCCAGAAGATAAGCCCGTGCCTGGCTCTATGGCTTACATATATCCTCAAAAAGAGGAACTTGCTGATGCATTGTAACATGAATTGCATTAGCACATTTACATTAAAATGTGACATGATATCAAAAGATTATAAGATTGCGTATCTTTGGCATACTACCCGGAAAAAAATTGTGGATAAATGTCATGTTAAAATCTTGTTCTGTCATGACTATAAGCTGAGTATAATCACAAATGACAGCTGAAAGAGGATAGAAAAACCATCTTGACACCTAAGTGATGATATTGTTATCTGTATTCTGAATAATTTTACTTATAACAGGTATTGCTCTGTAAGTTTGTCTTATGATCCATGTTTCATTATGATGAGAGAAGTACACTGGAGTTAAATATCATTCCTCAAAACTGATTTTCCCTGATGTTAATATTGCTTCATCAGCTTTCTTTCTGTTGGTGTAACTATAATCATCTCTTTACTGTAACATTAATTCCCTGTGCTGTTTTGCTAAGGTGTGTCTTCTATAAATCCTGTTTAGATGGTCTTTATTTTATGAGTATTTTGAAGAATCTTCATCTTTCAAGAAGCAAGTGTTTATATTTATTATTACTGATATAAGTGACCATTTATTTTATGTAGATGGGTGTGTTTATACACTCTTCCCTTATTTTCTCTTGTCCTGTCCTACTTTATATTGGATTCATGTTTCTTAATTCTCTTTACTGTTTCAGTAGTTTGAAAGCTGTATATTCTATTTGTAGGCTTTCCATGTTTACCCTTAATGTGTTGACTTACTTTACAGAGCTATGGTAGATCAAAATCACTCCTTCCTACAGAATATTATTAGAAATGTACAATTTTTTAGCCTTCACTTTCAGAAGCCATCCTTTTATTATTTAGTTTTCTAGTTCTACTTTAAAATATTTCCCTATATTTGTCCTTTCTTTTAACAATGTTCATTTATTTAAGTTAATCTATAAATTGAATGATTAGATGGTCACAGCTGCTGCATGTGTTCTAGCCCTTCATTTTGATTTGGTTTTCTTCTTACTAAAGTACCTCCTTTAGGAGTTCTTAAGTGCGGGTCCGTAGACAGTAACATATCTTTGTCTTTGAAAATGTCTTTAGTTAGCCCTCTTTCTTTTCTGAGCTAGTTGTACAGAGTATGGAATTCAGGATTGATAGGTTAAAATTCTTTTCCTTTGGAATTATTAAGATATTATTTAATTGTATTTACCTCTTATTATTGCTGATGATAAACCCGCTCTCAATCTGTTCAACATTCCTTTACAGATTATGTTTTTTCTTTGCTGTGGCTTCTAAAGATTTTTCTTTTATGTTCTAAAGTTTCACCATGGTTTCTCTAAAAGTGATTTGTAAACTGCTTTAAATTTGGCATACTACTTCAGCTGGAAGACTCATGTCTTTCTTCAACTGTAGAAAATTATTATTTTCTATATGATTACTGCTTCCCTTTAATTCTATCTATTCTTACCCTCTGTAATATTTTATTAAATGTGTATTGAATTGATTTTTATAGTTCTGTTTAACTTAACCACACTTATATTCCCCTTTTTAATTTTCTGAATTTTGGGTGGTTATTTTGAATTGGAAGTTTCTGGAACTTTTCTTTCTCAGTGATGTATTTTTTAATTTTTTTAAAGTTATATTTTATTTAATATATATAGGCACTGGTAATAGAAGAATGGCCATTTATGTTAGTTCAGTATGCCATTATGTTAGATTTAGTTGAATTCTGTATACAAAATTTTGTCTCTATGCTACGCTGAGACAACATCTAAAGCTTCTCAGGAATAGCAAAACTCTTTCAACTCCTTGGTCAAAAAAGATCAACCTGACTTGGAAAGTGCTGGAAGTATAAAATGATCCTACAAAATTACAGGGCACATGTACTATTTTCTCTTTAGTGTAGCTTAATTGTGACTGTAAGATGGGTAGAGGGGTGTATGTGAGTGTGTGTGTGTGTGTGTGTGTGTGTGTGTGTGTGTAGATACATGCATGTGCACAGAAAGACTAATTTCTTTCTAAACTTTAATCAATTGAAGAGATGCAGATTATGCGGCTCACTTATTTACTTTTCTCCTGTACAGACTTTGCTTTTCTACCAACTTTAGTTTTCAAAGCTGTTAATATTAGACTGTCTTCTCAATCTGTGCTTCTTTTTTTATCTCCTTCTTAATTACTTATAGAAAATTTCTCTTTTTCACTCCTTATCTTTGCCTCTCCATTCAATTTATTTTTTAAAAGTTTCCTAAATTTTGGCTTTGTGTACTTGTTACAAATTATATATACATATTAAAACTATTATGATAGTACTAGAATAATAAAAAGCAATGCTATTATCATCAAAACCATTGAGAATGCCTTTAAATTTCATTTTGAATATCAACAATAGTTAATTGACTAATGCACTCATTGAAGGAGATCTTATTTTCACTAAAGTATTTTACCAGTAGTGGGAGAAGTAGAACTGCAACATGGCTTCTAACGTTTTATAGATAACTCCTTGTTAACCTCAGTCATTTGACTTTAGACTTTTGCAGATTCCTCTTTCCATCTTCCTTTTCTCACTTTGTTTTGTTTAGATCCTGGTTTGATTGAGGTTAATACAAAATAAACAAGAAAATAAGAATACTGGACAAAACAAAAGGGAATTAATGAGTATCTTCTTCTGTGCAAATAAAAGTTGATGATATCTTAATATTTGCATGGAACAATATTAAATTCTAGCACAAACACATAGTATTTCAGCCACATTTTAAATTTTAAGGGTCTTGAATACATTCATTTTTGAATAAATCTCTCATCTACAATCTTAGCTTCCTGAGGAGATACAGCCTGACTTCTAAAAGAACTACCTACAAAGTTTGGAGCATAATAAGAAATTGAGAGAATTGTTAAAAGGAAGAGAAGGAAGGAGAGCATACGCAATCAGAGATAATATACTGTTTTGAAGAAAATAAAAGTACCATAATCTAACAAAATTTTCAGTCTTTTTAGTCATTTAAGCTTAGCTTTAGAGAGCAGTCTTACTTTGTGGTTAATCTGTTTGAGTTTTTAAACTAGACTTACTAATTTAAATATTAGTACAAAAAAATATTATAACAGGCTATGCATATTTCAGGGTAGAAACCTCTCATCCTTTTCTCAAGTACAAACCTCTCCCACCTGGCAAAATGTATCACATTCTTCATATAAGGTTCCTAATTTTAATTCTTTTTCACAGATTTGTGAAAGTAGCTTTCGGAGTTACTAAGTCTACAAATAGTTACAGATATACAATAGGTAATGCCATTTTTATATATCTCAGGTTGTCTGACCCCAGACATCTAGGACGAGTAATCAAGAACAAGCATTATGACAGTACAATATTATAATTTTGTGTTTATGTCAAATTTTAAAGTATTTTTTGACTTTGTAATACTATATGCTTATTTAGGACCCTGGAGAAGAGAACTCCATTCACAAAACAATTCCTATGATGTTTTTATATGTACATTGATGTATATCTCTATTGAGTACTACATCAGAGAAAATATAAATGTGAATTCTGTATTATCACTTTCAGGGATCACAAAATACTCTGACATATGATTGAAATCTGCCTAATAGCTGTAAAGTGAATCTTAGGAAGAAAAACTTAAGCATTTATTCCGCAACTTTGCAAAACAGCTTCAAACTAAACCTCTGAGCCTGAAATGTGAGAAAATAAAGTGATTGAAGTGTGTCAGAAAGGAAAATCAGGTAGCAGAGTGATGATTCCCCAGACAAGAAAATTGAAACAAGTATTCCTACAGCATTAAATCTGAATCAGTTACCATTCAAAAGGAAGAAATTTTTAGATAAAGCCAAGATTTACATGAATTTAAAAACTAAAAATGTTTATGTGTGTGCCTGTGTGTGTTCCGGTTATTTACCAAACAAGCTAAGTTTAAAGAATACATCATAACTGAGTAAAATAAAATAGCCGAATAAAGTATAATAAAAGAGAATATTTAATTATCACCACTACTACTTTAAAATGTTTGCTGTCTGTTTCAACCAATTATGTGTATATACATATGCACGTTTTACTGGAGCAAGTGAAGTCCTGGTTGCCCTTGGGTCCCTTAGTGCTTCCAAGATAAATTCTAAACCTCTTAAACAGCCAATAAAAGTCTTCTACCATCTGCCTCTGTTGTATCACTCCCACATTATCTCCTATTTATTCTCTACAACATAACACCTGTTCCAGCTACTGCTGTTTTCATCTTGTCCCTCAAGTGTTCTGCCACCTTCTACTCCATGTACCCGTACATTGCCCCATCTCATTACCTTTGCCAATGTCTTCTTCCCTCCTCCCTTCCAATTATTTGAAGAGGCAAGTTTGTGCTATCCTATGGTACCTTTCTAAGCTTATTCTGCCTCAAATTAACACTTTTCCCTGAAATCCCATAACATTTAACTATAAATTATACACATGCCTATACAGGGCTATTATTAAATGTATTATTTAAAGATTTCTTGGTGTTTTTCTTGTGATTTAAGTTGTTACTGCTTCTCCAAGTTGTTTAAGCATTGTAGTCATTTGTATTGTGCTTGGATGCTGATTGATTTCAATTTAAAATATCATCTTTAGAAATGTATCAAGCATGTATTTAGCTACTTGTAACCTCTAAAGATAGTAAGGGTGGTGCAGGAAGTAATTTGAATGGCACTTTGTTTTTTTTTGTTGTTGTTTGTTTGTTTGTTGTTCTTACAGAGTCTTACTTTGTCACATAGGCTGGAGTACAGTGGCATAATCTTAGCTCACTGCAACCTCCGTCTGCCAGGTTCAAGTGATTCTCATGCCTCAGCCTCTGGAGTAGCTGGAATTACAGGCCCACGCCACCATGCCCAGATAATTTTTGCCATTTTAGTAGAGATGGAGTTTTGCTATGTTGGCCATGGTGGTGCTGAACTCGTGACCTTAAGTGATCCGCCCACCTCAGTCTCCCAAAGTGCTGGGATTACAGATGTGAGCTGGGCCTGAATGGTGGTATTTTTAGTGTGATGATTTCAGAGTCCTTAATGAAGTAAGATATACTGTTACGTTCTTTATTACATGTCTGGGATTGTGTTAAGAAGTCATAATGGCCATTCTTTTATTTTCTTGGTAAAAATAGCCATGAATGATAAGCTTCTTTTTTTCTTCCAACCTAAATTTTCTTCCAACCTTAGTTAAGATGAGAGTGCAACTGATGGGCTTTGATTTATTACTTCTTTTTTTGACTAAGGCGTATTTATCTCCAAATTTGCTTAATGTCCATGGAATACATTCCATCTTAATTAGATAATCATTAGTTACCTAATAAGAAAAGTTTTTATGTTGTAAAAAGCACTTACCGTTAAGAAATTCCTTTGACAGGTTTGTCAAAGAACAGATGGTTGTAGATGTGTGGTGTTATTTCTGAGGCCTTTGTTTTGTTCCATTGGTTTATATATCTCCTTTGGTACCAGTACCATGATGTTTTGGTTACTGTAGCCTTGTAGTATAGTTCGAAGTCAGATAGTGTGATGCCTCCAGCTTTGTTCTTTTCGCTTAGGATTGTCTTGGCTATATGGGCTCTTTTTGGGTTCCATATGAAATTTAAGGTAGTTTTTTCTAATTCTGTGATGAAAATCAATGGTACCTTGATGGGGACAGCAGTGAATCTATAAATTACTTTTGGCAGTATGGCCATTTTCACAATTGATTGTTCCCATCCATGAGCATGGAATGTTTTCCATTTGCTTGTGTCGTCTCTTATTTGCTTGACTAGTGATTTGTAGTTCTCCTTGAAGATGTCCTAAGCAGAAATACCATTTCACCCAGCAATCCTGTTACTGGGTATATAACCAAAGCATTATAAATTATTCTATAAAGACAACTGCACACATATGTTTATTGCAGCACTGTTCCCAGTAGCAAAAACTTGGAACCAACCCAAATGCTCATCAATGATAGACTGGATAAAGAAAATGTGGCACATATGCACCATGGAATACTATGCAGCCATAAAAGATGAGTTCGTGTCCTTTGCTGGAACATGGATGAAGCTGGAAATCATCATTCTCAGCAAACAGACACAGGAACATTAAACTAAACACTGCATGTTCTCACTCATAAGTGGGATTGAACAATGAGAACACAAGGACACCGGGAGGGGAACATCTCACACTGGGGCCTGTCAGGAGGTGGGGAGAGGGGGAGGGATAACATTAGGAGAAATACCTAATGTAGATGATGGGTTGATAGGTGCAGCAAACCTATCACATGCATACCTATGGCACATGTATACCTATGTAACAAACCTGCACATTCTGCACATATATCCCAGAATTTAAAGTATAATTTAAAAAAAAAAGAAATTCCCTTGACAATGATTCTCAGTTTCCTTGTCTATGTAAGATTGTGTTATAGAAACTATGTAGTCACCTCCATTTCTAAATTGCTAGAATGCTGTCAACCTATAAATATCACGGCATTAAGAGAGCATTTGCTTAACTGTGAAAAAGTTTTATGGAAAAATAATAATATATTGCATTAGTAGAAAGTTTTAACATTTAGAAAATGATTCTATAAAAATAGCCTTTGTAACTTCATAAATAGAAGAGTTAATGAAATTCTGAATATGTGAAGGTTTGCTAAAAATGAAATATTTTATCCCCTTTCCAGTTTAGGAAAATCTTCTATTAAATATAAAAACAAACTAGCATGTATCAATATACTCTATGCTCTCTCTTTTTTTTAATCATTAACCATCCTTCTTTCATAGGTTTATAATCTTTATTGATGGTATCAGCTTAATGTTTTACAGGTTTGGCTGACAGTAACTGGCAATTGGATTTAGAATCCCAGTTCAAACAAAGCCCTGGATGACACAAAGGAACCTGATCTTTGATCTAAGGCAAATAAGTTCTACTCCAAATTTTAAAAAAGAGGATCAGTTATAGTCAACCATGACATTATAACTCTCATGGCATGGTACTTAGTGAGAGAACAAGCTACTCTAAGTAGCAAAGCACTGAAAACTCTTATAAAATGTAAGCTACTTTTAGCATGCAGTCTTAGGAAGCTGAATTTTATTTTTTTAATTCAGGAATACAGCTTTCAAATGATAGTGTTCAGTTGTTATAAAGGTCACTGCCCTTGGCCTCATTTCAGCTTAATTGGGACAGGTTAATCTTCTTTTCTGTTGTTCTTTCAATTTGGAATGAAACTGGGATCTCTGTTAGTACGCCTCATCCATCAAATCCTATGACCTTGAAAGAAGGCGGCAGCCCTCCTTCTCAGGAGAGAGTCTGAAAATAAGAATTAAAATAGGTCTTCTCAGTGGAGACCCATGGCAACATGTAATAAGACATGTGAAAAAAGACTCTATCACTGCAGGCATTCTGTCACATTTCTGCAAGTTACATATGGAGTCAAAAAGATCATTTATTTAAGCTCAGAGTAAAAGAAAATAAAGAAATCAGGAAAATATATTAAATTCGTCTAAAAATCAACTAAAATTGTCTATGAAAATGTTTAATAGAGGTCGAGTTTAAAATAAGTTTTCTTTGAAAAATTTGAAATATTTCACCGCAAAGTATGAAACATGTTTAACTTTCTTGCTAGATACATTTTCAAAAAAAGAAGAGTAGTTATATTAGCAAAAGATGTATGTAAGAATGAGCTTTTGATAATTATAAAATATATTTTATTTAAACAATGAGAAGATGTGTAAGTAACCACAGGGTAGGCTGCTTGTATAACAATAAACACAAAGTGAGGATGAAGATATAATGATCACTATTGTAACAGCAATACTTAATACATGAGTCAATGTTCATTTCACTGTGTTTGGTTATTGAGGAAAATTGCCATGACCCCAGACCACTATGGAAAGCTCATGAAAGTATAAGGTGTAACGCTTCCTTTTAACTTCACAAAAAGCAACCTATATAAGAACACATACCATACACCAGGTAAATTACCACTCCTCTTCTAGAATTATCCAAGAAAACAATATCAGGAATAAAAATTAGTTTGATGCATTTGTAATACTGAAGAGCTTTTGACATGATATAGGACTACAAACATTAAATAGTCTGTAAAAAGATTTAATTGATTTATAATCTTTACACAAGACCATCATCTGAAAAGACTTTACTAAGATACGTGTTTTACATACTTCATTTTCCATGTGATTTCGTGCTTCTAAAGCCACACAAAAGGATCCCTACATCTCCACATTCAGTGCTGTGGTCTGTTTAGAAGTTGCTCTGTTTACAAGGAAAAATCAGAGAAGGCTCTCCGAAAGTGATTCAAAGTATAGGGCAATGTAATGATCATTCATTGAAAGTTATCTTTACATTAATATTTAAGAAAGCCAATCTCATCCAGATTTTTTTAACTATAAAATTATCTGTGACAAACAAGTATCTCCTTAACATCTGGTACAAATAAAATGTGAAAAGGATAATAATTATAACATTTCATGTTTTATTCATTTTAAAAGAAAATGTTTATTTGAAGAGATTATTAGAAATTTAATTAATCAAAGCTCTGGCTGAGCCAACTCAAAGAATTTGTATTCCAATTTTATGGCTTACTAGTTAGTGGCCTTAGGGAAATTATTTAACTTATTTAAGCTTCAGTTTCTTCAGGTATATGTTTGGGGTAATAGAACCTAGTCATCATTAGATCATTGTAAGACTAAATGAGAAATACTACTTGATTAAAGTGAATAGCAAGGCGCTACTTATACAATAGGTGCTCGGCAAATATAATTTTTAATGTTTTCAGTATTATTTTGATACCTTAATTGAATAACATGGGTATATCTTATTATGAATCTAGTGTACAGATTTTACATATCCCAATATTGATAAAGCAAGCAACCTATTTAATACTCTTTAAAATTTTCAAGATAATTTAGAAATTTTTAAGATAAAATTTTGATAGAATTTTCAAGGTAAATTAGACCAGGGTGATATATTTGTCCTGGAGGCGATCTCATAGCCCAGGTCAGTTAAAATGTCAATGTCAACCAAAGGAAATGTAAGAATAGCAGACTTCTGAAATCTTGATTTGGATATATGAATACCTAAATTTAGGGAGAAATTATTTTACATTCCAGAAATTATGTTAAGTGATTTCTACATACAATTTCATTTAGTCCTTTCAATAATCCCACCTTTATTTCAGAGAAAAATGACTTTAGATATTTAGATTATTCTCCTCAGGGGGGAATTCTTATGCTGATTAATTCAACAAACATTTATTGAATCTCTAAAATATGCCAGATACCTAGTGAGACGTTAAGAGGAGTCATTATCAGTGTTAACATGCATGGCACTAAATATCCAGACCACAATGTTGAAGGCCATAGTATTGTTATTTACCTGATCTAAAGTTTCAATGCAGAGTTTATAGTGTTTTGCTCCACAGGTACAGTTCTCTAAATTTATGATGAAATATGAGAAAAAGTGGCTTTACCTAAATTGTTTTAGTTCAGATTGCATAAAATTTCCATTTCACATGGTTATTACTCAGCCATCTTTATGTGTATATGCTCACAGGATGCACATATATTTAGACTTTTGTTCTATTGACTTCATAATTGAAAGGAAAGGAAAAATATAATAGCTCTATTAATTATTTACATATCACATTTAATTCTACCAGATGCTGAAAAAAGCAAAAGAAACACTGATCGATTCAACATATACATGGGCCAAGTTGCTGTTGCAGAGTGGAGCTTGCAATTTGAGACAGATACAGTTGTGCTGTAGCAAACAAATTCACTGACATTTTGAACCAAACTCAAAATGTGACCAGAAAATCCTATGACATAGGATCAGGTAATTTAAGTAAAGTTCCTCTCAAAGGTGGCATATGTTTTCTTGGATAGTTTAGTTCTTACCTTCAAAGTATATTAAAGCTCAAGATAAAGCTCTTTCTGCCTTACAACATTGCTCTATTCTACTTATATCAATTCTGCCCTTTGGGGCCACTCACATTGCATAACTCCAGGGACCCATATTCCCAGAGAACACCATGTGAATGGTGCCCCTAGAATTGCTCATTGCAGTAGCCCTGCTGCTGATCTGGGGTGCTCTGAATAACTTGATTGAATCTTTTCCTTTATTTTAGTAATTTCTCAGAGTGACTATTGCTTAGAAAGTATTCCATTAGGTGATTTCTTTTCTTTCCATTCTTTTTCTTTTTGATAGAGCAGCATGCAATTATGTTGTTACAAAGTTATTGTGGCAATAAATTTTAGAGCAAAAGATAAAATAAGATAAAACTCAACTAGCCTATGAAAAAATAATTCTGCTCAGCAGAGTTTCTTTTCAGGATAGTCAAGATTTTCTTGGCAAAAAAAAAAGCATCTATTAATGGACCATGGTCAATACAATTATATGCCTCTTTAAAAAGAAAATTATCTCTTCCAAATAGTTCCAAGTAATTATTACTCAAAAAATTAATACATTTTTCTCCTTGCGTGTTTGGGGCAAATAATTCCAAGACCATTTGTTTGGTCTTGCAAACTCTGCAATTGCTGCCATAATATAAGAATGTAAGGGGTGTATCTGTATGTGTGAATATATATAAATATATTTATTTATTTATTGTGTGAATATATAAAAGTATATTTTCACACATACAGATACACCCCTGTATATATTTATTTCCTGAATATATACAGATTGAAAATACATATATGTATATATTCATTTCTTATACATATTGAAAAAATATATATATACGCATTTTTATTTTTTTCCTGAATATATACAGATTGAAAAAATATACATATATATATATTTTTTCAATCTGTATATATTCAGGAAATGAAAAATACTCTCTCTGTTTCTAATTCAAGCCATTTTTATTCAGTGTTATCCTGATAACCACTGCAAATAACAAAGGTCTATTGTGGTCCTTTTTATATTTTGCTAATGTAAACAACAACCATATAATGCCATACAGCTACTTAAGATGAGTTTAAAATGGAACTGTTTCATTTAAAAACAGAAAATTCACACTCCATCTAAACTCCCTATAGGACTCATAGGATTCCTCTTATAGATCTCATATATTGATCCATTTAAGAGGGACAATTTTTCACAATAAAAATCCCAGAGATCCACAATAAAGTACAGGCTTAAAAGGAAAGAGGGATGACATGTATTTTTCATCCCTTAGTTGTGGACCCTGCACTTGTCTGGAATTACTTGCTGATTAGACATTCTCTGCGTCACCTCTTCTTATCTTCCTGAAGACCATAACTACACTTGCATGCTCCTGAGAGTAAGAGACTCTTTAATGCTTCACTTGCCTCACCCTAATCCAAGCCCTAATGGTGCAAGGATTGCTCTGTAGTTAGAGTTTGAGCTACTCAGGAAATGTGGGAAGGATTCACTGCGATAGCAAAACATATGTTCTGAAGAATGAGTCAGAGTTAGCAAGATGGGGGCAGGTCTGTGAGTGAGGGTGGTAGATGCTGTTCCTAGTAGGAAAACAGCTCGTGTAAAGGTCCATTGATGGCAGCTAGTATGAGAAGGATGAGGAACCAAGAGCAGGCCACCATGGCTGCAGCTTGGAGCATGAAAAGGTGCTGCTGAGAAACTAGGCAGAAGAAGAGTGCAGGAACCTGGCCAGGCAGAGCTGTGGAAGCCTCATAAAGGATTTTACTTTCGATATTAACTCAAGGGAAATAATTCAAGCAGGGTGGTGACATGATCAGCTTTGCCTTTTGAAAGGAACAGTGGAGCAGCAGTGTGGAGGAATGATGGGGGTGGTTTCTAATTAGGGGGCTTTGCAGAAGACTAGACAAGATGCTGATAAAGGTGAAAACAGATGAGGGGAGGTGTCAAGAATAACTTCCAGGTTTTATCATAATTAGAATTAGGAGAGACAATTAGGTGAATGTATTGAATATACTCCACATATGCGCGCGCACACACGCGCCACACACACACACACACACACACAAAGAAATGGTAAATTATAGAAACAGTAAATCTTTTCTCTGATCACCCAGATGATTACTCTGCTTGTAATTAGGGGAATTAGGGAGACTTGGTGAATTCCAGACTTAAAAGAAAATGAAGGTGTTCTCCAAGCTAGATAGCAAATGATCTCATATTTGAAATTATTAGGATAATATTAGACTAATGGGGAGATAGATGAATTGAGTCATAGCAAAAAAAAAAAAAACAACTCTCAAGTAAGTCAGTTTAAACTTACTCTTTTAGCTTTGCTAAACTTACATTTTTCTTTTTATTAATGTTTGCTCTTCTTTATTTAAAACCGAGGCTGGTGAACTACAGCTTAAGGGTCAAATCTGGTCCTTGGCCTGCTTTGTAGAGAAAGTTTTATTGAGACACAGCCACAACCATTTATTTACCTATTGTCTATGGCTTCTCTTTGGCTACAGGCCCAGAATGGAATGCTTGCAACAACAGCTGTATGGCTTACAAAGTCTGATGTATTTACTTGTTGGCCTAAACAGAAAACATCTGCTAACTCCTTGAAGTATTTTTCTTTTTCTTGCTTTTATTCTCCTCTGCTAAATGTTGGTTGATAAGATTATTTATATCCTTCCTTTCAAATAAATTTTGATATGTTTTGTTTTTAAAATTTGACCTTTTGTATGGGACCTCAAAACACTAAATTCTAAATACATAAAAAAGTGCATTTTTGAAAAATGATATATTCTACCATATACTGTTTTCTTGTTTCTTTAGGAACAAATATGATTTTAAATCTAATTTTGGGAACCCTAAAATAATCACTCTAGTCCACCATTCTTACAATTTTGCTTTTCTGGTTTTGCTGTTTTTCTGTTATATATCTCATTAGTAAATCTCTGGCATATTCAAAGACAGACATAGTCTCAAGATGATTACATATGTAACTTTCAATTTTTATTGCACACAAGATGATTACATATATAACTTTCAATTTTTATGGCACATATTCCATTTCAATACGTCGGCTGCTTTATTAAAATATTTGGAAAATATTCATACATTAAGTACTACGTCTAAATGCCTTACTGAAAGAAGAAATCTAAAGGCTTCAGTTGAAAGATTATAAAGCATTGACATGCTGTGCTTGGAGCCTACTTTTCTGTACAACATAATCCAGTAGTCTGTAAATGCAAATATAGGCAATGAGAAGTTCTTTTCATTAATTTAAGTACAAATATTTAGACCTAGATCAACTCATATGTATGTTTTCCATCATATTTGTTTTTGTGTATTGTATTTTTATGCTATTAATTGTATAAGTCAATAGTAACTTAATATAGGAGAAAATGTCCAAATGAAATACTATTTTATACTATTGAGAATTTTAATTATAGTTATTATTTTTCAATTCTTCTTCCTTCCATGAATCTTTTTAATGAGCAAATAGTTCTTAAAGTATGTTTTTCCGAGTGGAACAATCAGTAGACAGTAACAAAATTCCCAATTTCTTTTCATCACTTTGATATATTTAGAGCATCTAAATGAACAGACAATTAGAAGTATTGTCTACCCTGTAGTTGCCACATTTTATTAAATTAAATTATATGCATTTTACTGATAATGTATCAAAATATCTGTAACAGACACCTAAGAATCCCTTAAGCTGTGAAAATGAAGGCCTTGCTGAAAGGATACATTAGACACATTTTTGGAAAAATATCTAAGTGATTTTATTCATTTACAAATGATTTGTTTAGCATCTATTTTGAATAAAGTGCAGTGGTGGTATCCAAAAAATAAAAATGAAGAGTTACAATCCTATACTCAAGCACCACATAGTATACAGAGAGCAAACAACTGATGCTTAAGAATTATTTATAGGTTAGATAAGAACAATTACAACACAGAATGCTACATAGTCATCTGTACGTAAGCCATCTGCTTGTGATAGGTACAAAGGCCTTTGAGAACGCAGAAGAAGAGCATCTCACCAGGAAGTGAGGGGGAAGAATTTCAGGACCTGAGACTTGGAGAGTCAGAGGAAGCTTTTCATGCAGACATGGAATGGGTTTGAGCATAGCGATTAGCATAAACCATGACACAGGCTTCAACAAACAGAAGGGTTTGGAAAATAACACATAGTTATTTATGATTATTGTGAGAAGGAGAATAAAGGAGAGAGCAGGCAGATTTTAAAAAGACCAAATTATGAAGGACCTTGTATTACTTTTTAAGGAGTAGATTTTTTAGATAATATATTAATTTTGATTTTTAGATTTTATTATTGAGTCTAGTAGATATATGTAAATCTAAATATATATACACATACATATATTTGTTTCTATATGTAAAGAAAGAGAGATACTGTGTGTGCTATCTAGAGATATAAATAAAATGCATTAAGGTGGAGCTATGTGGTAAATTGGGAGAGTTTGGCTTAGAATTTCATACTCTCTGCCTCCTCTCACCAGAGAATAGCAGGACTCACCAGTATTAATCCAACCAGTCAGGTTCTGCAGGAGAATAGAAGCTTTCTGTTAGAGAACCCACAAATGAAAGTGCCCAAATTTAATGTAATGCTTAAAACAACTAATTTGTTAGTAGGATAATAAAAACAATTTGTACTAAAAAGGACCAGGGATTAATGATTAATGTCTGTTCAGTTTTCTTTTTGCAGGCAGTCTTTCTAAAACACTTACACTGGATTCCAACGATGCTCATTGTAAGACTAGGCTTTCATTATGGGAGATGAGAGTTGACCAGGAAGGTGAGGTGGCCAGGCTTCCACAATTGCACTTTCCTTAGATAAAACAGAAAAGTTCTTATAAAGACTGAATTTGAAATAAAGTACTCCTTTACTTTAAAATTTGAAAAACATTTCACTACTTAATAAGATACAAAGATTGCATTTTATTTATTCAACATTTATGGCTTTGCGATTGATTTCATTCATTGTAGTAACCAGTATTTTTTTTTCCTTTGAGATTTATGTAGGGAAAATCTTACAATAAGTTCTCTTACTTGTTGGCACTTTTTTAGTATAAGATTGTTTCCTTACACAGATGTTCTGCAAATACACTAGACTAAATAAAACATACAAAATGCTGTTTAAAATGCCCATGACAATTTTATGCTCTTCTGTATCCTCCATTGCTAAGGAATTAGATGGCTCTTCATAAAAAGAGACTCTCTGTAGACTTCAACTCTAAGGCTGTATGACTTCTAAGATGCTGACCCACCGTCATCTCATATACAATCATTTATCTGGAACCCATTGAGGGTACTGGTTTCATATCAGTTCAGTTAAGCCATGTGTGAAAACCCTGGAAACAGTAAAACAAAACAGAAAGTCCTAAAGACACAGTGTGCAAACAACTGCTAACGCAGAAATTGTACGCACAAATAAAAGGATATTCTTCAGGTGCTAACTAATAATGGATCTTTTCAGCCATATGCATGCATATGAGTAAACTTCAAACTCCACATTATCATCTTCTGTACAAACCACAGTTGCATATCTATGGAAGCCAAAGCACAAAGTCAGTAAATATTTATGCTTTAGATTTTCTTAGGGCTGTATTTTTTTTTTTTTTAAGAGACAGATTTCTCGCTCGCCCAGGCTAGAGTGCAATGGCATGGTCATAATCTTTAGAGCTCCATTTAAAGGAAAAAAAAAATACACTTTGTCAAGGTGGAATCTGCCAAATTTCATCATCTTGAAGGTGCGTTTTCCCATTTATAAATGATATTAAGTTCTTTGTCACAAAGAGGGAAAAGGAGAAAAGTAAGAAATTGGTCAAAATCAGCACAGATCATGTTAAAACAAACACCCTCTGAGCTTGCTTCTGCTGGGATTTGGCTATAGTCTCCATGAACATGCCACACAAGCTTCTTAATATGTCTCATTTGGAAGAACAAAGTGATTCTTCAAACGGAACCACGTTCTGCACTTGAAGTATCACTGGTCATTGTGCTCAGGTTAGGTGTTCTAGCAGTATGTGCACGCGCACAGGCATACACCCTTTACATACATATATACTTTCAATTAAAAATGCAAGAACCAAACATTTTAAAGAACACCATGAGTAGCACATACTAAGTTTTAAATATATGTCAAATTTTGTAGGCATAGAAGTAATTTTTGACGTAAATTTTGTCACTAACTATGGCTAAGCTATTATAAGAAATAGAACAATGTAAGTTCTCTATGATATATACTTCTGTACCTGTCTAGAAGATTATCTTACCCCATATATATGTGTATATATAATGTATACACACGTATATATACGGGGTACCTATATACATTATACATACATAATATATATAATACAACATTATATAAATAAAATGTACACACATATATTTACATATATATGTATATGTGTGTATATATGTATATATGTACATATATATGTACATAATTTTCTCATGAGTAGATCCAGGGTTCCTTTGACTCAATTGGATATACAGTAATGCATTGGTTCAGACTAGCTCATTCTAGAGCTAAACTAAAAGGAATTCTTTGAAAGACTGTTGATGGATTTCTCAAGCGATAAGAGGGCAACTGATTTTGATGTGACCAGAAAGCACCCAAATTGACAAAATAGATTTCAGTTAACATAGGCACTGACCTTTTGTGAACCTGAGCAGGATGGCCTCACCTTATCTTTTCTTCTCTTATTATGAGTCATTTTTAGGACCAGGCATTTAGAGCACATATCTCTAGTTTCTGCTAAAATGAGTCTAACAGTTAACACATTGGTACTTATGCTACAGCATATTATCACCTTCTGAAATAACATAACAGCTTTTTTAAGCGAAGCAAGATGGTTAAGCTTGAAAATTTAACAAAACCCAGAGATGGAAAATGTAAAAGACCTGTGGATTTCTTCCATGAGTGGATATAAATGCTAATGAAATGTCCTTAGAACACATTTAAATTAAACCATGAGCTACCTTCAATGATTATATAAAAGTTGTTCAAGAAGGATTGAAAACTTAACTGCCATGATGATAAGAAAGGGTTCTAAGGTGCTGATGGGCCACATGGACAGCTCTGCAACTAGACTGAAGGAAGTTTTGCTTTCTCTGCATATTAATAGTGACAGGTGGTGCTGGAGATAATTTTAACCAGATTATGGTGAGCTGTAGTTCTGATTCAAAGACTTTTTTCACTGCTTTACTTGAATAGAGTATGACTGAACACACTTTAAAATGTATTTCTTTCCCGAAAGCATTTGAAGATTTGTGTGAGAGAACTGATGAGGTACTCGCTTTTTTCAAAATAAATAAATACGTAAATCTTTGAAAAACTTAAAGTGCTGATTTTTAAAAGGCATCTCAGACATTTGTGTGATAGCTTTTTCTAATTCCTGAATATGAAGATGCCTATTAATAGCTTCCAAACAGCAAATGTGTGTGTGTGTGTGTGTGTGTGTGTGTGTGTATGTGTGTGAGTGTCTGTGCATGTGTGCATGCATGCATGTAAAGGATGCACAGGAAAAAAAAATTTCATCCTTGGACTTTAAAACAAAGGCCTTCCTAATTGGCAAGATATGGAAATCGTTTTGGCCAAGAAAGAAACTGTCTTTGGTGTTTACATCTTATAAGAAAATTTTTTTCTAAGCTGAGCTTTGACTAGCATCTGCCTCTTGGTCAAACTCTGAGGCATTTGAATCCCATTCAGAAGCCTCATTACCTCTTAAGGAGGTTTTAAATCAATCAAACCTGTTTATTTTACTGAATTCATATGTGTGTATGTGACTTTGTGTGTGTATGTGTGTGTGTGTGTACATAAGAAAAACTTACACATTTCCGATTTTGGCAGGCATGTTTAAGGCATAATCACATTTGCTAAAGCAATCAAAAGCAAAAAATATAATCAAAATTCTCAGATACCAAGTTTAGAAATCAATTAAATCTAGTCAGTATTAGGACTTCAAATTGACCCAACAAGAGTTTCTTCTAAAAGCAATGCTAAGTGCATATTGTAACAAAGGAAATACACCCCATGACAGCACCAAGTCATTATATTTATTTTTATTTAACAATCATTTGCATCCAGCTTCCTATATTCTGAACATTTTGCAGATGTGCACTCAATCTTCATAACAAGGACCTGATATAGGAACTGTTAGTGCCCCTATTTTATTTTTCTCATACACGTGACATTGAGGCACAGATACCCCAAGTCTCACAGCATACGATAGGGTGGACCCTAGATATGAATTTAGGCAAGCGTCTGTTTACAACAATTATTTCTGACAGCCTCAAAATTCATGTACTTAACCATTATATACAACTGCCTTAATCAAAGTGTCACCCTTTGTACTGAAAGTGCTTTACAAGTACTGAGATCGGGACTTCCAGCCACAATTAGATAATCCTGAAGAAAAAGGGTGAAAGCTATATGACTCTGCATTAATTTTTTCCATCAGATTTCCTAAAGTACTTAAAATGCATCCCTTATAAAGCTTTTTCAAGGGGCGATGGATTTGCTATAATCCTTAACCAAAGTGAGGAGAATATAAGAGCTATTGTGGACATAAGTCTAGCCCACAAACTCAAATCAGGTAGAAATATTCTTAAGTGCTTCATAGCTTAATTTAGTTTCTAAAGCAGAACTTCCCTTTGTGGCCCCACACTAGGTTTCTGCTCTATCCCTGGAGTCTTCCACAGTGCCTGGACACTGGGAGGGGAGGAGGGAGATGGGCCATCTGCTCTAGTCCCTGTCTCATGCCAGTTGCCAATCAGATGACTACTTTTTCTAGTTCTGAATGTCTCTTCCCTTCCCCTTAGCTTGCTGCTACTTTGTGCCACCTGTGAGAACCAAAAACCTTTTGCAAGGCTGCATATAATTCTTCTGCCTGGATCTACCTGTTTGGTGGTTCCCCAATGGTGGTACTCCTGCATCAGCCCCCAGATAATAATATCTCTTTCTCCCCCTGCCACCGCCTTCTTCTTTTTCTTCTTCTTCTTATTCCTCCTCCTCCTCCTCCTTCTCCTCCTCCTCTTCCTCCGCCTCCTCCTCTTCTTCTTCTTCTCCTCCCCCCTTCTTCTTCCCCTTCTCTTTCCCCTTCTCCTTCCCCTTCTCTATCCCTTTATCCCCTTCTCCTTCCCTTCCCCTTCCCCTTTACTTCCCTTCCCCATCTCCTTTCCCTTTTCCTTCCCCCTCCCCTTTCTCCTTCCCACTCCCCATTCCCCGCCCCTCCCCTCTTCCTCTCCCTCCTCTTCTCCTTCTTTTTCTTCTTATTATTATTCTTCCTCCTCTTCTTATTCCTCTCTCACTCTTTCTCTCTCTCTCTCAATGTTAAGAAAAGAATTCCTAAATTTCTCCAATTATCTAGTCATAACTCCCTGCCAATGCCAATAAATATCCTTTACAAATAACTTCAGTGCTTAAAACACAAAATCAGAGTGACTCTCAGTTTATTTGGGGATTCTGCCCTGCCACACTTTTCCTTTGAAGCAACAAGCACAAAGCCAACTATCTGCTAATGTTTGTTATAGGAAAAGGGAAAATACTAACCAAGGCAGACAAATTTCCTCAGAATGGTTGCCCTTCTCTTCAAGAATGCACAAAGAACTTTTTCTCTAAGGCCAAACTGTTAGAAGTTGAGTTGAATGTGTTTTATCTTAACAGGCATAAGGAAAGTGCTCTGAAGAGCATTTATCTTAATATTAGTTGCACTGTCAGGTCAGAAAACAATGCTGTTTAAAAAGAAGCACTGCTGTATTTATCAAGCCAAAATTAAATGGCATACCCGGTACGCAGACCTTTCTCTCTTTAAGGCCATTCTCAAATCAAAGGAGCCAGGGCTCCTTGGAGAAATGACTGATTCTAGATGTGCAACAGAGAATACACAAAATAAGCCTGGAGCATCTGGTAGTTTCAGGAAATAAAGACATAGTAAATCATGTACACAATCACACATGCGTGCATGTGCACGTACACAATCACACATCGTGCATGTGCACACACACATGCACACACACAAACACACAGGGAGATGGGTGTATGTCAAAGGTACATCAAAGACAAAAGAAAGGGCTCTAAATAACCAAAGCTGAAACAATTTGAGCAAGAAAATAAATAGCATAGTATTAGATTATAACCCAAAGTATAAAGTAAATATCTATAAGTCTATTCTGATATACGTAAATGACTGAATACATAAATAGATGGGGAAGGATAGATATATCTCCTGTGCAGAAATATTCCAAATAATCATTGTAGATATTCTGCCCTCAAGGAGGTAAGGCATAACTATCCATTCATTAAGTGTGAGCTGCCCATAGTGACTTCTTTCCAAATAGTACAGTATGGAAATGAGGGGAAAGAGTAATTTTACTGTGGAGACACCTGAAAAATATCACTTTAGCCAGATGACTAAGGATAATATCAAAGGGGCAAATCATGGTGAAAGCAGGTACTCCTTATACGATGTGATAAGAGTAGCACTTTATATCCATTGTCTCCCTCCCCAAAACATAGTCCCCTAGTCTAAGCATGAGGAGAACAGACAAACACAAATGGAGGGGATATTCTACAAAATATCTGACCAGTACTCCTCAATACTGTACAGGTCATCAAAGGCAAAGAAATCTGAGAAATTATCACAGTCTAGAGGAGCCTAGGGAGACAAGTCAACTAAATGTGGTGTCGTGGATGAGATCCTGGAACGTAAAAAGAATATTAGGCAAAAACTAAGGAAATCTGAATAAAATATGCACTTTAAATGTATCAGTATTGGTTCATTAGCTATGGGAAACATCATACCAATGTGAGATATCAATAATAGAACTGGGTATATGACAACTCTCTTTTACTTTCTTCAAAACCTTTTGGTAAATGTCAAATAGAGATTAAGAAATGCAATGGTAACCAAACAATCTCTGGATGGATTGAGTCATGTCATTGAGTTTGCCCTGACCTCTTGCCCTGTCAGCATCCTTCAGCTCTCACGTGCTGGTGGGATGGGAAGGATTCTGTCTGTGACAATAGTCGAGGCATGAGAGAATGTAAAACTTGAAAGCTTTAACATTTTATGTTTCTTATTGAATCACTTGTTGGCTCCCATCAATATATGGTTAGAAATTAAAAAAGAAAATCTAGAAACAGCGTATTTTCTTAAATGGTTATTTTGCCCCTTAATTTTTATTTAAGAGTCTATAGTAGTGTACAACTTGGGGAGCGTATGGAGAAATTGTTAATACTGTTAATGAATTTTTTTTTCAACTCAGTCATATAAAAGATACTATTACCCAGTTATTAAAAACAAAAGAAAAACAATAACAAAAAAAGCAGATTGAATTCAGATAAATCTATTAAACCTAATTAGAAATAGCTTTAAAAAACTAAAACAAAACAACTAACAAAATGCATAAGAGCAAACCTTACTTTTCTTAGATGGAATCACAGGGCTGTCCAATGCCAAGACACTAATGCATTCTGCATCAAACAGATTGCAGAGGAAAATATAATCTTATTTTAGATGCAGTTCAGATTTTGATACCATCCCCTAGCTTCTGAGATCACTTGCTTTTTAGTTCATGACATTACATAGACATTGCTCATACCTTGTTAAATGCCAATTGAGTGTAAGTGAGGTAATAAAGTTCCTTTTTATTTTGTTTTATTTCTTGGAATGTCTGTACAGCACATTGAGAGGCATTTCATTTCACAGTTTAAAATATTTAGTGGGCGGGTGGCTAACTGCCAACTACGACTTACTACTTAACAGCTCTAAGTGAAAATACTCTTAAGAGATCAACATCAGTGACTCTTACAGCCCCTTCAGGCCAAGGTTTGTAGGTTTCTGTTAGGAAAAGCCTGCACTGTGTGGCAAGGAAACGATATAAGTGAGACATTAAAGAGGAGATAGCAAGATCTATGCCAGCATTTGACCTTTCAGCCTGCACCTTTGACTTTTTCTTGTCAATTATTACTCTTGCTGGTATACAGATCATCTTATAACTTGAAATGCAACTCTAGACTTGTGTTAGTTCCAAGATGTTGAGGCATTATTATTATTACTGTTATCAGTTTGCTTTTATTATTAACTTTACTGGAAGTGGGACTTTGAGGTCCTCTATTTGAATTTGCTTTGAAAAGGTGACTCTAGAGGTATTTTTATTTTTAGGATTGCTTTGGCATTCTTCTATTTACTATTTGTTGCTTTGTTAATAGAAAAGTGTAATATCTGAAATTGACTGACAGTGTTTGAAATTATTATCCATAACAAATTTCTGAAAGTAACTTCAGGAAACCTAGTAAGAATGAAGCTTTACATTCCTTTGTGGAACAAAACAACTGAAATAAGATATATATTGCCAAAGAAGAGCCTATATACAACCCAAAAAGAGGTTCACAGATTTTGTAAGCTCTTATCAGGAGTAACACTGGGCACTTAGAAGAGGATGTCTTCATTCTGAAAGTACAGTCTCAGATTCCTGAATTTCATGCTATACACTATTCCATCTTACATGAAGAAATCATGTAAACAGGAATGGAGGGAAACTATCTTAAAATAACATCTTAATTAAGCTATTTATTAATGATTGATTTACTGGCAGGTTAGAGTTACTTTTTTTTTTTTTTTTTTTTACAGTGGAACACCTAATGAAAAGAAACTATCTTAAGAATTATGATAATTATACTAAGTTAGGAGGAAAAATATTATTTCCAGGTTTCAGTTGTCATTAAATGACTCTGATAATACCCTTGGGTCCCAGATGCTACATTTTTTTTTTAATCAGGGAAGAATGGACTACATAATTTATCCCAGCTCTAAAATTATTTTATTCCATAAGCACAGACATTATTATTCTCTACAAAATGACCAGTTAAGAATAGTCTACCAAGAGTAGTTAAATCACTGTCTGTCCTCAATAGAAAAATGTGATTCACTTCAATCTGTGACAGTATTATCATTCTCAACTTGCTAATACACCCATTGGTCTTAATTCTGTTCTTCAAATCTTTTACACAGACTTTTATCACCATTGGAATTTAGACACAAAGTATTTGTTGTTTCAGAGATTAGTGAGATATTCTTTTTAAAAATTCTTTTTACCAGGTTTTTGTATTAAAGCAAGTCATGACTAAATTTGCATGCTTGTAAAATTTATTTTCACTTTGAGAAATTTGTTTAGATATTCATTAAGAGAGAAACTTTGAAATCTGTGGATCCTGAGAGACCTGAGTGTTTCTACAGATCATGCATACATAACGGGGGTAATATTTTTCTCAAGGGGGCAAAAAATGTGCTTTTGACAGGCAAGGGGGAATAAGAAAACTTATCTATTGCAATGGTTTGTGGCCTTATAAAGAGCCTTAGTGCATAAACAAATGTATGTATAACTGTGGCATTAAAATTTTATAAAGAGAGATTCGAAAAAAATGTTCAAAAAGGTTTCTTAGAAAGATGATAATAAAAGTCCAAATCACTGAAAAATCAAAGCAATTTAAATGTATTATATCGTTTTAAACCCTCAAAAATGTATCTGGGTTAGAAAGCAGGGTGCCAAGTCTCTTCCCAAAGCAAATTAAACTGGCTGAGTTATAAACCTCTCAAAAATTGGATTTATAATGAGTATGCAGACAGATCTTTACCTATAGAGATTCCCAAGAAGACTGAGCTACTCTAACATTCTTTGTGAACCTAATTGAAACTGATTATGGTTGGCACCTTATAACAAACTTTAGTTTAAATGGTTTTATCTTAGTTCTAAAAACAGTTTGGTACCATATATTTCTAAAATGTGGAATAAAATTCCTTTATAATTTAATAAAGATAAGAGATCTATAATGTTGGATTTCTATTATGTTCAACTTCTATTTAAAATGCAAACATGAACTAAGACAACGTGTACACCACAAAAGTCATGCCTCTCCATCTTCACCCTATGTAAGTGTATATGTATACCTGAGAATTTCTTTGGTTTTTTCTTTCTTTCAGGCTAAATTCTTGAGAGAACATTTTTTCCTTAATTCTACATTTAAGCAAAACCTCAGGGAGAGTATCACTTGCCATCTTCAGAACTGATTTCATTTTATAAATACATTCAAGAAACTTAAGACTTTTCTGTACTTAAAAACTATATTCTATCATTCATTATTACCAGTTGAAATAATATTTGCTTCTGCTGAAAAAAATGTGTGTGCAATATGTGATCAAGTAGTTTAATATGGTAGCAATTTACCTTCCTGATATTTATTTTACATGTTTTGCTAATAACAATGGTGATCAGCTATATTCTATAAGAAATGCAGTAAACAAATGATAATTATACTAACAATTATACTAACAAAGCTTAAATTTTAACAGCATCATCGTAAAATGCCTCTATTATAATGAATCTATCAAGTTTCGGTAATCATATGATTTATTTTGCCAATATCACTCTATCAGTCATAGCCATGACAGAATAAGATGTAAAGAAAATGTGTTTACATCTATATGCCCTTCATTTCACTAACAGCTAATCACATCCAAAAATGTGGGGATTGAGTCACAAAATAGGGATTTCAGATAATAGAGCAAATCATATTAGAAAAATAATGAAAAAGTATTATAGTTCATGTTTTCAACCCTGATGTTAAGACTCGTATCACACTCTTTTTTTATTTAAATGATGGTAAAAATATTTCAAGTTTTTACCTTTTATTTCAAACCAAGAAAAAAGATAAAGCTGTCGAATTTGTGTTCATGACTAGCAAAAATGGCATACAGAAGAATAAGGAAAATAAGTAAATAGGTATGAATAAAAAGGTAAACTATGAATAAGAATGTGGACTTCATATTCTATTCACAGTTAATATAATTTGTTTTTAAATCTATGCAATGACAGACCTAGAAACCATATGAGAATCTTGATTTTTTTTGGAATCTCCAAGAACATAAAAATTGTACAATTGTACATGTGTGTGTGTGTGTGTGTGTGTGTGTGTGTGTATCTGTATTACAAATAAATTATTTAAAAATTTTAAATAATATTTTTATATAAATCAACTAAAATTTGGTAACAAAATACCTTTGTAATGATATAACCAATTGCTGTAGTAAGAAAAAAAAAAAACACAACTAAGTATTCATTAAAACTGCAGATAATACAGAATTTTGCTATGAAATCTTCATTACCTTAACAGCTCAGTATAGACTATAGAAATTTTAGATCAGAAAGTCAACAAAAGATATGTCAGGAGCACCAGACTAGAGTCACTGGCGTAAGTGCACTTGCTAAATATCTGAGTGACATCTCTGGCTTGTTTCCTTCTTTTTAAAGGAGGAAGTTAGACTGGATGCAGGTTTTTGAAATCTTTAGACCCTGGTCAACTTTGAGAAAATTATAAAAGCTATTATAAAAGCTGCTCCTCAGAAAACTCTACATATCCTAAAAAAAATTCAATTTCAGGAACATTATAGATGTCCTTGAAGTCACTGTTTAGAATCCTCAGGACCATTGGTTCTATGAACTTGGGGTTCAAGAACCTTGAATTGAGATTATTTTGAAGATTCATCTATGCAACTTATTCTTTGTTTCTATGCCAAGTTCATTCTAAGTACCATGGATTGCCTGGCCTTATATTTTAAAAAAGAGATCAAATGGAATCCTTTTACTTAATTATATTTATGAAACAGAATAGGACCCAGCCTACTCAAGGACAAGTAAACCAACCAAATTCAAGGGGAAACATACACACACACACACACACACAGGCCCACACACATATAAACATATATTTGTATCTATGTTTGTGTGTTTATACACATATATAAAACTATGTTAAACTCTATAGCTCTTGTATGTTTCAGCATCACAGATTGGAATGGTTGTGTAGTTATGACAATTTAATTTCTAGTTTTAAACTTTTATTTTCTTGATTTATAAAATAGAGTATAAAACCACCAAGGCAAAACTTATGTGAGATAACTGAACACATGCATGCCCACATTCGTATATATGTATATAAAAACCCTCCAAGGGTTTTTATATATATGTATATAAAAACCCTCCAAGGCATGGTTTTTTTCATTAGCAAGAGAATATATCCGTAAATACATACTTGTAAACATGCATGTATGAATAAATATGCATATGTATGTGTATAAATACACATGCATGCATGAATATATACATGCATGTGTGCGTGTCCTATTGGGGGTGCGGGATTTAGCATAAATGCCTCCTGTTGAAGTGCCCTAAATAAGGTAGCTTCTGTTGTTTTCAGCAAGGTCCCTGCTGGCATATAAAACACATTGTGCATAATTTAAAAAGAGCCCCTTCTGAATGAATACAAAATATATCAAAAGATACCTGTTTCTTCTGTCTGATACAGGCCAGTACCAGGGTTCAGGACTGGATTTCAGCTCTTTCTCATGCCTTGAGCTGGCCATGAAAGAAATAGGTCTGCAAGACAGTAAGCTACTGTTGCTCTGGTTCTTGCTGTTTCCTACATGGGTAATTCTCAAAGGATGGTCCAGGACCAGGAGCAGCATCACTTGGAAAGTTATTAGAAATGCAGTTCTCAGGCTCCACCTGTCTTACTGAATCAGAAACTTGGACAGAGCCCAGTAACTGTGTTTAAGAAACCATCTAGGTGATTCAAACAGTTGCTAAGGTTTATGAACCACTGCCCTACATCACAGTCCACTCCCCATTACATCAACAAATGATAAGTGTTAATGAAAGCAGACTCTCTCCTTCGCCTTCCTCCTTTTCTTCCTCCTACCTGTAGTTCTCATTCAAAAAAAATTTACCATGAGATGCTGAAGAGAGGTGCGTATATCCACACATTATAAAAAATTATAAATAAATATATGCAAATAAAATATAGTTTAAATAAAATATGTTTTATTATATAAAATATGTAACATGCATCTCAGCTTAATGTTATATGTTTCTTCTAAGTTTTACAGCACTAACTGACTCCATTAGAACAGTGATACCTCATTATAATTTCATGGGGACCCGTCGAATGATCTCCTGATCCTATGATTTCTATCTGCTTCTGTCTGAGCCCTTCTCATAAAGCTCTACCAATGTGCACCAGGACACTTAGTGTCAAGCTACTCAAGTCCCCATCTATAGAGTAAGTTATTTGGGTAGGACTCTAATTTCAAGTTGGTCCCATAGTGTTCCTACCATGGTCAGGTGTCCTGTGAAGTGTATAGGCAAATAGGTTGACGTCTTGAAGACATGCAAGAGGTGTGGTGACCAGGGTCAATGTGATGACTGACTGTAAGCCTTAGAAGTGTGAATTTCTTCCATAAATCTGACTGGAAGAGATGTGCCTTCATCATTGATTCTGAAACTCCTCCATCCTCAATGAGCTGACTCTAAAGATTGCTGAGTTTCAATTTGCATTATTGATGTTAGCTCCTGTCCACTTCTCTTCCCTCTCATCCTTATTTGTTGTAAAGAATATAGAGTAATATAAGAGTATAGCTTTAATAATGCAAAAGGAAATAGATTGAAACATCAGGGGAATGCTGTATTTTTTCTTTTTTCTTTTTTAATTATACTTTAAGTTCTGAGGTACATGTGCAGGTCATGCAGGATTGTTACATAGGTATACACATGCCATGGTGGTTTGCTGCATCCATCCCCCCTGTCACCTATGTTAGGTATTTCTCCTAATGTTATCCCTTCCCAATATCTCCACCCCCTGCTATTCCTCCCCTAACCCCCCTACCCACCAACCAGCCCCAGTGTGTGATGTTCCCCTCCCTGTGACCATGTGTTCTCATGGTTTAACACCCACTTATGAGTGAGAAAATGCGGTGTTTCATTTTCTGTTCTTGTGTCAGTTCACTGAGAATGATGGTTTCCAGATTCATCCATGTCCCTGCAAAGGACATGAACTCATCCTTTTTTATAGCTGCATAGTAATCCATGCTGTATATGTGCCATATTTTCTTTATCCAGTCTATCACTGATGGGCATTTGGGTTGGTTCCAAGTCTTTGCTATTGTAAACAGTGCCACAATGAACGTACATGTGCATGTGTCTTTATAATAGGATGATTTATAATCCTTTGGGTATATACCCAGTAATGAAATTGCTGGTTCAAATGGTATTTCTATTTCTATATCCTTGTGGAGTCACCATACTGTCTTCCACAATGGTTGAACTAATTTATACTCCTACCAACAGTGTAAAAGTATTCTTATTTCTCCACATCCTCTCCAGCATCCATTGTCTCCAGATTTTTTAATGATCGCCATTCTAACTGGTGTGAGATGGTATCTCAGTGTGGTTTTGATTTGCATTTCTCTAATGACCAGTGATGATGAGCCTTTTTTTCATGTTTGTTGGCCACATAAATGTCTTCTTTTGAAAAGTGCCTTTTCATATCCTTCACCCACTTTTTGATGGGGTTGTTTGGTTTTTTTCTTGTAAACTTGTTTTAGTTCTTTGTAGATTATGGATATTATCTCTTTGTCAGATGTGTAGCTTGCAAAAATTTGTTCCCATTCTGTTGGTGGCCAGTTCATGCTAATGATTGTTTCTTTTGCTGTGCAGAAGCTCTTAATTTTAGTTAGATCCTATTTGTCTATTTTGGCTTTTGTTGCCATTGCTGGCACAGACGGAAAATTGGAAAGAGTCAAGACCCATCGGTGTGCTGTATTCAGGAGACCCATCTCATGTGCAAAAGCACACATAGACTCAAAATACAGGGATGGAGGAAGATTTACCAAAGAAATGGAGAGCAAAAACATTAGGGGTTGCAATCCTAGTCTCCAATAAAATAGACTTTAAATCAACAAAGATTTAAAGACAAAGAAGGACATTACATAATGGTAAATGGATCAATGCGAAAAGAAGAGCTAACTATCCTAAATATATATGCACCCAATACAGGAGAACCCGGATGCACAAAGTTAAGTTCTTAACTACTTACAAAGAGACTGACACTCCCACACAGTAATAGTGGGAGACATTAACACTCCACTGTCAATGTTAGACCAACGAGACAGAAAATTAACAAGGATATCCAGGACTTGAACTCAGATTTGGACCAAGTGGATGTAACAGACATCTACAGAACTCTCCACCCCAAATCTACAGAATATACTTTCTTCTCAGCACCACATCACACTTACTCTAAAACTGACCACATAATTGGAAGCAAATTACTCCTCAGAAAATGCAAAAGAATGGAAATCATAACAACCAGTCTCTCAGACCACAGTACAATTAAATTAGAATTCAGGATTAAGAAACTCAAAACTGCACAACTACATGGAAACTGAACAACCTGCTTCTGAATGACTACTGGATAAATAATGAAATGAAGGCAGATATAAAGATGCTCTTCAAAACCAATGAGAATGTAGACACAACATACCAGAATCTCCATGACACAGCTAAAGCAGTGTTTCAAGGAAAATTTATAGCACTAAATGTCCACAGAAGAAAGCAGAAAAGATCTAAAATGGACACTGTAACATCACAATTAAATTTTAACTATAGAACCAAGAGCAAAGAAATCTAAAAGCTATAGAACACAAGAAATAACAGATCAGAGCAGAACTGAAGGAAATAGAGACATGAAAAGCCCTTCAAAAACCAATTAATCCAGGAGCTGGTTTTTTGAAAAGATCAACAAAATAGATAGACCACTAGCCAGCCTAATAAAAAAGAAAAGAGAGAAGAATCGAATAGATGCAATAAAAATTTTAAAGGAGATATCACCACCAATTTCACAGAAATACAAACTACCATCGAAAATTACTACAAACAATTCTATGCACATACACCAGTAAATCTAGAAGAAATGGATAAATTCCAGGAAACTTACACCCTCCCAATAATAAACCAGGAAGAAGTTGAATCCCTGAATAGACCAATAATAAAGTCTGAAGTTGAGGCAGCAAGCAATAGCCTATCAACCAAAAAAAGTCCAGTGCCAAATGAGTTCACAGCTGAATTCTACCAGACATACAAAGAGGAGCTGGTGCCATTCCTTCTTAAACTATTCGAAACAATACAAAAAGAGGGAATCTTCCCTAACTCATTTTGAGACCAACATCATCCTGATACCAAAACCTGGCAGAGACACAACTAAAAAAGAAAATTTTAGGCCAATATCTATGGTGAACACTGATTCAAAAATCTTTAATAAAATACTTGCAAACTGGATCCAACAGCACATCATAAAGCTTATCCTTTATGATGAAGTAGGCTTCATCCCGAGGATGCAAGTCTGGTTCAACATAGGCAAATTTATAAATGTAATCTCTCACATAAACAGAACCAAAGACAAAAACCACATGATTATCTCAATGCATGCAGAGAAGGCCTTTGACAAAATTCAACAGCCCTTTATACTAAAAACTCTCAATAAACTAGGTATCAGTGGAACGTATCTCAAAATAATAAAAACTAACCCACAGCCAATATCATACTGAATGGGCAAAAACTGGAAGCATTCCCTTTGAAAACTGGCACTAGACAAGGATGCCTTCTCTCACCACTCCTATTCAACATAGTATTGGAAGTTCTGGCCAGAGCAATCAGGCAAGAAAAAAGAAATAAAGGGTTATTCAGTTGGGAAAAGAGGAAGTCAACTGTCTCTATTTGCAGACAACATGATTGTATATTTAGAAGACCTCATTGTCTTAGCCCAAAATCTCCTTAAGATGATAAGCAACTTCAGCAAGGTCTCAGGATACAAAATCAATATGCAAAATCACAAGCATTCCTATACACCAATAACACACAGCCAAATCATGAGTGAACTCCCATTAACAATTGCTATGAAGAGAACAAAACACCTAGGAATACAAGGGACACGAAGGACCTCTTCAAGGAGAACTACAAACTACTGCTCAAGGAAATAAGAGAGGACACAAACAGATGGAAAAACATTCCATGCTCATGGTTAGGAAGAATCAATATTGTGAAAATGGCCATACTGCCCAAAGTAATTTATAGATTCAATGCTATTCCCATCAAGCTACCATTGACCTTTTTCACAGAGCTGGAAAAAAAGCATCTTAAACTTCACATGGAACCAAATAAAAAGCTCGCATAGCCAAGACAATCCTAAGCAAAAAGAACAAAGCTAAAAGCATCACGCTATCTGACTTCAAACTATACTACATGGCTACAGTAATCAAAACAGCATGGTACTGGTACCAAAACAGAGATATAGACCAATAGAACAGGACAGAGGCCTAAGAAGTAACACCACACATCTACAACCATCTGATCTTTGACAAACCTGACAAAAACAAGCAATGGGGAAAGGATTCCCTGTATAATATTGTTGGGAAAACTGGCTAGCCATGTGCAGAAAGCTGAAACTGGAACCTTTCCTTACACCTTATACAAAAATTAACTCCAGATGGATTAAAGATTTAAACAGAAGACCTAACACCATAAAAACGCTAGAAGAAAACCTAGGCAACACCATTAAGGACATAGGCATAGGCAAGGACTTCATGAATGCTGTTTTTTCTAAAACTCTTCTGTTGGCTGGAATAAATGTGACTCTGTCTCCTCAACAACAGAATGTTACAATAGCAGGATTTCAGAAGAACTCATTTGTTAAATATTTTGTATATTAAACTAGGATTGTTTATAAAATAGAAATATAAATGAGAAGTAGATAAAGGCCTTCAATTAAAAAAATCATTAAAAATACCTCTTACTGCTTTATTTTTAATGTGTGAAATGTTTCTGGCATTGTTTTTAGTAAGAGTTTTGGTTTCAGATTTATGTGTATTATTCTGAATATCAGAATATTGATAATGGGATTTACCAGCCCTCTCTACTGTTTTATTGTAAGGTAACTTCGTGAAAGCCAGGCAATACAATGATATGAGCTGCAAATACATAGGTTAAGTGTGGTCCATTCATAATATTGTCTAATATTCTAGAAATTTCTGATGCTTAATGTTACTATAATCAGTAAGCTTCTGTTTGAAAGAATTTCGGGACCTTGCCTTTACAAAATGCTAAAAGGGAAATTCGATTCTAGTTTCTTCACCATTCCCATTGCCCTTCATATCCCACTCCTCATGCTCTTTGCTAATTCCACAGAGAACGCATTAGGGTGCCCCACTGTACATGGCCTTCAGGTTCAACATCTGTCCACCCATTCCCTCAACCTATCGTCTTCTTATTCTAGCCTTCATGCATCTTGAGTTTTGACTATGATAGTTAAAGACAGTGGTTTAAATGCATCGGTTTTACCAAGGTGATATGTCTTTGGTAGGTTAAACATAAACAGTTGGCTCAAGACTGGATTAAAAGATTTACTGAGCACCTCTGAGTAGATCTCAAAGTGTCTCACCATAACCTGGGAAGTTAAAGATGCAAAATTATTTGATAAATTAAGTCATTGGTACCTCATGGAAAAACTTAATGTCCATTTTCATCAATAATCAGTACTTTTGGTCAGTGTGCCCTGAGTTGTCTAAATTTCTCAATATATTTAGATGCTTTCAATGATTGTGTTCAGTCAGAGTCTCTACTCAAAGAGCTGATAATGTTCTTATTTATCAAGGTTCCTTTAATGTATGAAAAAACATATTTCCATACAAAAAGATGAGACTGCAATCTTACTGAAATACCCTTTATCTGATGATAGAGACTTAGCCATTTGGTCCAGTAAAAGTCCCTTTATAGAAAATTTCTGAACTATTCAGATATTGCCATTCCTAAAATTTCAACAGCTTAAGTTAGGGAGAACTTTAATATTAACCTTCCCAAATGACATGCCATTTTAAAAAGGGATTTTTAAGGAATGACTGAGATGAGAATTGAAGACCATGTGGCAAGTCTGTAAGGAATATATATCTGAATAGTTGGATTGCTCATTTTCCAGTGCTCACAGCAGTAATAGTAACTTTTTATTTAAAATAGTAATGTCCATTTTTATAAAAGGGAAACACTGATGGCATTTCATATCAGTGATCATCTCTTTTTACCTTTATATGTCTATTTCATGTTTAGAAGCAAATGAAAGATGATGGAGTTTTGCAGTATTAGGACTCAGTGACAGCTCAGAAAATATCTGTTCTAAGTGTATTAAGTCCCAGGAGTGTACTTGCTAACAATCAGAGAGGAAATTATGACTGCTAACATAGCACCATATCTTCTCCATAGGTCCATTTCTCTCTCCTTTATACTTTGACACCTTTCAGGTTTCTTTGAATAAAAATGAAAAGCCAAGTGATTTTGTTTTCCTGTCTTCAAAGACTTATTCAGAGCGATGTTTGTTTACATTCTTGGTGTTAATGACAATGTCAGATAATAATACTCGGGAAATTCCCTAAGTAACTTTACCACCGTGTATAGTGCATTGTGCATCACTTCAGTTGAGGGAAAAGTATGACTAATGCAGCATGCATCAAAATTAATTCTGTCAGGAATTACTCCATATGAGTCATAGAAGCCACAATACTGTATTTAGAATAATAATAAGACAAGGAATAATGGCATCCTAAAATTTAATGAGGTAGTTTGGTTTAAATGTACACTGTTAGTTTGTGTCAACCTACTGCCCATTGCAAGCAGCACATTTTTTTTAACAACCTTGTGCAATGGGGCTGTAAATTACTATAATTAAATGGAGCCATAACCGTATCCAGGCAATATGAGGTATTTGTACTTTGTTTCTGTAATCATATTATCTTCTCAGAACAGAAATTACAATGAAAAAAAGAAAACAAACATTATCAACCATGTCATTTTAATTTTTCAAGAAGAAAACAAAGCTATATTTGAGATTATCCACCCATTTTCCAGGTACATCTATCACAAATCCCTTGTCTTATCATTAACTTATCATTTAACACATCTTTAACTGGTTCTTAATCTTGAAAGCAAAGCACAGTGGTGGGGAAGGTTGCATATCTACATGCCATTTGATTTGCTTCCAATCTCATGTTGAGATGACAAGCAGAGGGAGAGAGACTACTAGTTTGATTTCTTGGGATGGTAGAGATTTTGATAGAGAAAACCATGAATCCTGCAAGCAATATAATAAAGCTATCGTTTTCTTGTTATTACTCTGTCATAATTTGTATAAAATTTGTTTTGTGCTAGGGTTGTTTTATGTGGATTATTTTATTGAGTATGTGCTGGTTTTCCCAGTGCATTATGATGAGAATTAGAAGAAGGTGCTTTTTAATAAAATGAGAAGAGGCATTAGTCATTTGATCCTTTCTATTCCCTCAGTCTTTTGTAACATCTCATAACATATCTGATATAGTTTAATCCATACTGGTTTCAGCCCTGACTTCCCACTAAATAATAAATTATTGGAAGTTAGAGCTACAGTATATTTCAAGACAGAACTAATTGCCTAGCATAACACCAGGTTAAAAAAAAATAGGAGCTTGATAAATATTTATTGAAAAAATACAAAATTAATGAAAGAAATGAGATGTGTTTTGTTTACATATATTATGCTTTACAAACTCTAAACTTTATTTTTTCACTTTCAATCCCCCTCAAATACCTCTTTTTGTGAGTTAAAGGATAAATGGTTGGAATTGAGTGGTCATGAAAGTTGCCATGTCATTTGTAGCTTCAACAACTACTTTCACTGTTAAGAAAATATGAACCTCAAAATTTTATCACCTTCAAGTTAGAGTTTCCTAATTCATCACTGTTGTCTTCCTTGTCTAATGCACTTATAGCTCTAAAGTACGGATGCTCTTTGACCTACAAGGCAGTTACGTCACAATAACCCATCATAAGTTGAAAAGGTATTTAATACACCTAACCTATCAAACATCACAGCTTAGCCCAGCCTCCCTTAAATGTGCTCAGAACACTTACATCAGCCTACAGTTGGGCAAAATCATCTAACAGAAAGCCTCTTTTATAATTCAGTGTTGAATATCTCATATAATTTATTAAAGACTGTACTGAAACTGAAAAACAGCATGGTTGTATGGGAACTCAAAGTATTGCTTTTGTACCATCATGAAGTTGAAAAACTATAATTTGAACCATAGTAAGTTGGAGTCCACTTGTATTGAAAACCTGGATGCTGGTGTCACCAAACATATTCATAACATATTCACTAATTTTTTTAACATGGGATATAATTGTGATTATTCTGATTTGTCCCCTAACCTCTTTCTCCATAAGAAGTAGGCTCCAGTTCAGATGCTTCATGACCTAATCCTCATTGCATTTCACTCTTTGGTCCTATGTAGGTTTATAATTATACAAGAACTGAAATTGGCAATATCAGTAGCAAGTGAACAGATTTTTCTTAGAAAGATAATTGAATGTATATTACGGTATTGTGAGGGATTTTTTTCAGTTAATAATAACATATACTGCTCTTACGGCCAAGTTACATTTGTTTTGTTACCTGATCCTGGCTAAACCTTGACCTTGTTCGGTAGAACTTCAGATGCATACAGTTAGTTGTAAAGAGTTGCAGCCAGAGTGTTCATGAATCAGACAAGCTCCTTGGAACATTCAGGAAAGAAAACAAGAAACTAAGCCAATTCCCTGTAGAGTATGTCATCACCACCAATTACAGAATGTCAGGATGTCATCACCACCAATTAATGATGTCAAGTAAACACTTTCTAGATGGAATTACATGAATGGGGCAAAGGATTGTGGAATTTCCCTCAAAGAAAACCGAACATATAGAATCACAGAGTTTGTTTATTTTTTTAAGAATTCTTGTTCATGGTTCACTGTTTCCTTGTTATCACATTAATAGCTAATGGTTTAAAATGTGAAAAAGTGCATTTCAATACAAATAGCCAAGTATTTAGTAGAGGAGTTATGTTGCTTTGTACATTATTCTTTAATGTGGTAAAATAGCAAATAGTGATGCCATTAATTTCAGTCATGTGAGCTAAAATGATTCATGACATACTGTTTATTTTTCTTGTCACTGAATATATCAGGCAGGAGGCTAATTAGTTTGAAAATCTCATTTGGAATATCTTCTGCTATATAATCCCTGAGCATAGAAATTGATAGTATTTAGTAAAACAGAACACAATGTAATGCAATTGGAAAAAAAAATTATATTTATCTTCTTGTAAATGAGAGCAAAGGGCTAGAGTGCATTTTGTCTAATCACTGTATTATTCAAAATTGATGATGTTTTCAAAGTCCTGAAGAGTTTATCAAACAGTTAGCTGAACTCTAGGCAGAATGATATTTTCTATAAACAACTCATTTATTTTAGAAGCAACATTATTTTCTATTGTTTTCATTAGACATATGCCAAGTATCAGTACATAATTTTCTATGTTTATGAATTTCTGGTTGCAATATTTAGATAAATATTTCTTCAGATGAATGTCTTTAGGAAAATAAATATCATTTTTTTAGAAAATTATGCACCCTTATTCTATATGCAAAGCGCTTGCTAAGTGCTAGCACATGCGCCATCTATTCATTGTTTGAAAAAACATTTAAATAGTTACTGTTGTGCCCATTTTGCAGATGAGATCAGAGTTACGTGCTAGTGAGTGGTAAGGAAGGGATTAGAACCTATTAGTATGACTCAGGAGCTTGAGCTGTACTCTATTGTGCTCTCTTTTTATCTCGGAGTCCTTTGTTTTGTTCTTGGATCTGCTACCAGTTCATTCACTGAAAAGTAATCCACCTTTATGAATTTCAATTCTCTGATTAATAATATGGATATTTTACCTTTTATCACTTCAGAAAATAAACGCCATTGAATGTTGTGGATGCTGTGAGAAAGTGCTATCATGTACTTCATTTGGAATAAAAATGAACACAACATTTTTAAAGAGCAATTTAGAAATATGAATCAAAGCCCCTAAGAGTATATATGCCCTATTTTACCTTGGCCTCCCATGGCTAGTTATGCATCCTGAAGGTATGATCAAAGGTGTGAATAATGATTTATTTCTAGATTATAGGTATCTTTGAAGAGGATGTTCAACAAATCAATAAATCTAAAATTGGCAAATTGCTAGATAAGTTGATATGACGTGACAGAAAATGTTCTCAGTTCCAAAACATGCAAATAGTAAAGTCTGTAGTTGAATTAGTGACAGCCTATGAAATCTGAAGTGTTGAATATTTTAGTTGGTTGTATCCAGTAAACTAAAATGTTACTTTAAGAAACAGAAACAGAAGAGTAGCATCTGCATAGCGACATGCTCACATTTATGTGAGAAAGTCCTCTAGAACTTAAGCTTACAACAAAATTCCATCCCTCAGTAGTAGCAGAGTTGCAGTGTCTGAAACCATTGAAGCCAATGATGATGATAAGTTTAAAAAGAATGAGATTCAAATCAGTAAAATTATAAGAGAATAAAGGTGAAGAAGGGCTCATCGGCTGTTACTGTAATAGCTAACTTGTTACTAGCATTTGTAGCTTACAGAATATTTTATTATACTTTCTTCATCTTCAGTAACATTTCTAAAAAATGCTATCATTTTTCCCTAAAGATATTAATTTGAATAAAATTTTTTTCTAAATATGGCAACCAGAAATATAGCAACCAGAAATTTCTAAATATATAAAATTTTGTGTTGATACTTGTCATATGCCTATTGAAAACAAATGAAAATGTTGCTTCTAAAATGATTTTTTTCTAGAAAGTATCTTCCTCCCTAGAGTTCAGTTACATGTTAGATAAATTCTTCAGGACTTAGAAAACATTTGCTTTGAAAAAAATTGAGCAAATTATGGCACCTATTAATATATTTGTTATAGTGATTAAAATAGTGTCTCTTAGATAATGGCTTTATTAGCACCATTAGGACAAAAGTCAGATTTCGCAGGACTAGGTAGATAGATAATTTATAACTTATAAATAATACGTTTGTTCCGATATTTTGGTATTATGCTTTGGTTGGCATATTGGATTTTAAATGAATGTATTACTATGCCTCTGATTCTTACAATAGATTTTCCTTACAAACTATGATATACTTAATGTAAAATAACCTTCTTTAACAAATGCCGGATTGAAATAATTTCAGAAATAATATTTGTATCATATATGCATCAAATGTAACTTGAAACTTCCAAGATTAACTCAGATAAAAATAAACATACTGAAAATTATGCCACTGGTCAATTTCTGAAATTCTGTCCCTCTGGTTTTCCGGAAGCAGTACACCGTGGTGGTCGAAATGTATATTCTGGAGTCAGGCAGAACTGGGTCTATGCACTAGCTAGACTAGTTCAGGTAATACACTAGCCACTGTAAGCCTGTATCTTCATCAATAACATGGAATAAGTTATGGCACCTATTACTACACTTGCATAGTGACTAGATTAAAAAACAAAGGTAACAGACTTAGCACTATACTTAGCTCACAGGGAGTACTCTCATTAAATATTAGATATTTCTTATTATTAATATTTGAAGAAGAATTAAATCTACATATTATGTTATTAAATTGGGGCTTTATTAAGGCATCATGAGCTATATCAGGAATACTTAAAAACATATTTAGCCTAGATATAATATTAAACCTTCAGATGAATTAAATGTCAGTGAAATTGACAACTTTAGCCTGTAGAAATATCATAGAATTATTTCTGCTTTATAGAAAGGACAATCATAAGAAATACACTTTGAGCATTATCTCAGTTGGGAAATACTCCTATGAATTCAGGGTAATATAAATTGAAAATAGATTTTATCACGAACATCCAAAACATATTAGACGTGCCAGCATATAATTGACTGATAATGAACAAATGAACAGGAAGTGTGTCCTCTGGGTTTAGCCTGCTAACATTACATGAACTAATTTCTATAGTTAAGAGGTAATTGTCAGTTGAAACTATCTTCTTTTTGTACTTCATGGGAATGATTTGATCATTACATACAGTAACCATTTTATATTGCTACATCAATCCACTGTACACTGCCTGCTATGCTAGATTGTCATCTTTCCACACACCACTCCCACCCAGCAGCAACTTCAACATTACCGATTCTGTGCAGTCTCCCGGACTAACCTTACCACTGACGCTGACCACTCATCTTCCCCACGCCCAAAACCCACAACTCTTAATTGCTGGACGCGACCAACCCCTTACTTCAAAAGAAACCAACTGAAGATCTTCCTCCAAAATCAAACTGAAACTTATTTTCAGGGGAAGACTTCATCTTTACTTAGTTTCCCCATTTCTATAATTTTTCTTATTGCCTTTCCCTGAGAGCACTTTCTCGAGAAATTATTTTCTTAAGAATTTCTGTCTCAGACTCTGCTTTCAAGGAACCCAACCATAACGACTTTCCTGATTCTCCAAACCAGTTATTAGACAGCAATCTCCATCCTGATATATCTGTTCCATTACCTCTATTGTAATGCGGAATGAATGGTGTTGCATTGACTTAGGTGTCTTTCTTCCCTACAAGGCTACACTTCTTGAGAAAGGGATGTTGTTTTATTGTCTGTGGATTTTTAAAGCCTTGCACATAGTGCCTGGCACATATCAAATGATAGATAAATGCAATTGAATGAATAACTCAAAATATGATCCTCTGTATTAGCACCAAGAGTGAGTTTTTAAAAAATATACCAATCCAAATGCACAATAATATTTACAAAAAAGTCCTTTAAAGGTAAGCAGAAGTATTTCAAATATAAGGAGATTCTAGTTTTCCAAAGCATCTTACGCTGCATCTTAAAATCAGAATAGTTGACTTTTATGAAGCCTGTGTCATTTTAACAAGGGCTCTCATGAACTTAATATGATTCTTATTAGAACACTGCATGTGTAATTAGATGAACTGTAACAGCTAAAGCTTTGTAAATATATTTAAAATAATAACAGATAAATCATAGCAAAGTAAATTGTGAATTCCACTGAGGTCAAAATACAATGAAGAGACCAAGTAAATTTCATTTTGAATTGAACTCCTTTAGTATTTTCTAAACGATGCAAACAATGTTAGTACCTAAAAGTCATTTGATTGCCACCTAAATGTCTTTAAGTCAGTGCCTATTTATTTTTATTAGTGGTGCTTTGATTGAAAAATACCTAATTTTGCAATCCATATTTAAACTTCAGAAAAAACCAAAGCAGGCATTAGTGTTGATAAAATTAAAAAGTAGGGATCTCATCATATGAAAACTTTTCTGAAGCCATTTTGTTCTTACTAATATTGTGAAAAATACTATATTTAGGATTTTAAATTTTCTCTATAATTGCAATAGAATTAATATTCTATAGTCATTGATTAATTCTATACTTTATGATAATGTTATAATAAATGCCTATTAACTATAATTGACTAGAAAGGAGCAGGCAACCAGCATGTCTAATGACTAATTTGGGTATTCTGAGCAAGTACTTTGCATTTTCAGTAATTGGGTATCCAGATGACATTTTGGAAGGAAATCAAGTACATTGACTCTCATCTTCGGGTAGGGGCTTATTTCCTCTTTGTTTCCATCTTAATTATGCAGCTTTGATTTCTGCAGTTCTTAAAGGTATTTTCAAATTGAAATAATCTTTCTTCAGAGTAAATGAATGTGAGATTTTTGCTTCTATATATTTCTAAGCCTTTTCTAATGACAGTGAGGTATGAAAGGGTTTTTTCATTTGTTTGCTTTGTTGCTGTTGTTATCTGTTTCCTTTGCCCATCCCAGGCCTAAGCGCAGTGCCTCTCACAGTCTACTGTGTGTTTGAATCACCTAGGGTCTTGTTAAAGTGCAAACTCTCACTGAGCAAAAAAAATGAAATATGGCCTGAGACCATGTAATTCTAAGTAGCTCCAGGGTGATCCCAAGCAGCTGGCCTATTGATCACACTTTGAGGAGCAAGGTCTGAGCTCTGAGTTGTATATCTTTTGTAGTCCCAGACTTAGTCTTTACACTAAAGAAAAGTTAACTAAAGAAAATTCCAAAGGATTCTAATAGATGACATTTCAGAGTTATTGTCACATTCTACCTGGCTGGGACCTTCAAACCTGCCTGTCAGCTTCAGCATTCCAGGATCCATCTCTGATTCTTTTGGCTTTCTACCAGGCGTAGGCCCAACCCATAGATGACTTCAGCAGTGAATTCTAGCACATTAGTGCTCAGCAGTGGCCTTTTGAGATGTTGGTGAAATTTTCTGGCTACTAAGAAAGTGGAGTTGGCACTATATACATCAACTTCATAATGACAAGAAGGCAGGATAGTGGCGTTTTGACAAGTCTCTCTGCATGAAAACAAATTAAGACGCCGTGACAGCTCTGAAAAAACTGTTCTTTTTGGCATTTCCTTTTTTCCCATGTTTTCTGAGCTTGCTATCTGAATTTCTCATAAAGCTACACGTACCGCCCAGGAATTTCTTTAGCAGCCAAGTCACACCTCAGCGTTCTGTCAGTTGTGAATAACCTCAAGAATTTTTACTCCCTCGTCAAATGTGCACGTCTGGTATTCCAGCCATCACTCCTTTCATTTCAATAAAACTTACTTTCCCAAGTGCTTTCACATCTTTGACCTTATTTCATCTTGCCTTCCTACTGAGTAAAATAGTATGGATAACCTTTTTTTTAAATTCGTTGACACAATAAACATTAATTAAATTCCTGCTACAGGCAATGGTATGGTAAGTACCAAGGAAGATGCAAAGATGAATAAGTCATGGCACTGCCTTCAGAGATCCTGAGCAGAGAGTTAGAATCATGTGCATGCATTGCAAGGTAGAGAGGGGGTAAGTGCTTCAGTGCGCTGTAGATCACGAGAGAATTTATCAAAGCATGTGATGAGTCCTAGCCTGGAGCAGTGTGTGAGAGGCATCGAAGGCACCACAGTACAATCACTTCATAGGTGGCCTTTGAATAATGAGTGGAATTTTGAGGTGTGGTGTGGGCAGAGGCTATAACAACACATCATGGAGTTCAGAAACCAGGGATACTGCTTGAGGAAAACAGCACATCAGCTTTGTGTTGTGCTTGTTTTTATTTTTGTTATGTAAATTAGGAAGAAAGTTGGTTGACAATAGAATATGGAGAGGTTATATTGAAAAGATAGAGTTTAGACTTTTATTGACATCCCTAAACATCATTTTTACAGATAAATAGAATGAGATATAGAAATGAGATGACGGATCAAGGGTCAGAAATCTCATACGTGGCAATGTTGCCGCTAAAACCTAATAGTAGGACCTGCAGTTCTGCTCTGAAGGACAGTGACATTCTGTATCCTAGCACCACCACCTCACTCCAACCAGAAGCCCACTAACCACTCCAGGGTGCCCAGAGGGAGGGAGAAAGTTTCACTTCCTACCCCGGGGACAAGAAGGTTGAAGGCAACAAGTGACTTGCTTTGATCTGAACACATAGAAAAGATATGGTTTAATGCTCATTTGGTTTTACTTTAGGAATTTTTGTGCTAAAATATCTGGATCTTTATGTGACTTTTTTTGATGCGTTTTTAGTTTTGTAAACATACAAACTCTTTTTTTTCTATATTCATGCTTCAGGTGCATGCTTTTTATAAGATGTATGACTTGCCACTAAAAAATAAAAGTGTGTAAATTGCATTTGGCTAGCCATCATATTTAATTTTCTTCTTAAGCTGTGTTATTACCTCCTAGGCACTTTCTGCCCCACGTTTGTTCAAGATAGATAATACATCGCGTGGGCTTTTCACAGCGAAGAAGGGGATTTTAATGAAAATGCCACTTTTAATAAGAAGCCTCAATAATATGTGGTCTTGGTTGTTCCAGCTGAGATATTAATGTCTGGCACTTTTTTCCCCTGTAAATCAGTAACATAAAGTTGGAAGGAATTTTGGTTTGAAACACAATGCTAAAGAAGTTGGAAAATTACTTATCTTTAGAAAGGATGTATAGTGTATATAAAGTAAAATTCTCAATATTTACTAAGTTATGTACGATTTCTATTTTTTATTTATCATTGCTACAAAGCCTCAAAGCTTGTATAAAAAACAAACTAGGAGTTGTCAGGCAGTTTTAATTAATGCATGTCTACTTTTTCAAATTTCACAGTTTTAGATTTGTTTGTAGAGTAAGGGGCAAAAAAAAAAAGAAAAAAAAGATTTCAAGTGATTCAAAATCTCCAAAAAGCTTCAAAATTTTTCAAAGTGTTTCATCCTGTAGGGGCTTTGATTTCACACTAAGAGAAACCTAACCATCTTTAAATTTAAAGATAAAAAATTCTTAAAATGCATGTTTCTATATCCTTCTCTCCCCATTCCTACCAAACGCCCAAATCAACCGTTTGGAAAGAATATATATGGTTGAGAAGAAAAGGATGAGTAATACACCTTCTCATTTTTTAATCCCAAAAGAGGAAGAAAATCAAGAAAGTTTGAAATCTGGGAAAATTTTAAAGAGTTACTTATTTATTACTGCACTTTTGAATACATACTGTGAGTCAGGTGATGTGTAGCAGGGAGATCGAGGTAGAAAGATTGGCAGGGGTACTCGTGATGCGCTTTGTAACCTATCAAGCAGATTGGATTTTATTTTTAGTCTAGAACTCTCAGAGTACAGAAATATCCCTGATTATTTGTAAAAGAAAGGTCCTGGAAGGAAAGGACAGGGCAGATGTGAGCATAGAGATGGCACAAGCAACTGTTGAAGTTAGCAAAACTGAGACACGGAACTCAGTGAAGGCTTAGCTAACTGTTAGCATACAGAAGCATTGTCAGGTTAAAGGAGAGGGGCTGTGTCTGTTTTATTTAATATGGCCCAGTCTCCATTGAAGCACATGGAGATGTGGCATAGAGTAGGCACTTCCTATTTATTGACATCCCAAAATCTCAGCTTGCTGATTGGCTAATAGCCTGAAGTTTTGGTGGTGGTGGTGGTGGTGGTTGTTGTTTACAAACTTAGCATTTTAATTACTTTTCATGTAGTACTTTGTGTCACATTTGATGGTGCCTGTTGCCGGTGTGTTATACTGGATTAGTATTGAACTATGCTAATGAAAACAAAAAATAAGTAGAAGCTTTTAAAGATTGCAAGAAGAAACATCTAATAGTAATTCCATTAAAGTTACACATCACAAATTCTCAGACTCAGAAGTAGGGTTGTTTTGAATGGTAGAACTTATACAATATGTCAACATAATGACCTAAGGAGGAGAATAATTATATCAGCTAGAATATGATAGAACCCACAAAAATACGTCATACACTGTGAAACATAGAGCATAGTTTTCTTAGTGCTGTGATAATGCAAAACAATTATAAATTTATCATGAGTAATATCAAAGAAAATATGTCTTCTTGGTAATAGATTTTTCTATTATTTCCTAGATTATCTTATACATTATAATAAGAATGGATCATCTGAGATTATCTTATCCATTCTTTTTTTTTTCACTGTATATCATGGCAAAGAGTCTTGTCTCCTACATCTATGGGTAGTATTTTGAATATATTTGGTAATTAGTAAACATTTTAAAGTCATTTCATTGACCACTAAAGTACTGCCAAAAAATAATATTATCGAGAGGGCCCTGGACAAACAGTAGTAAAATAAGATTTATAGCATCTTTTGTGTTGGCATTGTTGTTTTGTTTTGTTTTTTGTTGAGACAAGGTTTTGCCATGTTGCCCCAGGCTGGTCTTGATCTGAGCTCAAGCGATCTGCCAGCCGTGGCCTCCCAAAGTTTTCTGGTATTATAAGTGTTAGCCACCTTACCCAGCCAATATGCTTATCTTTTCCATCAACTACCTGTCAGTTGCTAATACAATCTCTTCACGTAAAAAGAGATTGCATTAGATGATTGCTACAAGTTAATTTAGGTGTAATATTTTTCTAATTCTAATCACAAATAAATCTTCACTACATTTCCTAACTCTTATAGCATTTTTTTTGTTTTATGCATTTACAGTTAAACATGTGCCCTGATACTTGTAGACAGGAAAATGTTGGTCTTATAGGCTGTGCACAGTTATAACAGAAAAATAAACAAATAAAACCTAGGTTTAAAGAACTCCATATCTTAAATAGTTGTTCTGGGCTTAAGAAAAGTTAAATGTTGACCTATTATTAAGTCACTAATTCATTGAAATTTTTTTTTTTCTGATAATTATTCCAACTGTACGATTGCTCTGTTTTTCTGGATGAAATAAAGACCATATTATCTTTGGGGCGACTCTAGAAACATAGGTCAGCTAACACATATTAGAGCCAATAGTTGTATCATAGGTGAAGGGTAGAACCACTCAGCGAAAGCCCAAAGAAAATCTTTATGCACTTTCACAAGACTTTGAGATCCCACAAGATAAAAGAGATTAGAAAAAATGGGAGGATCCTTGGTCTCAGTTAGATTTAAGAGTCTTTGTGATCATATCCAAAGCTCTGTGAGGATTTATATGGCATTACTTATATGGAAGGAAGAAAGGCTTGTCTGAGCCAAGAATTCCCAATACTGCAATTTATTTTAAAAATACTCTGCTTTCAAGTTTGGGGGCATTAATGATTCTTCATATTCTACCTTCTTGAAGTTGGACAGGAAAAAGTATGCAAATAGAAATCAGAGTCTGAGTGTCTTCATGAATGTATCTAGATAAACTTTTTCTCCAAGCTATCTTTCTGAAAGTAGTAATATTCCAAGAAATATAAATAATACTTACTGCATGGCAAGAGCTCAACACACTATGAGGAAAATAGTCCCTGTTGAATAAATATTACCAATCTATTGCTATTCCATATTTTACTTTTTAAAGGGTGATGGAGGTTTGTGGTGAAACCAAGTATACTGTAGTCTATCTCCCTCATTATTGGCATATTAAAGTTCTGAAAAAAACTATTTAAATTTGTTCAACTAGATATTTTACAAATGTAAACAGAACTTATTTTCATGAAATTAGTTAGGAGCCAAGTTTGAGAAGATCAGTCTAGCCATAGCCTGTGAGTAAAGCCATTTCAGTTAACTGTTAATGTACTGACTTCCAAATGTGTGTTCACATTGCACTAAGAACGGCAGGGAATACAAAAAAAAAAAACGAAATGGCAACCCCTGACCCCCCGCCGCCCCCCACCCACCACCGACTTGTTTTTAATCTAAAATGGGAAGATAGGGCCGGGTGCAGTGGCACGTGTCTGTAATCCCATCACTTTGGGAGGCTGAGGCTGGTAGATCACTTGAAGCCAGAAGTTTGGACCAGCCTGGCCAACATGGGAAAAATCCCATCTCCACTAACAAAGAAGGACAAATATTAGCTGGGCACAGTGGTGCTTGCTTATGGTCTCAGCTACTCTGGAGATTGAGGCAGAAGAATCACTTGAACTTGGGAGGCAGAGTTTGATGTGAGCTGAGATTGTCCAGCCTGAGTGACAGAGCAAGACTGTCTCAAATAAATAAATAAAATTTAATAAAATAGGAGGATAGGGCTAATGCACAAAAAATAAAGATAACAATGTGTAGTCACATGCTGGATTTCAAGAGGTAACTTGAAAGAGGTAGCATGACAGGAGAGAAGTTTCTCTTGCAGACGTGGGTTATCTTGGTTATTCTGAAGATTAAACATGCAATCATTCCATGTTATTTCAAGGATATATGTGCTTTTTCTCTTAGGTTACATGTTTCTTTAAAAAATAAGTCATATATTCAAAGAAAAAAAAGGATTTATGGTGAAAAGTCTTCCTGCCACTTCTTGAGGGTCCTACAGTCACTTACTACCAATTTCTTGTGAATTCTTCCAGACATACTTTGTGTGTTTTGAGGGGAAATATACGCATATGCGAATCTCCCATGTGCAGAAATGTATAACGTATTATGTAATCAAATTTCCCAATGTTTTCTGAGTTATGGTGTATATGTAGACTTACTCCAAGATTATAGAAAAAATTCATGATATCAGCTGGTATATTTATGAGTTATTTTTTCTATTTAAGTTTTTGAGACTGAAGTCAGATGTGAGATATTGAGCTTACCTCACTTTCTCCAGAAGTCTTTTTCTATTTCTTTATTAATCCATTATTTTCCTATTCATTTGAAATGTTCCTGGAGTCACAGACTTTAGGCTTATATGTATTGGGCCTAATTATGGACTTTATGTGCTTTTACAGCAATCTATTTATTCATGTGTATCATCACTCTTTCTAAGATTTGTGCATCATATCTGCCGAGGATAGTGGTTTCTTGTTACTTACCTGTTCCAGAATTGTTCTGGTAATTCTTGTTTCTTTATTCTTCTATATAAATTTTAGAATCATCTTGCCTGAATTAGAAAAAGAAATCATACAGCATCATTAAAATGGCATTATATTTACTGATTAATTTTGAAACTCAATACCTTTATGATGTTTAATCTTTCATTCTTTTTTTGTTTTGTTTTTTTGAGACGGAGTCGCTCTGTCGCCCAGGCTGGAGTGCAGTGGCATGATCTCTGTTCACCACAACCTCCACCTCCTGGGTTCAAGCGATTCTCCTGCCTCAGCCTTCAGAGTAGCTGGAATTACAGGCACACGCCACCACGCCTGGCTAATTTTTTGTATTTTTAGTAGAGACAGGGTTTCACCATGTTGGCTGGGCTGGTCTTGAACTCCTGACCACGTGATCTACCTGCCTCAGGCCCCCAAAGTGCTGGGATTACAGGCATAAGCCACCGCACCCAGCCATGATGTTTAATGTTTTTACCCAAGAAAACAGTACACCTTTCTTGTTTTTTTCTTCATTTAAAGTTTCCTACATATAAATGCTGCATGAGATAGTTTGTATTGTTACTAATTTTAATGAGGCATTTAATAAATTATAACCTTTAACTAATGTTTGTACATTACATTGAATTTTAACTCTGCCCCAGAAAGCAAAAGTAAGGTAAGTTCTAAAAGAAAGATTAGAGGAATCTAATTCAAGGCTACTACTTTTAGTAATAGTCTTGGAAAAGCTCTTGCAGGTAGATTCATAGAAACACCTACCCTACAATTTCTGTTTGGCACACTCTTTTTTTCATAATGTAAATAAGAGTGTTGAGGTTACTTGTGCTGATGTGAAAAATAGCCCCCCAAAAAAGCCCACACTCCATGCAAGACCTTTCATTAAATAGACTAGAAGAGTAAAACAGTCTGTATAGGTTAAACATCGAATTAGATTGGAAGGGGTTCATTACTTTTTAATATTTCCTTTTAGAGTTTTGTGCCAATTAGAAGTTCTCTCTCTTCAAAAAATAGTTCTTCAATAGGCAGGTATTTATCAAACACCTACAGTCTACCAGTCACTGTCTGAGGTGCTGAAGGAACAAAAATAAAACTGGCTCAGTTATTGCCAATGAGCATTTTACATTCCTAAGAACAATAGTCTAAGCCTTGGAAATAGTTTTACAAGATGTCTGTGTGCCTTTTCAATGTCATAACAGAACATTCTGGCTGAAGGAAATTTGGCACTCTAAATGGGAAGATAATTTTGTTTGATTTACTATTTACTACTAATAAGGGCACAGACTATACAAATTACATGTTAATCTGAAAAGACTGATAAATTGCAAGTGATATTCATCCAATAGTAAGGTAAATGGTTTCTAATAAAATCAGAGAGGTTGTAGTGTTATTACTCTGTAGAACATTAGCGTAGTTTGTATTTAACTGAATAAATTTTTCCCAGCATTCTTCATTTTCCACTGAGGTGTATATATGTATATATGTATATGTATATATATATGTGTATATATATATATTCAAATATGTGTGTATATGTCTATTCACATGTACACAAACAATATATACCAGTATAACAGTCACTACCAGTTTCTCCTATCCTCTTTTGAGCCAGCTTTACCATTACTCTGATTCCTTCATTAATAAACTAAATAATTTTTTGCTGTGTGCTCACTATATTTTTGCATAGGAGTGATGTTTTTAACCTTATTAAAATTCCACTTTAACGACATCTATAAAGCTTCCTTTGTTTTTCCTTTTCACACTTGAGCTAATTTCCAATACCATTGTGAGAGAATGATGGCCGTTTATTTGAAGAAACTTGACTTTAACTTTTGCATTAAAGCGATTATAAAATACTTTAAAATTCTTTTACTTCTTTTTGAATACAAATAGATAGTAGAAGAATAACTCATCAACAGCATGCTCACATTTTATTGTTTCTCAACACTGAATTCTAAATTCTAAAACAGGAACATTTTAAATTATTTTGAGCACAAGCTAGTCATTTTTCAAGTAATCAACAATGCCTCATCGGATTAGAATAGAAAACATTGAATTGAAGTAAATTGAATTGAAAGTATCAGTAGGCATTGAACACAGCAAGCGTAAGCAAATATTTCAACAGTATGTGTGTATTAGATCTTTTATACTGGAGTTACAATCAGAAAAGTTAGAAGCCCATTGTTTAAGTATTTTTTGCTCAGGGTTTTTAGAAGGAAAGTGATTGTGGACAAATGAGTTGATTCTGGAAGGTATGAGCTAAATGATCACACATAGTTTAACATTAGAATACTCAGAGAAACCAGATATTGTAGTAGCAGCAGAGGCAAATGTGCTTCCATCTACATGCTTGTATATTCCTTGTACAGACACATTTCACTACAGGATGAGACTATTACTGAAGGACTGCTTTCCAACTCTGTTAGTTATGATGCGTTGACCACAGAAATGGAAAGAAAGCCTCACAAATCCATCCCTAAACCACATCATTACGTATCAGAATAAAATTCCTACAAGATAACAATTAGATCTAAAGCAAAAACAAAACCTAGGCCAAAGGGTTCTGAAATATGCATTAGAGAAATAAAAACTAAAATAAATACAATCTCAGGTTTGAGATGGAACAAATGTTTGTGCTTATCTATATTTTATATTCAGTGAGGTAGAATACTCTCCTTTATTTCATTTTCCTATTGTACCCTTGTGGTTCAAGTGGCTTTTGGCATTCTTCAATCTGGAGAGCTCTGTTTAGCTTCTCTAACAAATTCACTGTATTTAAATGAAGCTATGTTATAAAGCCGACTAGAAAAAAGACATCCAAATGTATTTTAACTTCAGAACCTCTTCCATCAAACTTCCATTCATAATTGTGGCACCAAATTTTAGTTTTACAAAGAAAGAAGCTTTTGCTGAAATAATTCCATGCTGAGTCAACTCTTTAATTGGGAACCTCTACTAAGCTAGAAAACATGTTGAAAGGTCAGTACAAGCTTCCAGTAAATGATCTGCATTTTTCTAAGTGATTGATTTTTTAATCATAATATTGCATCTATCTGATATTATTAAATACAAAAAGGAGGGGCATAAAGTTTGAGTGCTCTTTTCATCCAAAATGCTTGGTTTAAATATATGCATTTGGTAGTTAGCTTGGCCATCTTGAATTGCTTCTAAGCATTTCTCTCTATCACAACTATAATGTAAATCTCTACAGCATTTTGTGTATATTTTCATAATACAGATGTACAGGAGGGACAGCTTTACATGTGATAGACATGTAATAAGAAAGAGGACACTCGATCTTAGTACTCAAAATCCTGTATTTTTCTGCCATTCTGCTGTGTGCTGATTTATCTTTACAATATTTATGGTATGAGGATCAGTAGGACAACAAGAATTATTGAATCTCTGCATTTAACATGAGACCAAACCTAAGGATATAATAGAAAGAAATTAGAAATGAGGAAAAAGTAAAGAAATAGAATTCATGAGCTCTGCTCTTAAAGACTACAATAGAACTAAGAATTTATGTTTAAGAAACAGACTCAATAATTTAAGTTTAGAACACATACTGACAAACAGGTAAAAACACCCAATTAGGCCAGGTGCAGTAGCTCATGCCTGTAATGACAGCACTTTGGGGGGGCCAAAACAGTAGGATCACTTGAGTCCAGGAGTTGAGACCAGCCATGGGCAATATGGTGAGACCCCATCTCTACAAAAAAAGAATACATATATACATATATATATATATATATATATATATATATATATATAGCTGGGCATGGTGGTACACACCTGTAGTCCTAGCTACTAGGGAGGCTAAGTGGGAGAATCACTTGAGCTTGGGAGGTTGAGGCTGTAGTGAGCTATGATCATGCCACTGAATTCTAGCCTGAATGACAGAGTGAGACCCGACCTCAAAAAAAAATAAAAACAAAAAACCCACTCAATTAGTCAGAGAAAATGAAATTATCTTGTATTAGTCTTTAGGCTGCTGTAACAAAGTACCACAAACTTAAATAACCAAAAATTGTTATTATGCAGTTCTGGAGGCTACTACTGAAATCAAAGTGTTGGATGAGCCATATTTCCTCTCCTGGTTTCTGGTTGTTGCAGACAATCTTCGACTTTGGTTTGCAGCTGTAAAGGAACCTCCATCATCACGTGACCATCTTCTCTCTGTGCATCTGTCTCAACATGTAGCATTCTTCTCTCTGTGCCTTCTCTTTCTTTTAAAAGGACACCAGTCATATTGGATTAAGGGTCCATCCTGCTCCAGTATGACCCCATTTTAATTAATTACAACTGAGATTATCCTACCTCAGTTGTTATCAGTTGTAATTAGGTTACATTATGATGCCCTGAAGATTAGGACTTAAATATATCTTTTTAAGAAACACAGCTCAATTCATAACAGTGATCTTTACGTCAAGGAGTGAGTAAATAACACAATAGAAATGATTTTCTATTGGAAATCCCACAAGGGATGGATTTCCAATCCCTGACTTCCCCAAAAATGGTAAATACACATTCAGTTTAGAGGAATTTATCTTTCACTGGGCAGTCAGCTTCCGGACAGTTTTATCTGATGATTAAGATTCAGGAGAACATGCCATTATCATAGGACTTAGAAATGGTGGCTGAATGAAAGAATTCATAAATGACTCTGCAAAGTTTAGGATCCTAGACAGACTGAAAGAAGACAATGGCAGCTACATGAATGAGTAGTACACTTTACCTATGACGTTGCTGGATATAGACTCAGTTTTGTTCTTTTATCAGTATTAATAACAAACTACCTTATTATAGGTCATCGTTGGGTTATTGTAAATTATTTTTCCTACAGTTTATCTTGCTAGTCAGATATCTTTATTTTGTTCCACCACCACACTTGCATCTCTGAAAAAAAGTGTTTGGTGAGCTCGTGACTTGTCTGACCATCTGCCACTCACTCAGGAAATTGCCCTCATTTATGCAAATACCCACCCAGTAATTTGTGAGCAAGAAGCCAAGGTGTTTGATTAAAGTAATTAATTTTCTCACATCATCCTTAAAATGAGCAAGATGCAGAGCCAGGTGGTTTGGCTAGTACCTTCTAAGTCGACCGTCATTTTTCTTGTTTTGTTTGCTTCATGTGATTGAACACAATTCTAAAAGGCAGTATATTACAAAAGCTGTATATCATAAAAAATTGGACTTTGAGAGGATATAGCCATATAAAATAGACATTAGTTTTACGTTTATTTCAAAATGAAGACCAAAATAAATGGAGATTTAGAATTTGAAAATGCTCTTTTCAGTCAGAAGAAATATTATTTAACTGCTTACACATATACAAAGGAATGTTATTCTAAATCTATTCAAACCAAGAGCCTCTTTAACACATGAACAATTCATTTAATTTCTGTTATTTTCCTATTGTTCTCTGCCTGGGGACTGTGTCCTCATAGAAATAATTGCCATGATTTTTGAAATTTAGTAAAATCTTTAGTGCTTTGGTTAAAAAAAAAGATAATGTTTATTTTTACATGGAATGCTGGATTTTATAGAACCTTAGAGACCAAGTCTAACACTTATTTTTAAAAATTATGAAACCCTGTTCCTTTAATTTACTTAAAAATAAATTTTCATTTGCTATTTAAGAATATTTGAATAGGATCTTTTTTATGCTTTAAAAATAATTTGAGAAGATATTTGACTTTTTTTTCTTTAAACAAAACGTTTAATGCTATGTTAGAAATTGCTATATGACATTTTGACTTTCATTTATGTTTGATCAAGAGGGGTTCAGTGGAATGCTTAAATGCATGCTTTCTCATAAATGTTAGTAAGTTACTTAATTTTTCCCAAATGTTGGAGTCTGTATGCCATCTTTATAAAGTTAAGAGATGCATGCTGTTCTTTATGCATTTGATATTTACAGTTGAAAGGCCTGTATCATAAGCAATCTGGTTCACAGTTAGGCGTTTAACTTGACATTTTATAAAGCATGGACATTTGAGTCCTCAATTCTTTCAGCTTGTTTTGAGCTAATTGTGAATTAAATGGTGGGGAACAGAGGCTATGCCTGATGTTTTAATTAACAGCTCTTCTTGTTACAGTTATTTTTATCTGGCTACTCAGAAATGCATTTTATTAAACAACAGTTCTGTTTTTACTTACATGTAGAAAATATATCAGGTAATAACTTCCCACAGAATATCAAGGGAGAATTCTAGCTTCATTTTTTTTCAGCATTACCTATCAGTGAACCCATATATGTGTTTATAAAATACATATTTTTGTTTGGTGAGAAAACAATAAATTCATCTCAATATACACATAGTGTATTATTGGAAGACCTGGAAGCAAATTGCTGCATATATTCTGATAACTATGTGCCACCCAGAAGAGAATTGACAATACTAGTTTCAAATGAGTCACACAACCAGCAGTAATAAGATTGAAAAAACAAAGACCAATTATATATCCTAAGACCTCAGCAAGAAAAATGTAGTTCACTTATGGGTTATTTCCAGAGATTGGTTTTAATCTGCAAATTTATATCTATTACATATCTTAGTATTTTAGTTCAGAGATTATAAATGCGGCTTTAGATCAAATAGAGAGAAAAACAGGCTAAAGCCATTTGAAATGTATATATATAAGCCTGATAAAAACATGATGAATTCTACCCTAGAGGAGTTGTGAGATCTGACTGTGCCCTGGGATCAGGATGTTTTTCTTCTAATAGGAGAAGAAATGATAGGTCACTTTGTTCCTTCTTCCATGGACTGCCCACACAGGAGAGCACAAGGCAATTAAAAATAGAAAAAAATTATTCTTTTTATTGAATTTGTCTTCAATTTATTCAGCTTCTCCTTTCTGCACATTTCTAAATCTTCCTCAGTCAAACTTGCCTTCAGATTTTCTCTAGCTGCCATTTTTCTACAACCTGTCCTGAGAAAATATCTGACAAAAGTAAACTAACACGTAAATGCTTAATGAGTCATGACTTTCTAGCTGGTAGTTTAATAGAGTAAACTCTCTATGTCGTCATGGATTTCAGGCATTAGTGTTCCAGGGAAGGAAATATTTGTGGTGACTAAGGGCTCATCTGTCCTTTTGCTCCCTAGGTTTTACCAGTCAATTTAAATCTTGCCCTCTTTTCAAGCTTCTGTCTCTCCTAACTCAGCAGCCAAGTACTATTAAAGAATAGGTGAATAATCATTGGCTCATTTGACAAAAATATGCACCCTTGCTGACCCGCATACGGTTTCACTACTTTTGAAGTGGTTCTTTCGATGTATTTATAAAACTATTCATAAATATGAGAAAAAAACTATAGAGTTCAAATATCATTTCCTTTTGCTCCCCTCACTGATTTTATTCTTGAATTTGCTCTAGAGAAGATTCATGTCAATTTCTACTTTAATTTAAATGTGACCTAGGTGATCACTTGACTAACACAGTTCATAAAACATTTTATATACAGACATATTCTTAAAATCATCCTTTGGAGACTAATGGAAAGGATGTATATTTGAAACATCCATAACTCACAGTACATATTACAGCTGCACAGGAATCAGAATTGCACCCAAAATATGGGGTGATGATCTTCCTATTTTATCTCTGCCAGAGGCTCTACTTCTTCCCACCCAATTCCCAAATCCTTGACTCTTATTGGCAAATCTGAGAAGGATTAAAGCAAGAGTAGATGTCATTTACGTTTCGCTAAGACTAAAATTAAATGTAAAAGGAGAGAAAAATGATCCATATAAATTTATATTGAATGATACACAGTTACTTCAATTATCTGAATTTTTTAAAAGTACAAAGAACAGAAAACCAACAATGAATCACAGAGAAGTGGTCATGAAGAAAATTAAAATAGCTCTAAGGACATAAACACTAAAAGAGCATCCTCCCACCGACTAACAGGTGGAGGACTCAATGCAAAGTAGTCAGGCTGTTGCCATCTGGTGTCCATTTAGAACCACAGCCTGTCTGACCCATGGCTGTGCAACATAGTGTACCACCACCTGGACCCAGACCTCTGCAAGAAAATGTGGTCTATGTCTCATTTTGTGGGGGACTGATGGAAATCTTTGGGAGAACTATCAACAAATAGATGATAGTTGGAGGGCTACCCTGATCATTTTGCTGGGTTTGCATGTTGTGTCTTTGGGGGAGGGTTAGTTAGAAGTACAGAAAAATGGTAGTTCCAGACTTGTAAACCTACATGATGTTTAAAAATAGCAAGATGTTATATAAAATTCAAAATAGAAAGGAAGAAAGAAAGTATGGCATCCCGAGTCTGTTGAAAAAAAATCACCAAAATGACAGGTGTTTTTCCAACTGTGTTTCCTCTCCTGAGAATGCAGAAATGTCCTCCAGGAGATAACAGCAAATCAAATTAGTGGAAAAGACTCATGAACCCTTTACTGTGGTACTGAGGCCACACAGACTTCTTTTCATCAATAACCAAAATACTATGAAAAATACTTTATTAAAATATATTATTAAACTATAATATTGTGAAAAGTTTCTCATACATGATGAAAAGCATGTTAGTTCACACTTATAGAGATATATGGAATTTTCGTCTCATACTAACCTTACTTGTATTTTCTAGCATTGAATAAAATTAGAACTCTTATAAAAAAGAAGGATTCTCTTGAATTGTTTTCTTCCAAAGTACCTCTGTAAGAAAGTGCTTCATTTTGTAAACACGATAATATATAGCAAATAGAAAAGCCTCATTTTCCCACATAATACCTACGATTGCATGGCAATATTATATCAAGAGGCTACTAATATCTCTGGAAACTGCTTTTAACTTCTCTATCTAGCCCTTGGTAGAGATACTGTTTTTCTTCTGTTTGTCCAAGAACATTCCAATGTTAAGCAGCAGTGTCATCCCATATGGGGTATAGCATCGAGAACCTTGCTTAACAATAGATAGATTTGGGCAAGCCACATTGAACTCCCACTTCCAGTGGTTTTGTGGGTTAAATGAAGTTTGAAAGCCAGTAGTGAAAATATACAATGGTAACAGAATCACAAGAAGTCTATTTGACAGACGTATAGAAAGCTGAGAACCATTTCTGCTTTGGTGAACTTTTGAGCTGATTATAAAAATAGATGTGTTAAGTGGTGCTAGTTCTATATCCTTTAATTTCACCAGATTCCACATGGAATCATACCCCATAATGTAGGAACCATGGATGTTGCCATGAGTAATTTAGTAAACATAAAATGTGTGCTTGATGTGCTGCAATGTGAGACTTTGATGATGAAAATCTTGGACCTTGAGCCAAGCAGTGCAAAATCCAGCAAGGGTGAGAGATACTAGCTACGCTATATTTGTGAAGTGTCTGAAGAGAGATATTAATGAACTAAATATTATCAAAGCACAGAAGGGACTAAATTTCCCTCTAGCAATGAGAAAAAGTTGAAAACACATCACACATGTGCACATAGCTAGCATGGGAGATGATTCTACTGGTCACACATAGGGAATTTTTAATTGTTGCAGCCTACAGTTCTTTCAAAGCATTTATTCTAGACCTGGGTCATTGTTGGAGGTTTTGAGTCCCCCAGGATTTGGAGAAATCAGTCGTTGAGATTCACTGGAGATCCAGAACAAGAAGTTTGAAGTAAGGATTGGAAAATACCCCACTGGATTTCTCGCTGGGCTATCCTTGCAAGCCTGATGATATCTATCCCCAAATCCCTTTCTCTAGGGCAGTGACTCTTTAGTTTGAATTTAAATCATCTGGATGTTTATTAGAAAGCAAATTCTCAGGCTCTATCCTAGACCTACTAAATTCGAATCTCTAGGAGGGGGAGCCAAAGAGTTCACATTTCAATAAGCTCTTCATGTGATTCTAAGGTATGCTAAAATTAGAGACATACTGCTAGTATTTACTCATGCATATTCAGTGTGGGGTAGATGAATCTACAGCAGGTAATCATTAGATCCCAGGTGCAGAAGGATTCCCCAGTAAGTGGAAAGTTTCAACGACTGACAAATTTTCAGGCAGTAATTCAGCAAATACGGAGTTTTCAGTAGTTTACCAACTTGGCTGCATGTTGAAATCAACTTGGGTATTTAAAAAAAAATGTCCATGCCTGGATCTTACCCACAGAATTCTGATTTAACTAGTCAGACACTTTTATAAGCTCCCCAGATCATTCCAAACCGCAGTCAAGTTTGAGACTACTGCATCAGAAAGTGGTTCACTGACCTTTACCCAGTAAAAGCCTCTGGGAGATAGCAAAGGAAACAATTTTTGACAGGAAAGAACATAAAGGGAAATAAAATTTTTAAATATGTCAAACTTTATTCTAGGTGTAAATCACACTTTTGAGATTTTCTGTCTAGGAAGACATTCTTAAAGAATCTTACTCTATAGTAACTGAGTAGCACAGATATTCCAGAGAGACTGCAGGTCAGAATCTAGACTACTTATTCACATCATATGCAAGGATATCAACATTTTGAAGCATCTAATTACACCATGCCCTCTTTACTTTAAGTCATTCTGTCTTAGTCCCTTTGTGTTGCTATAAAGGAATACCTTAGGTTGGGTAATTTATAAAGAAAAGAGGTCTATTTGGCTCATAATTCTGATGGCCACAAAATTCAAACTTAAGTATATTGGTGAGGGCCACAGGCTGCTTCCACTAATGGCAGAAGGTGAAGAGGATTCTGGTTGTTGTAAAGACTCTAGCACCTCTCACTTCTCTCCAACTTCCTCTCTGACCAGTGTGTGCAGAGATCACATGGCCAGAGAGGAAGCAAGAAAGAGGTGGGAGGTGCTAGAGTCTTTTGAACAACCAGCTCTCAGGTAAGTCGTAAGAACTCACTCACCAGCCCCCCACAGGAAGGGCATTAATCTGCTGGTGACAAATCTATTCCCTGACCCAAAGACCTCCCATTAAGCCCCACCTCCAACATTAGAGATCAGATTTCAACATGAGGTTTGGAAGGACAAACATCCAAACTATAGCACATCCCTACTTCATTTTTCTTCACTTTTTCCCTTCTTTCTTTGCTCCTGTTTTTAACCTCCTGATTGCCTCTACCTTAAGCATCTGATAACCTTCTACCATCAAAAAATGCTTTCATTTAGAGTCCTCTGTATTTAATTGATGCACTTTTAAATATTATCTGAGCAACTCTTTTGGGGGGTCATTGTGTTTTCATAGTTATGCAATGATTTCTTCAAATTGCTCAAAGATGTTTATTACATTCCTACTATCTTCCTGGCACTGTTCTAGGTATATCAGGGAGAAAAACATCCAAAAATCTTGCCATTGAGGGAACTTAATTCTAATGGAGCAAGGAATAAACAATAAGCAATATATAAGACAGTATATAGTGTTCTAGAAAGTAGAGACTGTAAGTGTTACGAAAAGAGAAAGTAGAATAGAGTAAGGGGAATTGATAGTGCTGGGCTAGGGAATAAGAATTTTACACAGAGAAGGCAAAATTTCCACCAAGACTTGAAGGAGGTGAGGTTATTTGAAGGAAGAACATATCAGGTAGTATCCTTAATGAAAGAATAGACAATAAACTTTTTTAAAGATTTTGTGTTGTTTTCAATGGTAAAATGAAAAGCAATTCTTTCTCCTAAACCGGGACTGCTCTACTTTCATCTTTCAACCTGTTTCATGTTAATAGGTGTTTTTAGCTGATAATTAATTTCTGCCCTTGGATATTCATGTTTGTTCATGAAGATTGTGAAATCACAAAGTTCATGTGATGTTATTATGTTATCAGGGGAAGGATCTCTCTGTAGCCATTTACATTTGCCTCTCACTAAACATATTTATGTTCGTCAGCATTCCAAGGTTGTGTGTGGATGTGTCTGCATGTGTATTTTAGTCACACATCCAGCTGTGTATCCTAATGAGACCTGTACCATAACCAATTAGACACCTGCAGTAGACCCACACTGTGCCCCCAAATACTGGGTTCCCCTGCTCATTAAAGAGTTCAAACCGAGTCACCTTTATTTCAAGTCTATGCAGTTTTTTAATATGTAATGAGTCTAGTCTGTGAGGGACATTTTGCTAGCTTTTGATGGCATATAGGATACTATTGGAATTGGAGTTACTTTCTGTGTACTCTAAAGAACAGCTCCCATCCTCAGTTTTAGATATGTCTTGGGAGGCTTATTGTGGTTAGATTTTCACTGGTAATTACATCTTAAAGCCCTTAAGTTCAAGTGAAATTCGAACAAGTCACAGGTGATGCAACTAAATTATTGGTCATGAGTGTATATGTAACATCCGAAATAAATCTTGTTACAGTCTCAGTAATTAGAAGTGGTCCTTCAGAGAGTCACTCCAAAACTGAAGAGGGAGCAATATTATAACATCTTCTTTAAGGCAGAAGAATAGTTTAATTTATAGTTTTTATTTGATACAGTAACTGCTGAGCTCCAAATCTCACATACAAAAAAATCTGATCTTTATTCCCTGTACCAATTTAACTTTTACTTCCCAGATTTTCCTTCGAAATATTGCACACAGCAACTTCCATAATAATGCTCTCTATCAATGTACTAATCAGTTTCCTTACTCAGGCCTTAAGGAAGACACAGACCCCTACAGGCAAGGCAGACAGGTAGAATAGCAAGGTCTCTACCCTGCTCCTCCTTCTCCTCGTCAGTCCTATCCTTTGCCTCTTAGAGAGTCTCTAGCTGTCTTGTGATATACCAAAAAAGTTATAACCATAAATTTCTATGTTAAATTATTTTTGGCAGAAGAAAATAATCATATTACATTTGATTCTGAGTTTTTAAAATGTTAATATGACTAATTTTAAAACCAAATGTAGATTGATATACAAATAAATGTTAAATTAAGACTTATTTTCTGTTGTAGTTCCAAGAATGTGCTAATTCCAATATTTACTATCTTCCATTAATTTTTATTACGTGAAGCTTTCTAGGAGATGCAATAACATTTGATTTGAAGTAATTTAAACCTTCATGTTACATTGACCATATTTTTATGTTGTTAATAAGTATTTTAGTGAAGAAATATTAAAATAAATATACTCAAAATTTATCAACATTTACTTTAGGATTTCAGTGAAAGTGATTTAAAATACATATGTTTTTTCTTTTGAAAAATTTTATTGTACCATGAAAGCTAAGGGTTTTTAGAAGGGAAGAGTTTATTTTATTATGCCATTACATTTCATTACACTATCTGTAAAAGCATGCAAAAATTCTCTCTGCACATTTTGTCGAGCTAGCCATATCTATATAATTGGCAATATATAAAAGTTCATAAAGTCCACAGATCATTACACTAGTAATCAGTGCTGACTCTAGTTTAAAAAAAAAGATAGAAAAGGAAAGGAAAAGAAAAAAAAGAGGCATAGTACAAGTGTATTAGACCATTTTTGCATTGCTATAAAAAAATCAGACTGGATAATTTATTTTAAAAAGATGTTTAATTGGCTCATGGTTCTGCAGGCTTTACAGGAAGCATTGTCCTGGCATCTGCTTGGTTTCTAGGGAGGCCTCAAGAAGCTTTCAATCTTGTTGGAAGGTGAAGGAGGAATAAGTAAAAGAGAGAGGGGGAGGCGCCACAAACTTGTAAATAACCGGATCTCCTGAGAACTCACTCACCATTGCAAAGATAGTAGCAAGCCATGATGGGTCCACCCCCAGGATTCAAGCACTTCCCACTAGTTCCCTCCAGCATTGGGGATTACAATTCAACATGAGTTATGGGCAGAGACACATATCCAAACTATATCAACAAATTACAACACAAATGATACTAAGATTATTGTCAGTAGTTTTTCTGCATGCGTACTTCTTTCTGCCACTGATCGTCTTGCCTATATTCATCTGAACAAGAGAAAAAAAATGAAGGGATTTTGAAAGATTCATTTGACTTAACTGATGTAATGACACATACATTTTTGTGATCTTAGGTACTTTAGAACATGTTAGATACTTTATAGAACACCATTTACTCCACAAATATTTAGAAATTCCTAAAAGAAAGTTATTCGTTCTCAAATAAGAAGTATAAGAACCAGGATGGACTTGCCTGATGAGAGCAGGTCATCAAGGGAGATATGGACAGAATAACTGGCTGACAGTCAAGTTGGGAAATAGAGCAGAGTGAGTGAAGTTAGGTCACCATTTGTGAGATCAGTTAGAAAAAATCTGGAAATTCATTCCATTTCTTGTTCAAAATTAGCTCAAGATGGGACAAAAATTAAACAAAATAGGAATATGAGAGAAGCAGAACCAGACCAAAAAACAGTCATGAACTAGAACTAAAATAAGTGTAAGAAGTTTTATAATATTTTTGGTGGATAAACTAGGAAGTGCACTTGGCTGGATGGTCTCTCAGTAAGGTGTAGTTCCAGGCTGACCATCAATGGGGATTGAGCATGAATTGACAGAAATTAATGGAATTTCACACTGGAATTAGAATTCCAAGACAATGAAAATGGCACACAAGAATTACACTACTGGAAAAGATTTGTGAAATTTGTGTGTGTACAAACTATGAGTTAAAACCTTATGTTTGAGATACAGAAATTATAACCTTACTTTCTATAGCACATTTAGAACAAAGTTAGTGTAGCTAAGGAACTCAAAATTTCCAAGAAATCACAGTCATCCCTACAGATTTTGAAAGCTTAATGCAAGTTTCCAGAGTCTGAATTAAATTAAGCATGGCTACAATGTTGAAGAATTAATAAATACCTATGCAGAAGAAGATGAATTGCATATTCACAAATAAAATGTTTAAGAATTTTAAAATTTAAGTAGCAGATTTCAAAATTGGCAATTCTATTTTAAAAAGTAAAAAACATGTAAGAATAGATCTATAATACATTATAATCTTAATACTTGCATATCTTACTACTTAGATATAGACCATCAAAAGAGAAGAAATTATATGTAAAATATCGTGAGCTTTTATTATGTGCTCAGTACCATACTGGATTCTTTATGGTCATGATCTCAATTAATCTACACAGCATTTCTATTGGAGTAACTACAGCTAACCATTTTAGAGATAAGATACCTAAGGCTAATGTGCTTGAGCAAGGTCACAGCTACGTAAGTAGCAAGGCACAGATGCAAGCCTGTCTGTCTGTCTCTGGGGTTCAGCCTTTTAACTACCACATTCAGCTGTATAGGCAGACAGATAAACAGAAAGGCCAACACAAAAAGGAATCTTCCCTGTATACTCTCAAAGTGTGGAATTTAGCTTCTAGAAAGAAATGGAAAAAGAAAAAAAAAGAGAGAAAGACTAGGAAGCAGGGTAAACCCCTTCTTACTTTTGTTTTTTCTCAGTGATGTGTGTGATCCTGTTAACACCACACTTGATTTAGATGTTTTGTTTTACTATTATATGTGATGAAAGATAATCTTCTTCCCATTGGCTATCATGAGGCCCCCAAAGCTGCTGCACAAGTGAATATTCTTATTAAAAATTATGAGTAAGCTATGAATAATTTCTAGTAATTATAACATTGTTTAACATTTACAACGTTGAGGAATTGATTTCAAAACTGCAATATTGTTATCAACATTAACGACTACTTTCACAGTCATTTTTAAAAGATGACAGTGGAGACTAAGACCTAAAATGTATTTGCCAGCTTTAAGAAGGCACTTAAGAAAGGGAAACATCCCAAATCAGACAGAGACTAGAATAAGTGAAAGTGTATTTTAGGCTCTGGCACTAGCTTTGTGGGTTTGCTAAATCACTTTACCCTTCTGAATTCTTATTCATTATTTACATAAATGGAAATCCCTATGTGCTACAAATTTCCGTGACTTGATTATCATATTTCAACACAGAGGAAACTAGAAATTACATAGTCTGAGCAATGAATATATATGCCCTTTGTTGGCATGACCTGAATTAAATCATTTCACACTCTCAAGAGAAGATAAAAGTGTTTTTAAAATCCAGATCTTAAATATTTAACTTCTAATTGTTCATTGCTGGTATATAGAAAAACAATAGATATTGTTATGTTGAACTTGTAATCTGGGTTCTTGCTAGACTAATTTATTATTTCTAGTAGTAGTCTTTCTTTCTTTCTTTTTTTTGGCAGACCTTTTGGGATTTCCTTATAAACAAATTATGAAGTCTGTAAATAGAGTTTTATTTCTCCCTTTCCAATTTGTATGCCTTTTTTGCTGTTGTTTCCTTAGTGCACTGGCTAGGGTAGTGAGAAAGCAAGAGTAGTGAGAAAAGACATCCTGGCCCGTTCCCATCACTGTTCCCCATCTTACAAGAAAAGCATTCAGTGTTTTACCATTACTATGATGTTGGCTGTAGGTGTTTTCTTTTTCTATTCCTTTTTAGTTTTATCTTTGAGACAGAGTTTCGTTCTTGTTGCCCAGTTTGGAGTGCAATGGCTCAATCTTGGCTTACCACAATCTCCGCCTCCTGGGTTCAAGCGATTCTCCTGCCTCAGCCTCCCAAGTTGCTGGGATTACAGGCACGTGTCAGCATGCCTGGCTAATTTGTATTTTTAGTAGAGATGAAGTTTCTCCATGTTGGTCAGGCTGTTCTCAAACTCCCAACCTCAGGTGATCTGCCCGCCTTGGCCTCCCAAAATGCTGGGATTACAGACATGAGTCACTGCGTTCAGCCTGCTGTAGGTGTTTTCTATATATCTTTTATTAATAAGTTAAAGAAGTTTCTTTTTATTCCTAGTTTGTGGTGAATTGCTTTCATGAAGAACTATGAATTTTGTCAAATGCTTTTTCAACACTTATTGAAAAGATCACATGATTTTTCTTCTTTAGTCATCATATTACATTTTAATTATTCATGTGCATTCATTTATCTAAATGCTCCTGTGTCATCTAACCTTGTATTTCTCACAGTGTCTGAAATACAGCATATAATTAGTAAATATCTTTTCATTGGCAAATACATGAATGCTGGACATTGTGCTAGGTGCTCCACTATTAGAATTCTCCATGTTATATGCTTTGCTTCTCTTCTCTGTAAGTACAGTTCTCATTTCTGCAATATATTTTAGGTGGCAAAAATACAAGAATAATTAATTCTTCTCATGAGTAATTAATGGTATGAGTTTATCCTTATATTCCTGAAATCAAGAATAGGTAAAATATTTGGGGCATGTGCTCAATTATTCCCTTGATGTGTGTAATGAGTGAATTATGGACATAGTATATATGTAATACTAAAAACTACATAGAGATAAAACACCCTTTTTTATATATGTTTGTGTGTGTGTGTGTGTGTTTCAGTGCCTGGATATATATTTTCCTATCCTTAAAATCATTTCTACCCTCTTTAATGAACTGTCTTAAGTTTAGTTTCCTAATCACTAATAGAAAATGAAAATATATCTTGCTTAGTGAACCATCCTCTGTAGTAACCCTACCAGGTATTTGAACTACTTCTTGGCCTTCTACTCTCTGTATTTCCCTCTCTCTCTTACAATTCACTTGCTTGTGATGGTTTTTATTTGGAATAATGGATTGTTTTGTAGAATTGCTATAATCTATTAAATAAAATTTTCTGGCCCAGGGTTCAGCACATAAAGTCACTAACATATATTTGTAAAGTTACATTCTATTCTCTCATAAGAATGATGCTATTTAATGTAAAAATGCTTTCATATAATATAGAATATGTTATTTAAACATGTATTCCGTATCATATGGAATATATTACCACTCAATCATGTATATGCGCTTCGTTATACACAACATGATATTTGTTTTAGTTCTTATAGGACTTCCTATAGGAGAATTTGGTGTAATATATACTGTAATGGTGAGCTTTCCCTCATGATTAGATGTGTCAATAATTAGTTTTAGATAAGGCTGTGCATGAAATAAATATAAAATGCCTCAGTGAATGGAGTGTTGCCATCGAGCTTATTCTCCACATGGGTACTGTGATTTTCTTGTCAGCTTATAGTGTCACCTGCTTATGTGACAGAAAACCTGTGGTTTCCTCTTATTTGCTACTGCAAATAGAAAACTAGGAAGACACAAACTGTCCACAGATTTTATCTTATATATGAGTCTGCAGATATGCAGGACTCTACAGTTGATCCACATGCCAAGTTTTCTTTTAGTTCATTACTTTGAAATAGATGCTTCCACTTAAATCAAGATGGAAAAATCTATATTGATAAAACTCTATGTTATATTTCAGGGGAGAAGGGCTTATATGTTTTATGAGGCTTTTTTTGTAGCTTAAGAAAAAAATATCTTTAACTGAAATTTTTTTCTAACTATTCATTTCCCTAATCCTCTTATTTGTTAAGATAGCCAGCTTCTATACCATGAAGCTGGTATATATCATATATCAGAATTATGTTCATATGTTTTGCCTGCCTCATCAAAATGAATGGAACTTGTCCTTCCATATTATCTGGTACACGAGGATGTTTATCATTGTACTCCTTTACGAGGCTTTTTTTTTGTAGGTTAAGATAAAAGGAGCTCTAACCAAATTTTTTTTTTCTATTTAACTATTCATTTCCCTAATCTTCTCATTTGTTAAGATACCCAGCTTCTATACCATGAGTTCAGAATTCTGTTCATATATTTCACCTGGCTCATCAAAATGAATGGAATTTGTCCTTTCATATTGTCTGGTACACGAGGATGTTTATCATTATACTCCTTTGTTCTCATTCCTTAGGCCATGATTTTTTGGCAAATGGTGCTTGGGAGGAGCCATGTTGAGTATGGCTATACTTATCAGGGAATTTTCTGTGTAAGATGCCATTTTCATACATTTCCCCAAGGATTCACCAAGAAAAATCAAATGTGAGTCACAATGGAAAGTTAGGATAGAAATACAATAAATATCACAGACACAATGGTATCTAATCACTTTATCAATGAAAATTACTTATAGTGAGTTAGATCTGGGCCAAATTAAAAATGCTTTAATAAAACTTTGTCATTTTGATGTGTGAAAGGGAGACTACCACAGGAATATATGTAGAGAGGGAAAACTATGCTCTGTCCTCTATTCACGAAGCCTGGCCAACCAACAAAGACCCAGAAAACTAAAGGAAAGGAAGAGAAAGAAAACAGTGCCCCTAAGGTTTTAAGCGTGGAGTATGGAGACCTTCTTATCTCAATCAGAATGTCTCCAAAGAAGACACAAATCTTCATTTATTACCTATACTGAAAATATCCTAATTTAATGTACCTATAATATTGTTTGCCAGAAGCAATACCCTGGTTACTACCAATGGATTAATTTTGCAGCTTCAGAACAAATCAGTCCAGGACAAGTGAGTGAACAGAACTCTATTGAAAGTCTAAGAATGGCATGCTTTGATTAGAATATTACGTAAATATTTACCAATTTAAAAGAGCTTAGTATTTCCAGTAAGAAATGACTAACTTTTCAGATGTTGTATGCAGAAGAATGAATCTGTTTTGACAATGTGGTATTGATCTGGATGAAACAAGATCAATAGGCATTACAGTTACTCAGTGACGAGGCTTTTAAAAAATAAATTTGAAATTGTTGTCCTCACAGACAAACACAAATTTATAAGAAATGCACAAATGTGTTTATATGGTATAGTATATTTATTGCTCATTTGCAAATACAAATAATCCTTTCTTCATCTTGCAAATTTATTTATCAAATGCTATCATTATATAGTTGCTAAATATTACTGGTGGTCTACACAAGGCAAGTTTATGTAATTCATTTACTATACCTTTACTCTACTTAGCATATCAAAATTTATTAACAAAAATAATGAAAATAGCAATATGTTAATAGTTTTTAATGTAAATTTTAGCATCTGTACATGTCTCTAGCTACTAATATATGTTTTCCCAATATTTTCACATGCATTGTTGCATTTGCACTCCAGAAAACCCTTAAGAATAAAGTAGGGCATATGTTGTTAGCCCCTTGTCTGATGAATACGTTTAGATGATAAATATTCAAAAAAATATCCCAAACTGACAGAGCCAGCTGGTGACAAAAGTAGACTCCTGTTTCAACTTTTTGAATTTGCATGTGCTTGTCAAACTCACTAGCTTCCAGCATACCCCTTTTATCAAGATAGTTCTCTGTGCTTTTGAATCAATGTGCTTTTTTCACATAAAAGTGATTACCATAGGCAATTTTGACATTATCACAAGTGGTCTGTAGGTGTAAAATGTAAAGGAACTAGCTGTACCTTCCATAAACGTGGGTGCCAGATAAAATCCCCCACAGCAGCAAGATGGCACTGCTGAACACCAGTACAGCCAGCGAAGATTCTTCGCAAGGAATGCACAATTTTCTACACTGGGAAGATAAGAACTGCAGTAAAGTGACACAACTGGTTTCTGAAGAAAAAGGCCGAGCTTCTTTTTAGCTGTGTGGGTATCTTTTGTAGCTCAGTGAACCACTGACAGAAACTGAGACGATAGCTTAGGGAGAGATAGGAAAAAAATGTGAAGGGAATATATTAATATGAAAAGTCACCAAGAAGACCTGTGTACTGTATGTGTGTCTCTCTCTGGACTTAGGATTGATTCTTTTTCAAATCCAGTTTTTAATTATAACTGTCTATTTATCTGTTATAGGCAGTGGGAGTTTAACCTTTTTTTTAGATGATGTAAAAGAAATCTCAAACGAGGTATTATTTGATAAAATTTGTATCTATTATTAACGGTAGAAAAGTTTTATGAGTATAGTACTTGCTTTTTTCATGTAACATCATAAAGACAACCAGACTAGGCTCTAGCCAGAATGTGAATTTAGCTCTTTTTATAACTTTTAATTTACTGATTCTAACAAATTCATGAGTCATGATAGGAACAAGAGCAATGATGGAAAGAAACTTACATGGGACAGGACATTTTCCTTTACATTATCTCATTTTTTAAACAATGGAATATGGTATTATCCCCTATCTTAATAATAATATATAAATAGAGATTAATTTTAACTTCTTCACAACAATGTAGAGTTATATAATAAATATGATTCACAGTTGTATTATTGTTGTTTTGTTTTATGCTATTAAGTTACTTATGTAGAAAAGACCAAATTAAGAGTGAGGGCTTTAGAAAGCACTACGTTATTGGAGGTGCTCTGAGAATGAAAAACGTTAAGGACCTAGAATCTGTGATTCCAAACTGAGAAGACTTTTAAAAAAGGTATATTGAGAAGATAAAATAAACAAACAGAAAATGGCTTAACAAAACTTACCAAGCTCCATATCAGCAAGTGCACATCAACATAGCAGAAAATAAATTCCAGCGTGTTTACAGCATGCAGAGATACAGTCGTTTAAAAATGTATATTGAGGATGAGATGGATCAGACTTACCCGAGAGGTAAATTTCAATTCAAATTTTGAGGAGGGCGATGCATATGAAGTAGAATGTGCAGTGGGTACCTTCTAGGTAGAAGAAATGATCATATATATAAAAGTGCAAAAGCAGGACATGGTAAGCAATATGAATGAGATCAACAAAAGATGCTGGAAAAGAGGAATGTTTCTAAGAGGTAAGTACAGAAGGCAAGTGCATTCAGCAGGACAGGAGGTGGAGAGAATAGCAGCAGGCCACATGTGGGGTAGATAAGGAGTTTACAGTTAATGTGGTAGGTAAGAAGAAGCACTTAAAAAGCCTTCTACATAGCAACTACATGGGTTAAATATATCTTACAGTTTTAAAAATGTACTGGGTAAACCGAAGGCCAAATGAGGTTATTTCTTTCTGCCAAATAAAAATGGTGAATGCTTCCAGGTCTTCTGCATGATAATTGCTTCTGGGATATAAGAGGGCCCACCCCCACCCACAGATAGATATATATCTCAGAGACAATCCTCCTAAAAAAACATAGTAGAACTTAATAATGAGTTATCTCTCATGGATTCAGAGAAAAGAGTGCCGTATAAATGAATCCATAATTTTTGAGCCCAGGGAACCAGGAGGAAACTGCAAGTGAAAATAACCAGAAATTATAATCTCTTAACTAGTGAATTTTTATTGAGCACCATCCTATAAAAGGCACAGTCTCAAACATTATTAATGAATCAAAGAAATGTAGAAGCTAGTGCTATTTTTTTTTTTACGTGCCTATCAAGGCAGTGGGAGTGGTAGGGTAGTGTGTGTGATGAGTTTATATGTTAATATGTAATAATAAATGGCCAATGCAAGAGCCAAAAAGATCTATCTCCAGGACCAGCTTTCTGGTCTGAGTTGTTTTTTTTTCTTTATTAGCCTCAGCTATTGTAGGAATATGTTTTCTGTACTTTGTGTCTTAAGTACCACAGTACTTAACTACTATGTTACCTAGAAACCTGGAAACCAACATCATACCATACCTTCTTATTGAAAACTGAAAACAAGTACCCAACTCAGAGTGATTCACTATATAACCCACACTGTGATGTAATTAGAGCAAACAGGCAAATCAAGGCAAGGTCTTGTGTTTACAAAATCATTGGATGCAGAGTCAATGTGGTGCCTATGGAATAAGGGAATAATAACAAGCCACAAAGACTTTGTGTGTGTGTGTGTGTGTGTGTGTGTGTGTGTGTGTGTGTATGTGTATAACTTATGTGTGTGTACGTGTGTGTGTGTGTATATATATATATACATATATATATATATAAAACTTGAATTACTGTTCCTTTATGCTTATTCTAGCAAAACACCATGTAACATTAAAATATGTCAGGAGAAATACGATTTTCCCCTGTCATTATGTTCTTATTCTAAGCCCTGTTCAAAACAACTGCTCTGAAATAACTGAAGTGTAATTGGCTCTACTTTCAGAAACATAGTATACTTTTTCTGAACATCTCTGAATGCTAAATATTTCTGAAGGTGTACCTTTAATATTAGAATTTGTTCTTGACTTTAGTCTCATGCTGTACACTTTCTATGGGGGTCAAAGTGATGAATTCTGCATTCATCTGCTCTGTGAAAAACTTGGTAAGATAAAATTTTTCATTTATGCACACATTTTGCTAATGGTTGAACACCGACAATAACTCACATTATAGAGTCATGTGCTCCTATGGGAGAGACAGTCAAATAAGCAACATGATAAAGCATGATAAATGTTAGATTGAGGTCAATAGAGAGCTATTGGGACACGTAGATGCAAATCACCCGCGTTGGGTATTGCAGAGTGGGTGGAAATTTGCCAAGAAAGGCCAATCATACCCCAAAGCTGGGTCATACAGGATGAGTAGGGGTTGCATAGGTGAAGGGAGTTAGAAAGGCATTCCAGAGAGTGGGAAGAGCATGTGCTAACATACCAAGTCTAATTATATACATCCACAATTACTTTGCTATAGTCGGCACTTAGAACATAAGGCAGAGAGTGGCAAATAATGAAGCTGGAGGGCTCAGGAACCAGCATATGATGAAATACCTTGCATTCCATACGAAGGAGTTGAAACTCTACCTGAAGGTGCTTGGTGATATGATTAGCTCCACGCTGTGGAAGATCAGCAGCAATGTGATTCACTTGGAGGGGATAAAGGCTGGAGTAGTGGGATCCATTCACAGGCTATTAAGGCATCCTAGAGAGAGATGCTGGTAGCAAACTAAGGGAGTAGCAATGGGATTGAAACAAAAAGGTGTATTCAAAAGCTGTAAGAAATGAGAATCAAAGGAATCTAGTTTATGCCATGGAAATCACTAAGTTCTCCATTTAACTTCAGCACTTTGATTTGCCCTGTATTTACCTAAGGTTCTCTTATTTATGCTGATAGACATATTTTCTGTTTTTATTAACCAATGGGTCAAATACTGTAGTGCAGTATTTTGTCTTTTTAAGTAAACATTCACAAGACGTTTGACAGCTTGAAGAAATGTGTTAAGTATCTGCCTACCTAATGCAGTTCCTTAAAGATAATTGACTATCATTGGATCATTTTAGCTCACTGTTCTAAAAAAAATACTAGCTTATAATAGTTTCAAAAACTGAGATTACCACATATAGAGAAATATGATCAAGTCCTTGGTGTAGTAATTTTCTTCAGAATCAGTGCCAGGAGCAATATGAAACTCTAATTTTGGAGAGAATTAATAACACTGCTGCACCTTTAAAAAAAAAAGTATGTAAAAATCCTTAAAGTGAAACAATACATTTTTAAACATGTCGTTTTAACTTTACCTATTACTTCAACAAGTAAAAAGATAAACTGTTCTTCAATATGCAGAACCTACCAATGAAAATCAGCAAAGCCAGATAAGATTATTTTTAAAGCAATTAAGAGATGCCACGAAGGACAAACTAAGATTATATACTCATAGAATTTTACAACTAGAAGGGACTCCTGAAATTGAGATTTCAGTTAGAAATGTTTAGGAATAAAGCTACAGCCTGTTTGAATTTTAAGGTCCAGACAACCCAGAAACCATATTCCCCTCTATACTAAAGCATGTGGCTTTGGGCATATTCAATATAACATTATATTCATCTTTGACTCAATATAAATATCATGACAACAGTCCATTAGGTAGTCCTTCTAGGTAAAGAAATAATTTCATGGCCAGGCATGGTGACTCACGCCTGTAATCCCAGCACTTTGGGAGGCCGAGGCGGGTGGATCATGAGGTCGTCAGGAGTTGGAGACCAGCCTGACCAACATGGTGAAACCCCAACTCTACTAAAAGTACAAAAATGAGCCGGGTGTGATGGCACGGGCCTGTAATTCCAGCTACTCAGTAGGCTGAGGCAGGAGAATTGCTTGAACCTGGGAGGCAGAGTTTGCAGTGAGCCGAGATCATGCCACTGCACTCCAGCTTCGGAGGCAGAGCAAGACACCATCTCAAGAAAAAAAGAAATAATTTCATATGCCTTTTACTAACATTGTTCCTAGCATCATCTTCTACCTTAACATTTGATATTGATGTATACAGAACAGAAACCTCACTCAAACTAAAATGAGCAACTAAACAAAAGTAGGGGCAGGGGATGGAATGAATGCTAATGTTACCAAAAGGTACAGGACTCACTCTGATCTAGGCTGGTCTTACGGTGTCACCAAGACTTCACTTCTTTTTCTATCTTTGCATTGGCTTCACCCTCGGGCAGATTTTCTCTTCAGTTGATCAGCTCAATAACCCAGCAAACAAAAACCAGCTTCTCTTTCTCAGTAATCACAGAACACCCTTATAATTTAGTCTCACTGGGGCGACTAGAGTTAGATTTCATTTCCCTTTAGTCCACTGCTCAGTCCACTTTGCACAGTGGTTCTGTGTCCTAAACTAATCATTATGGTCTGAAGGAAGGAAAACTCTGCTTTGGCCAGTTTGGCTCACACGCACACTACACGTCAGCAGCCCACAATCACCTGCCCTGAGGCTCAGGAGAAGGTGGTTCTCAGAGAGGGAGCTGTGGTGATCTTTGCAGAAAAAGGAGAAGGACTGGATGATGGTTAGGCAAGCAGAACAGACATTTTCTACCCTTTAATTTCATAATTCTCTTACTTTCTCACTTTTACCACTCATGTTACAATTTTTTCCACTCATATTGCCATTAGAGACAAAGAGTGTCTGTGCCAACTCTGATCAAATTATAATGGGCTGAATATTTGTATCCCCCCGCCCCTGCCAAATTCATATGTTGAAACCCTAATCCCAATGTGATGGACATTTGGGATTACTTGGTCATGAGGGAGATAATTAATTCATAATCACTCAAGAGTGGGATTAGTGCCCTTATAAGAGGCCAGAGAGCTAGCTAGTTTTCTTTTCCCCCATGTGAGGATATGTATTAGCCACAGTTCTTCAGAGAACCAGAACCAATAGGATATATACAGTTGACCCTGGAACAATGATGGGGCCCTGCACTGTCAAAAATCCACATATAACTTTTAACTTCACCAGAAAATTAACTACTTATAGCCTACTGATGACCAGAAGCCTTATCGACAACATAGTCAATTAATGAATATTTTCTGTATGTATTATACACTGTATGCTTACAATAATCAAGAGAAAAGCAAGTATTATTAAGAAAATATTAAGAAGAGAGAATGTATCTACTATTTGTTAAGTGGAAGTGAATCATCATAAAGGCCTTCATCCTTGTCATCTTCACATTGATAGGTTGAGATGAAGGAAGAAAGAGGTGTTGGTCTTTCTGTCTCAGGGTGGCAGAGGCAGAAGAGGTAGAGTAGGTAGAATTGGAGGCAGGAGAGTTAGGCACATTCACTGGAACTCTTACTGAAAAAAGTCTGCACATTAAGGGGGCCCAAGTCATTCAAACCCTAGTTGTGCAAGGGTCAACTGTATACAGACATAGGAAGAGACTTATTATGGGAATTTGCTCATGTGGTTATGAAGGACAAGAAGTCCCACCATTTGCTCTCTGTAAGTTGGAGATTCAGAAAAGCTGACAGTGTAATTGAGTCTTAGTTTGAAGGCCTGAAAACCAGGGAGGCTGACCATACAACTCCTAGTTCAAGACCAAAGTCTGAGAATAGGGATTGATGGGGGGTAGGGTAGGTTGCTGGTATAATTTTTAGAGTCCAGATCCCCGAAAACCATGAGCTCTTATGTCCAAGGGCAGAAGAAAATGAATGTCCCAGCTCCAGAAGAAAGAATGAATTAGCCTTTCTTCCATCTTTTTATTCTATCTGGGTCCTGAATGGGTTGGAGGATGCTTGTCCACATTGGTGCAGGCAGATCTTCTTTACTCAGTCCGATGCTACACTCTTCCATAAATACCCCCATAGACATACCCAGATATAATGAGTTATCAGCTATCTGGATATCCCTTAACCTAGTCAAACTGACACTTAAAATTCACCACCACAGGATACAAAGAAAAGTCAGCAGCCTGTGACACTGAAAAGGACCCTCATTAGAACCTGACCATGCTAGTACTCTGATCTCAGCCTTCCAGTCTCTAGACCAGTGAGAAATAAATGTTTGTTGCTGAAGCCACCCAATCTATATATTGTGTTATGAAAGCCTGAGCTGACTAAGATGCAATCTAAGCCTCCAAATAGACCTGTTTTCGTTAGGCCTTTTCTAACCAAAACTTATTCCTTGTTGAAAAATGTGCCTCTTGACCTAACCCTCTTTGCATCCATGGGATGGGTGCAAATCTCACTTGATCATAGTGAATGATTATTTTAATGTGTATTGAATTCAGTTGGCTAATACTTTGTTGAGATTTTTCACATCTGTGTTCATCAAGGATATTGTTCTGTGTTTTCCTTTTTTTTGTAGTGTTCTTGTCTGACTTTGATATCAAAGTAATGCTGGCCTTGTAAAAATGAATTTGGAAGTATTCTCTCTTCTTCAATTTTTTTGGAAGAGTTTGAGCTCACTTTGAACTTGGGGAGACAGCCAGCGGATGTTTGAAAGTTTATAAGTCACTTTGTTTTTGTTTTGTTTTGTTTTTGAAGATGGAGTCTCACTCTGTCACCCAGGCTGGAGTGCAGTGGTACTATCTCCATGGCCACTTCTGCCTCCTGGGTTCAAGCAATTCTTGTGCCTTGGCCTTCCGATTAGCTGGGACTACAGGCATGCATCACCACACCCAGCTAATTTTTGTATTTTTAGTAGAGACAGTTTCACCATGTTGGCCAAGCTTGTCTTGAATGTGTAGCCTCAGGCAATCCACGTTCCTTGGCCTCCCAAAGTGCTGGGATTACAGGTGTGAGTCACCGTGCCACTTTTAAAGTGTCTGGTCTAGAAGACTCAGTGCAGGGCTCACTCAACACCCAGAGCTGGCTGATTTAGTAGCCAGTCCCTCAGGTGAAGGCTGTAAAAGTTGGGGGTGCTTGATGTGTGCAGAAACTGCTTCCGGGGAGAATCTGCAGATCTAGATTTATTGCTACAACAAGCCAGGGAAGAAGGTGGAGGGAGTGCCTACTGTCCTGCTCTAGCAAGCAGCACTTTCATACTCTGCTCACAGGGAGAGACTTACGGCGTGGAGTTAACATAGAAGCAAGCCAGGGAGGAAGGCACAGAAAGTGTTCACTCTCCTCTTCAAGCAAGCAAAGTCTCATATGCTTCTTGCAAGGAGAGCCTCCTTCTGTTCTGGAATTATTGCTGAAACAAGCTGTGAAAGAAGATACAGGGGAGTGCCCCTCTCCTTTTCAGGCACAGAGAGGTCCCTCAACTTCCCCCTAGTGAAAGATTGCAGAAATTTATCTCATCTCAAATCCAGAGCAAGCCAAGAAGACTGTGGGGGAAGTACCATCCAGTCCACTCTTACTGACAGAGACCTTCAACCTCTTTCCATGAAAAGATGACAAGCCTGGCATTATCACAGGTGCAAGTCAGGGAAGAAGGAATGGGTAGTATGGTCCCTCCTATTTAGGCTCCAGGAGGCTAATTCATTATTTGCCATGTAAGACTCCTAGATGCTGGCTTGTCAGAGGCCAGAACCACAGGAAATTGCTGGCAAAGCTTGCAGCCAACCCCTTTCCTGCCAGGCTGATCCTAGGAGATTACCTGGAAAGGATTGGAGGCTAGGCTGATCCCTGGAGCTACAGCTGCTGGGAATGCTCCCACAATTCCAAAATCCTCTTTGTTTTTTGTGCTTGAGGGAAATCCTCTGATGCCGTGTTCCTCCTCTTCCTTATGCAGGTATTTTAAGAGCCAAGCTCTCCAGTAGAGTCTGGAAAAGTTGGGAACAACATGTGTAGTACAAGCCCCTCACTCTTCAGGAATAAGATAGGAGCTGGGTTTGTTTCCTTGTGATAGGCACTGTGCTCAGGATGCGGTTAGGTCTTGAGCATATCTCCTATTTTCCTACCTATTTTGATGTCGATGTTTTCTAGGTTGTTTGGTGTGTAGGATGATTTCAGTTGGATGTTGGCATTCTCTTGGAGAAATTGATCTACACATAGCTGTTTACTTGGTTTGTCTGTGGTAAGAGGAACATTCAGGAGCCTCCTATTCTGCCATATTCTGATGTCACTTCAGAAAATGGTAATTTATACATTCCTGCTGATTGATAATCCTGCAGCCAGATTCCCTAGTTCCCAGACCACGAGGAGTTTAACCCAGGCCCTCTAGATTAAAACCAGGAGTCCTAACTGTGACACCACCACAGAAGAGGGGTTACTATTGCTGGAACTTAGGCTCTTGGCCTTCCTAACCCCAAAGAATAGGGTAAGGGGCCCCGGCGGCATGGTGAGTTTTACAGCTGAAATAGAACTTGTGGACCCAAAGAGTGGGCAGCAGTGCAATTTATAAGACAGAGCAAAAAGACAGCTTCCACACCTGTAGAAGGGGATCCAGAGAGGATTCCAGCCCAGGCTGGGGCGGCTAGAGTTTTTACCCTTAAGTTATTCCCTCCCCCATTCATGTTCTCATCCAATGAGAGGAGTTATTTCAAACTTCCTCTGGATTGATTGATTCTTTACTCCTTTACCAGATTGGCTACTGTTTTATAACCCTGAGTCACAGAGCCCTCAATTGCAAGAGTCAGAGGTGGGCAAATCTAGACAAAGACTCTACCTGGCTTGTCAGAGACAGGCAAAGTAGAGACAAAAGGCCCTAGTCGGTCAGAGGTGGGAAAACTGGAGAATTCCTGCACTGGAAACAATGCCCCCAGCCAACCCGGGCAGTCCCTCTAACAGTCCCCTCACTTCCTTGGGTCAGGAGAGGTAATGGACAGGATTTATATCCTCTTTTACCTCTCTGTCTATATGACACATCAATATCTCAGAATCTTTATCTGCAAGTAGATCTAATAAGAGTACTAGTCAGAATGTGAAGAATAAATATTCTACATGAAGTACTTAACGCAGCATTCAGCACACAGATGTTCAGTCCTATATTTACGGGTTGTCTAAGTGTGTTTAGGCTGCTCTAACAAATGGCTATCGAATGAGTGGCCTACATAACAAACCTTTATTTCCCACCGTTTGGGAAGCTGAGAAGTCCAACATGAAGGTGCCAACAGATTTGGTGTCTGCTGAAGAACCTACTCCAAGTTCATAGACACAACCATGTTCTCTCTGTGTCCTCACATGTATGAAGAACCGAGGAGGCTCTCTGGGGTCTCCTTTATAAAGGCAGTACTTCCATATTCATGAGAGTTTCACCGTCATGACCTGATCATTTCCCAAAGGCCCAGTTCCTGATGCCATCAAATTAGGGGTTAGGATTTCAACATATGAATCTGGAAGGAACACAAATATTCAGCCTGTCACATGGCCCTTTATAGCTTAAATGTGTGACTGCTAGTGCCTCTGCAGTGTATGAGTAGTTTTGTTTTCTTTTTCTCATTTTTTTGGGGGGTCGTAGGGGCACAGATGCTTGCTCTGTTGCCCAGGCTGGAGTGTAGTGACGCAATCTCGGCTCACCGAATCTCTGCCTTCCAGACTCAAGCTATGCTCATGCCTCTCAAGTAGCTGAGATTACAGGTGTGCACCACCACACCCAGCTAATCGTATTTTTAGTAGAGACGAGGTTTTGCCATGTTGGCCAGGCTGGTCTTGAACTCCTGGCCTCAAGTGATCTGCCTGCCTCATCCTCCCAAAGTGCTGGGATTACAGGTGTGAGTCACCACACCCAGCTTAGTAGTTTTGTTTTCTATAATAATTTTTTAAATTTGAAACTAGCCCAGTGCCTTGTGGGGGATCAATCCTGGATACTAAGTAGACACGATACCAAAAGTTGATATGTATTTTTGAGTATGACAGATAGTTGGTTCAAATTTCAGAATATTTTGGTGTTTCATCCAAAGAAGCAAACTTTGGAATATGTAAGAATGGTGCTTGGACTTCATTGATCTTATTACTTCTGTCCAGAGTCTCCTCCCTTCTTTCCTTAACTTGTTCCATTTGGCCTCTCTTTTTAATGGCTTGCTCCTTCATGAAGCTTTCTTTTCCAACCCACATTGATATCTCTCAACTCTTATGCACTTGAAAATCTGACCATAAGGTCTGGTGTTTTTTCATTTTGTTGTTGTTGTTGTTTGTTTGTTTGTTTTAATCTCTAAGGCTTTACGTGTACAGTTGTCCCTTGGCATCTGTGGGAGATTGGTTCCAGGACCCCCATGGATATAAAATCTATGAATGCTCAAGTCCCTTATGTGAAATGGTGTAGTATCTGCATATAACCTTCTTATATCCCCCTGTATAGTTTAAGTCATTTCTAAATCGCTTATATACATAATACAATGTAAATGCTATGAAAATTGTTGTTATACTGTCTTGCTTATGGAATAATGGCAAGACAAAGTCTGTGCACGTTCAATACAGATGCAACCATACTTTTTTTCTATTTTCTATCCACAGTTGATTGCATCTACAGATGTAGAATCCATGGATAAGAAGGGTCAACTATAGTTATTGTATCTTTCCAATTAGATTTTAAGCTGCCTTAGGGCAACAATCACATTCAATCTGTTGTTTGTCTAGGAGAGTAGTTAGCACATTGCTGAGTTCACAGGAGGCTTTGAGAAAAAGACTGGTTGATTGGTTCACTAATTAAATCACATTTAATTTTTAAATTTGTAGTTCAATTTTCTAGTTTATTTGTAGTCTGACACTCAAGTCATAGTTTTATTTTTCAGTATTACACCACTGGCCTTTAAAACATGACAATTATGTTACAGAATGTCAGCTGTGGTGTGGAATCTCTGAATTGTTTATTGGGATGCAAGAGTAAACAAAGCCACCGACTTCCTTTAATTAGAAGCCTTTTGAAATTACAGTGCATGAATCACCAGGTTGCCCTTAAGAAATACTGGATTTTTTTGCCATTTAGATGCTCCAAAACCAATACTTCATTAGACTTACTGTCACTTCCATGTGTTTGTTTACACTGAAGAGTACAATGATAACACCAGTGACCTGAAATAATTGCCATGTAAGTTTGATTCTGATGAAAGTTCAACGTTTGCTGAGAAATGCCTGGAGCTCAACTCACTGCACTGACAGCAGCCTGTAAGTTTCTCTTTTCTGGCCGTATAAAGAGGGATCAGGAGTCGGGAAGACAGACCTGTGAATTCCCTCCCTTCCTCCTCACTACTTCCCTCAGGCGTGAAGCAACAGTTCTGGCTTCAGGAAGAAATGAATCATTATTTTACTTTCGTGATAAGTCCTGGGATGCTGATGAGCAATTTGCTGCCGCTGGACAGCTGGTCATGACAGGTCAGAGAGCAGGCCTGTGGAGACTGCCCTTCCATGGAGACACGCAGCAGAGGGCATCTGTGGACTTTACAAGCAGAAGAGAACTACTGAACTAGAAATCGCTCAATAAAAATTCAAACCCAAATAATGACTATTGAACACAAGAAACACATAACAGGAGAAATGAGAAAGAATTGTAAAAATGCAGACATGAAATGGTTTCTCTTTAGCAAGGCTTCTTAACTATCTTCTGCCCCAAAGCTCTTTGCAACTGAGTCTTTATTGAGTATGATTTATTTATTTGTTTATCTCTTCGGTAGGCCAGCCCTAGGCAAAACTCTGAAAGTAGAAATAATCGCCTCCCATGTCTATCTGGTCTCATATTAAGCTTCTTCCATGACCTCTTGTTGTCCACTGGATAACCAAGCCCGGGATTTTCTACAGATGTGCTAGGGGTCTCTTGCCCTTAGTGTTTGCTATCTCCTGACCCCTTCCAAGCAGGGCAGTCCCCTTCCCTTTGAAGCTTGCCTGAATTACTTAAGACTCTCCCATTTGCTACTAACAGAAAAATTCATGAGCAAGCTAACCCAAAAGGAAAATTTATCATAAGGATGCAGGGGTGTTTCATGCACTTCAAGGGCTAGAGGCTGCTGGGCTTCAAACACGGACTAGCATTGCAGATGATCAGAACCTCTCTCAGGCTTCTTTGCTGCTTGTCACAGGATTTTGAGTTTCAGTTTTTTCTATCTCTGACTCTACAAAATGCCTTGCATTCTGTGGGGGTTCATATGGCAAACCAACAAATAAACAATAAGGCAGAACAAATGTGAAAAAAAAAAGCAAATAAGTATGACTCATAGCAAAAGTCCATACTACACAGCCGGCAATCTGGAGCAAGATTTGCTCATGTGAAACTTCAGCTTCATGGTAAAAAGTTGTATGGACTAGTTTTAATCACATGGATGCCCCAACCCAACTAATGTAAGCACAGCTGCCTGCCACCCTGTGACCGTGTGGAGAAGAAGAAGCAGTTCCTAGAAAATGGGGGCAGAAAGCCAGTAGGTGTCCGCTTTTCTACCATCATCTACAAAGGCACCATCCAGTTCTCCTCCCCATGCATGAACTCTGTGAGCTCACAGCAGCTTCATTCCTGTTAGCAAACCATGTCTCAGAAGAAAAATTAGAAAATTATCCTAAACTGAGAATTACAACTGGTGGAAGAGGAAATGCAAGCTCCTCAAATCACAGCAGCAGCTGGAGAGTTAATCTGGTGACTCTGACCTTAGCTTGTTCTACATGTGATGAAATTGATTTTAAATAATAAACTTCCACAAAGTCATTATTGTCCTCTCCAGCTATTGGTGAAAGCTGCTTGTTAGTGTCTTCAGTTACAGCACCACAAGTTGTTTTCCTTTTTTCCATGAACTCTGTTGCTTGCTTTAGTAAATGTTTTATTTATACTTTTAAAAGTATACATATTTACTTTATTGTGCGCAGTATTTTTATAAACACACACAGGGTATGTATGTGTGTCTCTTTAGGTGTTAAAACAGGATGGTGGTTTAAATCTGTATGTTTACTATCTTTTGTGTGTGTTTGATTTATCAGTTTCTGACACTATCATTGTGAACTTGTCAATTGCTGTGTCAAATTCTGCTGGATTCTATTTCTCTTCCATGGGTGTTCTCTTCCTCTCATCCATGTATATTAGGCTACATTGTTAGAAATAAGCTCATGATTATTATCTGTACCTTGTGAATATTTTCTTTTATTCATATGTAGTGTGTGCTTTTATCCCAGTTGATGCTTTTTACTTAAATTCTGTATTGACTGAAAATAACACTGCAGCATCCTAATGGTCATTATCATTGTTACTAGTATTTGCCTAGTAAATCTTTTTAATTACTTTTAATATTTTCATGTAATTTTGTTTTTAGATAAATGTTTTCTAAGCAGTAGAATGATATCTCTGCTGCTTGATATGATATCTCATTTATTTGTCCATTCTCGAAAATCACTTGTTTTAAGTGTGAGCCTAATCCAATTATTCATTGCCATTATGGCTGTATTTTCACTTATTCCAAAAAGTTTATTTAATGCAGTTTCCCACCCTTTTATATTCAATAGTTGGTTTAATTTTTTATGTTCCCTCTTTTTGTCTTACAGTCCATCTTTTCCTCTGTGTCTGTTTTTCATCTTGGTAAATTCATGTTATTTTGTTTTTGGTAAGTATCTACAGGGATGACTACTTTAGTTATTTTCTGAGGGTGTCATTATTTGGACTTTATTCTAATAATAGTTTAGCTGGGTAGAAATGTCTTGATTTTCTTGGCAGTAGGAAAACATCTTCATTTTCTTTTAAGGTCACTTGTTGCATGTGAAAAAAATCTGCTCTCCATCTGATTGGTATTCCTTTGTAAATAGTTGACTCTTTCCATCTAAGAGCTTTATTTATTTATGTTTGTTTGCTTATTTATTTATTTATTTAATCCTAAAAGTCACTGTGGTATGTTTACATGCAGCATTCACTTAATGCTTGAAAAACACTTTCAATTTGAGAACACATCCATTTTGAAAATTTTCTATTATTCTTCAGATAGTTTCTCTGCCATTGCCTCCATCATCTTCAGTGGGAACTCATTGTTTTGTCTTTAAAAAAAACCCCAAACTATTAACTGTGTCCTTTACCTGACTTTTAGTTTGACTTTAAAGATTGAATCGTTGGATGCTACACTCTGAATTTATATTGCAGGGCTATGTTCTAATATACTAATTTTCTCATTCACTCAGTTTAACTAGACCTTAACCATATTTTGTTCCTTTTTATTCAATGACTGTATTTTTCATTTTCAAAATGTGTAATTGCATATGTTCATATTCACTTGCTCTTGTTTTATTTCTGCTTGCTATTGTTTTGTAAATTTGCTCTTTTTAAATGAAAGGCATTCCTTTATCACATCAAACTTCTTAAACATATTTTTATAGTCTTTGTCAGACTCATTCATGAAATTAATTTCATTTGAAATGAATGGTAAGGCAAAAATTGTGTCTGTCTATACATTCCTAAGTGTAGCACATATTTGACACAGTAGAGATTCAGAAAAATGTGTAATGAATGAATATGTCAATGCTTATTTTTTGTATAATCAGAGATATTTAATGGTCATCTAGAGTTTAGAGGTTATGTAGTTCACTAGTACTCTTGTTCAATGATTGAGAGAACTGAAACTCAGAAAAATATTATCACTTCTCTAATTAGACAAACACTGTTTTGGGAACCACCAGTGAACCTCAGGTTGCATAATGTCTCTCCTGCTGCCTTCATTCTATTCCATCTCAAAATATTTTTTTTCATTTAGTCATTTACCTATTCATGCATACATGTATGCTCTCACTTATTTTTAGGATTTTCCTTTTGCATGTATACAAGTTAATCAAATTAATCCTCAGGAATAAATTTTCCACTCAAGATCGTATGTTATAACGTGCATTAAATTCAGATGATGTTTTTATTACGATAAAGTAAATACCTTGTTAAAAAAACAAGCAAGAAAAATTTTTATTACATTTTTGTTAATTTATTTGTTTTAATAAATATTTTTAATAGTGATTAAAGAAAGGAAATGGCAAGATCCATTATAGATTTTCAAGCCGTGTTCTAATCAAGGATGTATTTCTTTTTCTTGGAGACGGAGTCTCACTCTGTCACCTAGGCTGGAGTGCAGTGGCACAATCTCGGGTCACTGCAACCTCCACCTCCCAGGTTCAAACAATTAACCTGCCTTAGCTTCCAGAGTAGCTGGGACTACAGGCATACACCACCATGCCCAGCTTATTTTTTGTATTTTAGTAGAGATGGGGTTTCACTGTGTTGTCCAGGCTGGTCTCAAACTCCTGAGGTCAGGCAATCCACCTGCCTCAGCCTCCCAAAAGTGCTAGGATTACAGGCGTGAGCCACTGTGCCAGGCCAAAGATGTATTTAAACACCAAAGTTTTAAAATATTTATGTATTAAATATGCTCAGTGTCTTCTGTAGCAGAAAGGATGTGGATTTTACATTTTGATTTCTAAGAAAATTAATGATGTAGCCAGAAAGCATAGCAGGATATAGTGGGCTATAAAGAAACCAATTTAAGTAATTTGTGCAAATATTTTAAAGTTTTATGAATTAAACTGCAAACAAATTCTCTATGACAAGGCAACTTCCTCACAGAGCACAGCTCTAGTCATTTTGATGTACAGATAGGCAATTAAAAACTTTAAATTAAGAAATTAAGTCTCATGGGTCTGCATCAGCTGATTTGTAATTTGCTTTTTCTTTAAAAACAGTTTTCTGGAATTTAACATGTCAGCAGTTATAAAGCTATCTTTCTATCTGCTATCTACTGATAATTTTGCATATCTATAATGATCTATGATCTTTTTCTTTTAAGGAAATATAGTTCACTAGAATGGTTGAGAACAAAAGTGTTGCAGTTAAACAGACCTAAGTTTTTGGGTTTTTTTTTTTTGAGACAGAGTCTCACTGTTTCGCCCAGGCTGGAGTTCAGTGGCGCAATCTCGGCTCACTGCAACCTCTACCTCCTGGGTTCAAGCTATTCTTCTGCCTTAGCCTTCCCAGTAGCTGGGACTACAGGCACCCACTACCACCGCGCCCAGCTAATTTTTTGTATTTTTAGTGGAGACAGGGTTTTGCCATGTTGGCCAGGCTGATCTTGAACTCCTGACCTCAGATGATCCACCCACCTCGGCCTCCCAAAGTGCCGGGATTACAGGCATGAGCAACCACGTTGGCCTCAACCTAGGTTTTAATCCCAGGGAAGCCATGTACTAACTATGAACAGCATGCAAGTTACATCACCTCTGTGAGCCTCACTTTATAGGTCTATTAAATTGGGATAGGAATATACAGACAGTCCCTGACTGACAATAATTTGAATTATAGTTTTTTGACTGTACAATGGTGAGAAAGTATGGTTTCAGTAGAAACTGTACTTCAAGTACTCATACAACCATTCTGTTTTTCACTTTCATTACAATATTTAATAAATTACAGGAGATATTCCACACTTTATTATAAAGTAGGCATTGTGTTAGATTATTTTGCCCAACTGCAGGCTAATGTAAGTTTTCTGAGCACATTTAAGTTAGGCTAGGCTAAACTATGGTGTTTGGTAAGTTATGTATATTAACTGCATTTCAACTTAAAATATTTTCAACTTATCGTGGGCTTATCAGCACATAAACTCATTGTAAGTCGAGAAGGATCTGTATACTCCACAATTTTGCTCTGAAAAGAAAATGAGATAATGTGTTATAAACTATTTAATACTCAGTAAATGTTTACATAGCTCTTACTAGAGTTATTTCCACTTTTACATACACACACATACACACACACATGCCCCTGTCAACCAGTATTTCTAACATAGTTCTACTGTTATTATTGATTATTTAAAGTACTTTTTACCGATCCATTAAAAATCTCCCTAGAGGAGAACTATGCAGTATTTTAGGATGGTAGTCTCTATGTTATTGAGGTTAAATTAAGTGTTTAATTCAGATATGCAAGGGTGAGATACAAAATAGCATGAGCATCTGACTTTGATTCTCTAAACTCCAGTTTCCCCATTATTACAACAAAAAGGATAATAGCACTATATAAGCGCTGAGTGTATAATTTATATAGGGGGTTATCCCACTGTATGAAACATATTAAGTACTCAGTTAATATAACCTATAATTATGGCCACTATCATAAAATACAGTTTGGAAAATACAGAAAGATGAATTTGAGGAAACGTATGTGGTTTCCTTGGCGTTAGAACTTTGGCAAATGTCTTTAATACTGTGACATTCAACTGTGAAAACCAATTATTATACAATTAGAAGCCTCCTCAATTAGGGAAAGATTAGGTCATGTTTTTAAAACACCCACCAATATTTTCTGCCAATCCCATCTGTGACACAAATAAGAGAGACCCCAGTTAGCAGTTGTTTAAGTCATTTTCCTAACACTGGCATCCGTCTCCTTGGAGACATCCATCAGAGACTTGTGCTAACATCTTTCAAGTTGCATCTGGATAGAACCAGTATGTGATCAGTCTACTGGTACATTTCATTGACAGACAATATAGCATTTGCTTTCATTCTATCTTTAAACTTTTTTGGAATATATAAGTACTTCATAATATGTATGCCTATTTTTATTGTATAACCATGAGGATACAGCATGTTGATTATCAAAAAAGACTACCATATATTTAGCAATTGATCTTTCGGATATAAGAAATTTACTTAAAAATTAAATTTTAATAAATAAAACTGACTATGCATTTCAAAAAATGAAAGAAATAGATAAATCCTATAATGTACATTTAAGGTAAAAGAAAAATGAGATGCTATCCAAAATCTTTATTATCTATATTTAAGTAGTACCTTTCTTTTTATGATTTAAATATGTAGCATTTTACAACTATACCATTCATTCAGAGATAAATAAAACTGGAATTTAAGAAGAAAAAAATATTCTAGAAACAAAGGTCTAGCGATGGGCAAGTGGAAAAAATAAAATACTTAACCTTGACATCCAGTTTTGTAGTTTTAATGTAAATTATTTCATGTCTTTGAATATTTGGTATTTTAGCATCAACTAAACAACAGATTCAAACAGGTGTCTTAGACAACTTCTAAGTGGGCAGTTGTCCAGAGCCAAGACACATGGGCAGAAACAGAGCAGAAAGACAACTCAGGTCTTCTATTACAAGCACTGTTTGAAGACCTCCACAACTGCCTAGCAAAAATTAAAAAGAACAAGGTACAGCTTTAAGTTTATGTTAGGTAAAGACATTGCTCTTAAAATCCTTAAAGCCATAACAACATTGATTGTTCTATAATGCTGAAGGCAGGAGATGAAATTGAATGACCTTTAAAGGCTCTTTACAGGCCCAAGATTCCATATAGCACCTCTTAGCTTCAGCATTGTTTATCATAAGCTCACAGTCATCAATATAATGCAATAGACACTAAAATTTGCATGTTGAATAATGAATAAACTAAATAAAAACCTGGTTAGAAAAAGATAATGTTCATGACATTTCAAACATTAAAAGAGTAAAAAGAAGTATTAACAAATAAGGAAAAATATGTGTTCACCAAACATTTTGATGAATATATAGTCAGAATTTCTAAATGCAATACTACTAAATTGGCCCCCTTTGTGTAAGTATGTCACAGCACTTGATAAACATTAAATTAGAGCTTGTTCAGCATGACTGCTAAGTGAATATTAAATAATAAAAAAAAATCAAAACACCACTGTGAAGTCAAAAAAATATTTCTTTTTACTAGATATTTTCCTCCATGTTTACAACTTTAATAAAATTTCAGTGGTATATGCTATGCATACCAACTGTTTAAAAATTTTTAAATGTGGTTGATGTTTTGTCATCTTAATCAAAATTTGCATTCCAGTTTCCTTGGGAAACTCTACATGCTGTTATACAACTAATCCTTCCAGTACGTAGCCAAATAATTAATACCTTTACAAGAACATCATAAAATATAGATTAGTAAATAACTCATTATACACTTAATTTCAATACTAATTGCCTACAGGCTTAATGAGCTCTTCATTGTAATAAGAAAACCGATGTTTATTTTTATTAGAGATAACTTCAAAACAAAACACATTGTATCAGTCTATGACCCAATTTGATGTTTAATGAAAATTCTTATGGGGAAAATCTTACCATTGACTAGTGTTAAAAGATTTAAATTAATATTGTATAATAGGGTGTTACATTAGAAATTTTGATTGATGCACCAAAACACAAAAGATGCTAAATTCTAAAATGGTACAAGACTAAAAGCAGTGTAAAACTAATTCACCTTAAGTGGATAAGAGGATATGATTACGGGATTTGAGAAAGTGAAGGAAGTATAAGTGAAAACTACCGACAGGAGTGGGTTGTGGCATCTCCCAAAACAAGAAGGGCCTTCACCTGGGCCACTTTGAATACCTGAGTTATGAGCTCTGAGATCAGTGGTCACATTGGGCTAATATCTGACTCCTGCCTATAAATATAAAAGGTAGGGACAAGCCAGGTAGTGCAGACCAGCTAATGAGAAAAGTTATTATTACATTTGAATCAGCCTGTTTCCCACTGTTAGTTAGGACAAAACACACATACTTGTTCTTCAAGAAGATACAGGCTATCCCTGAGAAAGAGAGCCATCCAAGGATCATGTTAGAACCTATCAAATAATGCCTCCTAAAGGTCAATAGTTCTTGGTGGAGAAGAAACTACAAGTAGGCATTAGATTTCTGAGGTGAAATGGAGTTCAGTTGAACTAGTCGAGTGAACTTTCTTGTGAGAGACCCAGCAGGGACTGGGATCCCTGAAAAACCCTCAGTAAGCCAATCAGCTTCAAATATACCTGTCAGGCTTGGAGAGCAGGAAGCCAACTAGGGACCTTACAGTTAAGCAGGAAATGTTCAGCCTCTGACCTCTTTTCCTTCCACCCCCACTGCCTAACTAGATCTCCAACCACGATGTTTCCAAGATGGAGGAGAAGGAGCTGAGGAATTCTGACCTCCAGCTCTCCGTCTTACCAGCATAGGTCCTCCCCTTTAGCAGGAACAGCTGTCGAAACTGGAAGCAAGAGCAATTTTGAATAAATGTGGAGCTTTTGAAAATGACATGAAACTGGGCCGTCTAGTTATGGAATTAAATTTGTGTTTTACCACTTAGAGTGAGCTTTTCAGAGGTTAACAAAGAGCAGAAATGCCACAGAATAACCTATGTTCTACATCACGGGCAAGGAATGTTTCCCCCAACCTCAGTACATTTGAAGTGACACTGGAAGGAAAAAAAATAGATGGTGTCTGATTAAATACATTGAGATGAATCTGTTCAACATAATAGTTACACGTGTTACATTTAAATTTTAAAAAATTAGTATCGATAATTTGAACTTCACAAAACTTGAGATTCATAGCTTTTAAATTAAGGGCAATTGGGTGACAGACCCAGCTTGTTTTAAAATGCACTTAACTTCTAGAACCTCCCCAAAGTTTCTGTTTGTATATCTAGATGAAGATAAATATAATTTGATGAAAAAAAGTCGGGGGAGAGAGATCCAAGATGGCCGATTAGCAACAGCTCAGGATTGTAGCTCCCACTGAAAGCGCAGAGAGTGAGTGGATGCCACATTTTCAGACCAATTTTCATAGCCCACGGACCTAGAGATTCTTGGCGGAGGAGCCCCACGGGGTCGCCAGCGCGACCCTTTTGGAGGGCGCGGGCCGTTTTGCAGGCGCCCCCGACGCGGCGTTTCTCAGTCCGGAGTATACGGGACTGAGTGCCCTTTTGGTTGGCATTTGGAGCTCCGGGAAAGCAGAGTCTCCCATTCAGCTGATTAAAAAGCGGACTGAAGTGGGGGAACCAGACCGGGGAGATTCCCGGGCAGAAAAGCGCCACGAATCTTAACGCCGCTGTTTAGCCGGCGTAGTGGGTCGCCGCAGGGGAAGGCTGGTACCCGCCTCCACAAAAAAATAAAAATAAAAACAGCGGTTGGAACTGCTGAAGATTGAGAGTTTCACAGCAAGTGCAGCTGAACCCGGGAAGGTCCAGCTCTGTGGGGGAGGGGCATCTGCCGAAGGAAAATTAAGAAATAGAGGAAACTTTACCACAAGCAAGCTGGACGTCCACTCAGAGACCTAGTCTGAAGGTCAGCAATTACACAGACGACAGGTGGATAAATCCACGAAGATGGGGAAGAAACCAGCGCAGAAAGGCTGAAAACACCCGAAATTAGAATGCCTCTCCTCCTACAGAGGATTGCAGTGCCTCATCACCAATTGAACAAGGCCTGATAGAAAACGAATGTGAGGAATCAACAGACTCAGGCTTCAGAAGGTGGATAATGAGAAACTTCTGTGAGCTAAAAGAACATGTTCTAGCCCAATGCAAGGAAACTAAGAACCTTGAAAAAAGGTTTCACGAAATCTTCATGAGAATGGACAATTTAAAGAGGAATATAAGTGAATTAATGGAGCTGAAAAGCACAATACGAGAACTTCGAGAAGTATGCACAAGTTTTAACAGTCGAATTGATCAAGCAGAAGAAAGGATTTCAGAGGTGGAAGACCAACTTAACGAAATAAAACGAGAAGACAAGATTAGAGAAAAAAGGGTAAAAAGGAATGAGCAAAGTCTCCAAGAAATATGGGACTATGTGAAAAGACCTAATCTACGTTTGATAGGTGTACCTGAATGTGACGAAGAGAATGAATCCAAGCTGGAAAATATTTTTCAGGATATTATCCAGGAAAACTTTCCTAACCTAGCAAGGCAAGACAATACCCAACTCCAGGTAATACAGAGAACACCGCAAAGATATTCCTCAAAAAGAGTAACCCCAAGGCACATAATCATTAGATTCATCAGGGTTGAAACAAAGGAGAAAATACTACGGGCGGGCCAGAGAGAAAGGTCAGGTTACCCACAAGGGGAAGCCTATCAGACTCACAGCTGATCTCTCAGCAGAAACCCTACAAGCCAGAAAGAGAGTGGGGGCCAATATTCAACATCCTTAAAGAAAAGAGCTTTCAACCCAGAATTTCATATCCAGCCAAACTAAGTTTCATAAGTGAAGGAAAAATAAATTTTTTTGCAAACAAGCAAGTACTCAGAGATTTCATTACCACCAGGCCTGCTTTACAAGAGCTTCTGAAGGAGGCACTATGTATAGAGGGGGAACAACCAGTATCAGCCACTTCAAAGGACCCATCAGTAAGCTGCATCCAGATCCATCTTACATGCAAGGATATACAGAGACTCAAAACAAAGGGATGGAGGAAGATTTGCCAACCAAATGGAGAGAAAAAAAAAAAAAAAAGCAGTAGTTGCAATTCTCATCTCTGATAAAATAGACTTTAAAGTAATAGAAACCAAAAGAGATAAGAAGGACATTGTATAATGGTAAAGGGATCAATGTAATGGGAAGAGCTAACGACCCTAAGTCTATGCGCACCCAATATAGGAGCACCCAGATACATAGGGCAACTTCTTGGTGACTTACAAAGAGACTTAGACTCCCCACACAATAATAGTGGGGAGACTTTAACATTACATTGTCAATATTGGACAAATTAATGAGACAAGAAGGTCAAGAAGGATACCCGGGACTTGAACTTAAACCTCAAACAAGTAAACTTAATAAACATTTACAGAACTCTCTACTCCAAATCCACAAAATATACATTTTTTTTCAGTAACACATCACATTTATCCTAAAAGTGACCACATGGTTGGGAGTAAATCACTCCCTAGCAATTGCATAGCATTTCATAGGTTTAAATGAAATATTGGTTGGCTGGCTGTTTGTTATTTTCCTCCCTTATTCCTCTCCTGTCTCCATTATATAACACAATTATTAGTATAAAAAAAGCTTTTAATATCCATTTGTAGACTGTATACTAGCCTGGGCAATAGAGGTAAGATTCCCGTTCTCTCTCCCCCCCCTCTTTTTTTTTTCTTCTTTTTCTCTTTATTTTCTTCCTTCTTTCTCTTTTTCTCTAAAAAAAAAAAAAAAAAAGAAAAAAGAAAAAAAGTCATATGGGCAGATTGTTTTAAATCTGTAAATGGCAAATCAAGCAAATTACGGAAAAATCAGTAATTCTCTTTCTCTGGGCAGTGACCTAAAACTCTTCTCTGGGCAGTGACTTAAAACTCCTTTCTTATTAGGAGACTGTAAGGCCTCACTTCAATTAAAGGGAGAATTTTACGTCAACTGAATTGCCTCCAGAGGTCTAGGATTGAACTCTATTCACTAAAGCATATTTAGTGCAGAATTGCTTCAGTGCCTTCCCTGAAAATAGCTTGATTTTGAGTCCTTTGCTCTTTAAATGGAAGCTGGAAGCTGTTTGACTTGAAAATAATATCAAACACTTAGAAAGGAGAGCTAGTTTCCTGATTAGAAACAATGAAAAAAATCATTTGAGACTGTCTTCCTTTTTCTCTCTACTAAAACCATAACCCCTTTGCCCATAGAAACAGGCCATAGATCAAATCCAGTCAAGAGATAAGTCATTGGCAAGGTAGCATCAAAAATATTTTGGCAACATAGCTAGTTTATATTAAACAACTCTTAGGGTGAGAATCTTTGGATGACTATGACAATTGACAGCACAGGTTATTTTGTCCTTTCTAAGTGTTTATTATTTGACCAACATAATCTTAAATCAACTCATTTATCTTTTTCTCCATTTTCCAAGTTTAAAATAAGTAATACAGAAAGAATATATGTCTAGGAATATTATCTATTTATATAAATATACATATATATATATATATATATATATAATTGTATAATAGGGTGCTAAATTTGAAACTTTGAGGCACCAAAACCCAAAAGATGCTGAATTCTAAAATTGTGCAAGACTAAAAGCAGTGTAAAAGTAGCTCACCTTAAGTGGAGAAGAGGACATGATTATGGGATATGTAATGTTTATTATTGTAGCTTATTCCCTACCTTTGTGTGCACCCATCAACTGCTGACTACTTTACTTGATGACACCGATATGGTTGTTTATGTGCAGTGTACTAAATGATGGTAATATAATTGGTAAAATTGGCTTTCACTTACTCGCAATGCGACTACAAAATGAAATGACACAAACATTAATCTCAGGAATTCTGCCATGCAATTTGATTATTTGATTCCGTGTTAGTGACAGATACTGTATACTCTAATGACACATTAGAAGTAAATAGCAACATTCAGAGACTGCTGTCTCTTCTTCAGCATTTTTTAATGTTTTATTTTGAACAAGCTCTCCCAGAAAAAAAAATAAATGACAGTGAAGAAAAAGAGAAAACACCAGTTTTGTTCCCGTATTTCTTATAATCTTTATTTGTGGTTAAAGTTGTGATGTTGTAGCGAGAAGAATCTTATATGGACCAAAGTGCAGGTAATATTGTTAACCTCACATGCACTTACATCAAATTTCTGATTTATTGTGCCAAGAATACAGAACTTAACAGAAGCAATGTTAATAGAACAGGAGTAGAGGAGCATATCATTATGGCTTTCTTAGTTTCATTAGTTTCTTATTTTTTTTAGTTCCCAAATAGGGTCCCTCAGCTCCCAGATGTGGAAAGCAGTGCTGGTGACATGCTCCATGAAGATATTATCCACCCAGAATTAGAAAAAATGCTGAGTACTTGTAGAATAGTTGCTCTTTATACATCATCAAAGAAGCCATGTCCTCAAAGTTAGTACTCAAGTGTCCTTGAACATGAACCTCTAGGATTTGGGAAAGTGATGCTCCCCACCCCCTACTTCAGAGATGCTTAGCATGGTGCATGAAATATTAGCTATTCATATATTACATATATATGATATAAGCTATTAACATAGGTAGATGATACAGAGAGATAGAGAGAGAGGGATAGATCCTCTACCTCATCTAACATATTCTAAGCATGTCTTTGTTTATTGAATTTGGTGGGACACTACAAAGGTACATCAAAAAGTAGATATGCTCCCCCCTCAAGAAATGTAATAAAGTCTTAGGAGAAAGTGGAAGGACTTACTGTAACTCAATAACTCAAGTCATCCACAAGCAGGAAATATTTAAACTGGGTTTTAGAGAAGTAATGCTTTTGGTTGTGAAAGTAGGCACAGAGATATTAGAAATGATAGTGAATGGAAGAACATCCCAGGCAGAGAGGTAAACAAAGAGAAAGCAGATGGCCCATTACAAAAGTGTCTGAAAACATGTTCTCAACATCACAGTTCTGATATGTCGAGCACTAGAGTTTCTGAATGTGATGTGCACAGTCAACCTTTCCTTTCCTAATGGGCAAGTCAGGTAAACCCGGTACACAGAAGAGCTGAATATAAATGAATCTCTGGCAAGTTATGGAACACATATTAAATGGTTCCTTTTGGAATTAATTACATACAGAAAAAAGTATTTTCTTTTACATTTTAAAGACAAAGTGAGAAATGGTTATTCATTGCAAATGGTATTAGAGAAAATTAAATGTCCAAAATGCATTTGCACAAGGATGTTATAAACTGTTAAAATATAACCAGTTTTTTTTTTTTGCCTTTGCTAAAATTCTTGATTTATTTGTAGTTCAAGTAAAATAGAAAGAGTGTTCTATTGCTTTTTGATGGAGCTATATAATCACCACAAACTAATTGAATGATATGAAGTATTCAAGGTCTCTAAATTATGTTTTACTGTAACATTTAAAATATGTAATAACATTAACAAGACTTGACCATTCAATTATAAATACATACAGAAATTACTTTAAAGTCTGGAACATTACAAAACAATTATCCTTTACATTTGTTCAGCCAGCAGCTTAAGAGCAAACCTATTTGGAACAGCTGAAGCCTAAAACTGACATTTGAAATCACAGAGGCTGTGTTTTTAAAACTGTGCTTAAAGAAACCCCAGCTTTATAACTATTTCTTCATCAACTACCCTGTTTAATATTTTTGTCTCCTAAAAATGTGGGTCAGAATTTTTCTTTAAGAATGAAGTAAGAGGCCAAGGTCAGTTTAGGTGATTAATCTCAGACAGTAGGAATAGTGTAATATATTTGAAGCATTCGTTTCTATTTGTTTCCTGCTTATAGTGCCACCAGTCTAATTGTAACACTACTGCCTAAACTAATTGCTTCCTATTCCTCTTCGCCCCACCACCCTACACACACATCAATAAAGGCAAATTGATAGCCATTCAGCTCAGTGCAAAATAATGAATTTTGTTTCAATAGTGTCATATATCTGTTTCTAATATGTCTTGGATTCAGTATTATTGTTGTGTGAAATTTGCTGTAAAAATCTCAAGATGGAACCTCATACCTGTGTTACTAACCAGGTAGTATTTCTTTTCTCTTACAAAAGCAGAAGGTGTAAACATATTACCACAATTCTTAAGCAAAACCTACCAAGGAATTGATCTAGTCCAGTCTGTAGTATATCTGTAGATGATCAGTTGAGAAATAAAGTAGAAATAATCTCATCCTTGAAATAAAAATTCATTTTTAAGGAATTCTACTTACTTATGATTTTAGTATGTGTGGCCTCCTAAATATATTAGCTAGGAAAAGGTTTCTTTGAATTTTAAATAAAGTAACAGGAAGAAATAACATAATTTACCATTTGAAAATCTTAATTGGATTGGGCAGAGAACATAGTTAAGATTTTCCAATGGCATGTAAAATCCTTTTTTTTTTTTTTTTTGAGATACAATCTCACTCTATTTCTCAGGCTAGAGAGCAGTGGCATGATCTCAGCTCACTGCAACCCCCGCCTCCTGGGTTCAAACAGTTCTTCTGCCTCAGCCTTCTGAGTAGCTAGGACGACAGGTGCATGCCATCACGCTGGGCTAATTTTTGTATTTTTAGTAGAGATGGACTTTCACTATATTGGCCAGGTTGATCTCGATCTCCTGACCTCATGATCCGCCTGCCTTGGCCTCCCACCTGTGAGCCACCGGCTCATATGAAATTCTTAATGGGTCAAACTACCCTTTTCACTTCACCAAAAGGGAAACTTGGTGCATGATATGCAGAAAACTCAGATGCCCCACTGTCCTTATTCGGCACTCATTGCTGAAGAAGAAAACTAGGATCCTTCAGGCAATCAAAGATTGTTACCTTCAGAGAGGGAAGAGGAAAGGGCTCCGCAGGTGAAGCGTGTGTACACCTTTTAAAACCAAGGTAGTGGATAATTAAATGAAGGGAAAGATTACAGAGAAAAGACAGTCAAGGACGAAATTTTGAAACTTCCAAATTTACAGAGGAGAAAAAAAGCATCATAGGAGATGGAGAAGGAGAGGAGCACATAGTAAATCACATAGAAAATCAGAAATGTGTGGTGATCAAGGAAGCCAAGAGAAGATAATGTTTCATGGAAGAGGGAGTTACTGACTTTGAACACTACACTGAGAGGTGGAGATAGATTAGGACAAAGAAGGAACCATCCATTTTGCGAACATGAAACTGATTGGTGACAGTTTTTGAGAAAGTAGAAACTAAAGCCTAGCTAAAGTGGTGTGGAAAATGGAAGGTGAGGAGCTGGGCTCAGGAACCACAGACAGCTCTTTCAAGAAGCTTTGCTGTACCATAGCTAGAAGGAGAAATGAGGTCAAGAGAGGCTTTTAAATATATATATTTTTAATTTTAAGGTAATTTTATGTTTTCCAAAGAATTACGGAAATAGTACAGAGTTCTCATATACCTTTTACCCATCTTCCCCTTATGTTAATATCTTACATAACTATAGAGCATTTATCAAAACTAAAAATCAACCTGTGTACAACACTATTGACTAGAGTACAGAACTTAGTCAGTGTTTCCACTACTGCATTTTTTTCTTGTCCCAGGATCCTACATCTTCTTTAGTTGTCGTGATGCCTTGTCTCCTTGAATCTGAGACAGGTTCTCAGTCTTTTTTGTGTTTCAATACTTTGAAAGTTTGAAGAATGCAAGTCAGTTATTTTGCAGAATGATCCGCAGATTGGGTTAGTCTGATGTTTTTCATGATTAGACAGAGGGTATGTGTTATTGAAAAGAATATCATAGAAACTATGTACCCTGCCTCAGTGCTTCATATCAGGGGGTATGTGACATTGAAATGAGTTACTGGGAGATGTTGACCATGATTATTTGGTTAAGGTGGTGTCTTCCATGATTCTCCATGGTAAAGTTACTGTTTTTCCCATTGCAGTTACTAAAGGAGATACTTTGAGACCATGCAAGTTTCCTCTTTCTCTTTATAATTTTGCCTATGAAGCTTACCTCTGTTGGTGGATCCACTATGGGGCAAATATGAAGGTGGCATTCTAATGCTAATTTCTATTTTCCTCATTCATTGTACATTTCTTACTTGAAAGGAAAAAAGAGCTGTTACTTATCTTCTGTTTATTTAGTTAGCAATCATTTATTCAGTTATTTAATTACTTATTTAGATCAGTAAGAACCCCAGGGTATTTCTTGGTATTCTTTCGTTTATAATCCGATACTATATTTATTCTCTTGCTCAGGTTTCTTTAACTTTGGCTATGGGGAGCTTTTTCAGGTTGCTTCCTGTGACCTTTACATATGCCTTAATCCTTTTAATTTTTTTTCTTTTTGTTTTCTTCTTCTTTTTTTTCCCCTGTATGTATACTTGTATGTGTATACATTTCCTTACCTTCTGACACCACAGATGCTCATCATCTGTCTTCCCTAACCCAGCCCTGGGTTCAGCCAGTTCTCCAAGGAGCCCTGGTTCCTTTTATTGGAAAATGGTATTTAGAAACTGCTATCTGGCCCCTGGTATTCTCATTACTACTGTAGTGCCAGTGCTTCTAGACACAAGGGTTGACTTTTAAGATAAAAGGTAAGGATTTTGTATGATAGTGATGAGAATTTCAAAGATAGTGAAAGATGGACTATGCAGGAATAGTAATGCTTTTAGGAACAGAGTTATTGAGAAGGAAGTGGTAATAGGTTCCAGCACACAAGTGGAAGGTCTGGCCTTTGATAGAAATTGGGAAACTATTCCTTGTAACAGGGAAAAAGAGAGAACATGGCTCAGATTCAAATAGATTTTGATTTTGGTAGAAAATGAGAAAGTTTCTGTTTCCCTGGTGTTGTTAATGAAGTGTTAGTCATTAGCTAAGAGTGAAGAGAACAAAACTGATGGAAGTTTGAACAGAGAGAGATGGCATTGGAGAGTAAATTCAACCTAAAAGTAGAATTACAAAGCATCATGGATTGGCATTTGGGGATTTAGGGTCATAAATATAAAATGTGACAGCGTGCTTTTCTGGTGCAGGTGTGGAGTAGGCAGATGTATTTGACCAATCTAGAACTCAAGTTTTGCCAGCTAACTATAACTGAGAAGAAAGCGAGAAGAGAAATAAAAGTATTTGTCAGTGTTTTAGTGATGTAATGGTGGGCCATAAAATTAAACTAGATAAGGGAATACACAGGCAAAAATGCTGTCAGTATTATTAGTCTGTTGTTATCAAAAAAATAATTGAGTTTGGTTTATAGCTTCAAATTCATTTAGGTAAGTTAGGGATATTGTAACTGCAGCTGAGAAATATAGAGAGGTTTTATTGCATTCTTTTGTGTTCCTTTAAATCCACACCAGCAGTGTCGCCATCTTCTATGTTTTCCATCTCTGACTTTGTCAGTTGACCTCCTCTCTCTTACACATGTCTTGGCCTCTAACACTCCTTTTCTCTCATCGCCCTTCTTTTCCACCAAATCCCAATATGTTAACACCACTTTTCAGGTGAGAACATCTAATAATTTTCTAAGCAGTTAAGCAACCAAAAAAAAAATGGCATTACTGCTTTCATCAGGGAAAAGGTGATTTTTAAGCTTGGCAGGTCACAGTGAGCTGCCACAAGGTCACTAAAATAACAAATTTGAGAATCACTGACAGCATCATTGCCAATCTTTTATCTGAAAACATTTCCACTATCCCAATCAAGGTCATATAAATGAAGCCAGAAAAGTAAAAATAAAACCTATTCTGTAGGAGACTCCATTAACTTATCTGAAAACAAATTGATGTGGGGATGTGGTTTAATTTTTCACTGGTCAGAGTCATTACTTTGTGAGACATGTTTGGTCACCTTTGATGTGTCAGCTAAATGGCTGTTTCTAAAATTACCTTGACCATTATTCATGAGAGTGTTAGTAATTACTCAGTGGCTAATGAAGTTGGTTTCTAGTTGATGATCGTTAGAAACTGAGCATGACCCGTTGCACAACAGCATACTGAACAGAAGTCTCAGATGTGACTGCCCTCTGCACAGTGGGCTTGGTTCTGACCTAAAAACACTGATAACAGCTCTGAAAAGAGAACATTTTCTAAAGCAGACAGTCCTTGACATGTACAAACTCTCATTTCAATTACCTACTTGTGATACTATGAGTATCATGTACTCATACTAGGTGATACTATGTGATACTATGAGCTTGAGGATTTAAGCTCTCTCTGTGCTCCAACTAAATTGTATACAAACGAGGGAAATTGTTAGATTTACATGTGCCTCTCAATAAACTTCAAAGCCTATGGCAGGAATGGAAGATGGCTTGCCTTGGATTCCCAGAGTCTGACCAATGCTGGACACATAGCAGGCATTCAAATCAAATGAGGCAGGCAAGCATCTCTCTGATATACAAAGTAAGTGAAGTTGGAGCAATCTTCAGCTCATATCCTTTTTAATCCAGTAGCCTCCTGCTGTTTCTTTCTCCACACAGACTGTTCTATGGAGATTCACGGTATTTTAGATGTAGAAGACACATTCAAGTCCATCTAATCTGGCGTATTCTCTTATATAAAGGAATAAAAAACTCTCCCAAAAGGTTAAATGAATTTCCCAATATTACACAGCTAGTGTTGCCACGCCAATGGAGTCACTGAGATAAATATTTAAGGAGAAAAAATCTTTTCAATGTCTACTTGTTGAACATGGGGAACAAAGCTCTCAGAATCAATATCTAAGGGCTGAGATATTAGCTTGTTGGGAAAAAAATTAATCACTCATTTCCCAGTCTACAGAGCAGAGCCTCAGTATCTCAGTCATTAAATTTAGGCAAAATAACTGGTCTCCAAACATATTGACACAACTAGTAATTCATAACAATTTAAAAGAGATGCTGCTTTGGCACCGTTGTTTGAATACCTTTATTTTTTGTTGTCACGTACTCCAAACTGCTTAAATAAAAATTATACTTTAAAAGTAAAACAAAAGTTTTTTTAATGTAATTTTTTTCCTTTTATTGATTTAAGGAGAAAAGCAAAACCCTTCTTATGGAATTTGTATAAGGAGACAGAAATGTCTGTATAATTCTTAATCCTTCTTTTGTACTCAAACATGTTTAAAAGCTAGTGGATGAAAAATTTGAAAATCAGAGTTTCTTGGGCAAAATATTTTGATATTTAGCAATGAATCCTTATGGAATTCTTCAAAAGATTTTGGATTTGTTGCCAGAACATTAGCCAACATTATATTATGGTAGATCTAAGGGACAGAACTAGCATTAATAAAACATTTACTATGTGCCAAATGTATAGAGGGTTATTTTTTTATTTTTATTTTTTTTCTGGAGACTGAGTTTCACTCTTGTTGCCCAGGCTGGGGTGCAGTGGTGTGATCTTGGCTCTCTGCAACCTCTGCCTCCCAGGTTCAAATGATTCTTCTGCCTCAGCCTCCTGACTAGCTGGGATTACAGGCATGCACCACCACAGCGGGCTAATTTCTATTTTTAGTAGAGACGGGGTTTCTCCATGTTGGTCAGGCTGATCTCAAACTCCTGATCTCAGGTGATCCGCCCACTTCAGCCTCCCAAAGTGCTGGGATTAAAGGCATGAGCCACTATGCCTGGCCATGTTTAGAGGTTTTAATATATTTTTCTCACTTGGTCTTCACAGAAACCTACAGAAGTATTGGAAGATTAACCCTATTTTTCAGCTATATTTACATCAAGAAATAACCTGAACAATGTCATACAGCAGCATTTAATTCAATCCTGGTCTGTCCAGCTCCAAAACTTTCCCTGCATTTGGTAGAAATAACTTGAGAGTCAGCAAATGTTGTTTTCCTGGGGGATGTTTGAGGAGGGGGAACATGTCTTGACAGGTGCTTTCTGAAACATTATTTTATTAAGTCACCAGAAACCCACCTCGTCTTTATCATACCCTTTTAATATGCTGATAATTTTTATGTGAGTCTTGAATATGCCCTTTTGCAACAGAAAAGTGGGAAGATAAGTGTTTACCTTTATGTTAATAACAAAATTTTATTATCATAAACCAGAAGCATCACCCAGAAGCAGTGGGTCTTGTATATAGCTACAAACAGATATAGTAGCTCAACTTTAATTAATGCAAAACTAAGATTATTGTCTTCGCTAAACTTTCTTCAAAATTCAATTGGTCAGTTCAAAGTAACTCTGTCAAGCAAGTGAACTCATTCTCTTTCCTGGAGATACGTTTCACAGCTAACTATTCTTGGCAGGCATACTGAGAATCAATGCTGCTTTAAATTAGACATTTCGTAGAAGACTTGCTACAGTTTTTCTGCTGCCAGTATGGGGGACTGTTCTCCCAGTGTGAAATGTTTTTAAGCCAAAACCTTTTCTACTGCATCCTCTGGTATGAATGTGAAGTTTCAGTCAAATGTTTATTGGAGACCCTACACAGATCTAACCTTCTTCCTGCAGAAGGACCCTAGGCTGCTTCTAAGTAGCCTGGCTGTGTGCTCCAGCATAGAAGATGAAAAGGGCATTTATTCCACCAGAATTAAGAAGCTACCGTTTAGTCTTCTTGACTTCTCTGAGTCAATATTTTATCCACACAACTCACATGTTTTAAGGTGATGAACATTTATTATTTTTTATAGTTGATCCCAACTTTCCTTATGAGCCTCATCACAATGGGATTAAATTTGCATTGAGTTTAAAACAGCAATAAATGGTGTCTGGTTTTGGTTAAAAAGCTTTGGATTTGGTACAACTTTTGTCATTTCAAAGTTTAAATCAGGATCAGCATTGTTTCCTCTTTGCTTTTACTTCTTTTGAGATTTTTCTGACCATCAACGAGGGAAAATGTGAGATTTTCAGGCATGCCAACAACCTTTCTGTGCAACCTGCTGGCATCTGCTGCTGAATCTTTCTGGCTAATATAACCCAGAGCCTCCTCTTTGTCTTCAGGGACTTTGACAATCATCTCTTGTGTCTTGCACTCCAGATTCCCTTTGGTTTGACTCCCACTAGGACCCTTGGGCAACTCCAGTTAAACCTTCAGACCCAAGACAACTTCTCTGGCAGGATCTCTAGCAGGTTTCCCAGCCAGAATCTCAAATTCTTTCTAGGATCCTCCTGGGCTACATAGGAATCTCTAGATTACTTCCATGCTGGGTACCATCTGTTGGTGCAAGGTTACCACAGGTGGAGGGGGAGGGGTAGTTGGTCCCTGATGCCAAGCAGAGAACATGGCAAAATTTCCTCTGCTCTCAGCTTCTGATTGAGCCTATCAAACACCTATCGCATCTGGCATTTGGGGCATGATTGACAGCCTCCTGAGTATGTCTCACAATCCTCAGAGCAGAAGAAGTTGACTTTATCCCCGTTCCCCAGTTCCTCTATGACAAGAACTTAGAACATTCCCTCTAACTCTGGCATACAGTAAATTCTATGATATAGGTGGTAAGGCCTTACTCTTAATATGTAAACAGATGATTAAAACAATTAGAAAATCATGTTCCCTTATGTTCCCTTTTTTCTAAATTATGGATTTGAAGACTGGATATTCTTGTGACTCGTGAATCCTGTTTTGTATACCCAACTCTTATTATCCTCTCTTTGTTTCTCACTGTACTTCTGCTTCATGTATCCCAGTTTTTCAAAGGCAAATGGATGATCCTGATTGAATAGAAAACAAATACAGAAAAATACAAAACATATATATATATATGGAGATATTTCAGAAATTATTACACTTGCATTCTCAAGACAACGTTGTCTAACCTGATTTCCAAACTATATGGACAAATATGCTCTTGCTGAGGAAACAAAAATTATCTTCTCTTTAGCTCCTATCAAGGGGATGGAGAAGGAACTCTTTATCAAAGTTAAGTGAAGGTTGGTGTGACCACACCTCTAGTATTTATTTAAAGTGTTAAGTCATCAGGAAGTTGAATCACATTTAGTTTTACCTTTATTGAGTTGTTTAAATGGTGCCTTTGGCTTTTATCAATAGAAAAGCCACATAAAAACTTTTTTCTAATTCTCCTTCAATTATTTTGTCCATTATATTATTGAGTTTGCTATGCAAAAAAAAAAAAAAAAAAAGAAGAATCTGATAATAAGAAAACATCTGAGGCTTTCAAGAACTCAGCCTACTTTTATCCTACTTTCTCCTTATCCTGTTAGTCTCTATAATTCTTCCTATTTCCATTTTTGTCCTGTCATGCAGGAAGCTGACAGACCAAAGTGATGCTCAGTCATTTACATCTTTCTTTGGAAGATGTATTCATATTATTCTGTGTATGTCCTTCTTATCCACTGCAAACCCTTGACATATAGATAGGGTGCTGTGGTTTAAATGTCTCTTCTGCAACTCATGTTGAAATGTAATTGCCATTGTGATGGTATTAAGAAGCAGGACTTTTAGAGGTGATTAGGTCATGAGGACTTTGACCTCATAAATGGATGAATGTTATTATCTTAGGAGTAGGTTAGCTATCCCAGGAGTGGGCTCCTGATAAAAGGATAAGTTCAGCCCTCATATGCTCTGTCTTGTGTACTTGCTTCTGCTTTCTACCTTCCACCATTGGATGATGCTCACCAGATGCTGGCACCATGCTCTCAGACTTCCCAGCCCCTAGAACCATGAGCCAACTGAATCTCTTTTATTTGTAAATCACCCAGCCTGTGGTATTGTTAAAGCAGCAGAAAACAGACTAAGACAGTAGGATATAATTAATGTAAGATTAGTCCCCAGAAAACTGTATGAGTTAGTTATTATATGTTTTACAGATAAGAAAACTGAAATTTATGTAGTTTCATTGTTTGTTAAGTCCTATTGCTAGTCCTATAATTGGTGAGGCCAGGGTAAGAATCCAACTTTCTTACTAAATCATATGCTTCTTCAGCTCCACCAAGAATATTTCCATTTTAAAACCAATTGAGTAAATCCCTATTTAATCAATTAAACATTAGCTGTTTAATTTGTAATGTAAAAAGGAGTACTGAGAAGTGGTTTTGAAAATAAACCATTTCATATAATGTAAAACTGTCTAAACCAATGCATTAGTTAATAATAAGCTTTGATAAACACCAGAAAAAAGATTTTGTCACTATTGCTTTAGATGTTAATACAATATGCATACTATTGCACACAAAAATGCAGGATATTTGCATATAACATTAACGTTGGCAAATATTGATGATTGTCCTTGTGATATTATAGATTGTTTCTAACAAATAACGGTGAGAATAATTCTATTATGGAGAAATGCCTCTACTCCTTGATTCATCAAACAGTAAATAGTGAAAGTATAATCTTGACATTGGGAAATTTCATATTCAAGGTACAAAAAAGCAGATATTTTTCTAAAGATGGCTTGCCTTTTTCTAGAAAAAACTCTTTGAGTTACATTTTGTTTTACGGCCCTATGCTAAAAAGGCACAATTTTCCTCTTTTCAGGTAATCCTACATTTCCAATTGTGTTTGTGGGAAAAGATTCCCTTTTGATTCAAGTAACTTTGCTGATTAAGGAAAACAACACAAAAAAAAGTTCCTAAACTCCTGTAACTGAGTTTTTTAACAAATTAGTACTGTCCCTATAGACAATACAGAACCTGATATGAAAAAAAGAGGAATTAAGCATGTTAGTGACTTTTCCCCACCTTTTCACAGAATTCTGTTAAATCTGAGTTTTTATTATTTACTTTGCTTCTCCTTTGAGATAATCCTACCTTACATGAGGTCAGACAGAAAGCATAATTTATGATGCCTGACTGCTTTAAGAAAACCAGAAGCTTCCTACATTGTTCTTTCATGTACAAATTGGCTTAAGAAGAGGCTCTCTGGTTAGAAAGGCTTTACTTCATCTTTTACAAACAGCGCATCACTTTGACTTAATACTATCAGGTTTCTAAAGTGACTCATTCAGATGAAAAATAAATGTGCTGTGATTTTGAATTATCATAGAAATGTGAGTTTAAATATTAGTAATTACCTCAAACTTGCACATGACCTAGTAACCTGTGTATTACATGATATACAATGCGTTGCTTTTTAGATCAAACAAAAGAGAGTGTGTTATGTTTTTTACTTCAAAATCCATCAACTGTTCTCTCTCAGGTGAATGTAGATTAAATCTCAAACTTTCTCTCTTCAGTTTATGATGGTGACAGCAGCTGGATGGTAGAAAAACAAGAGGTGATGAAGTTATTTTAAAAAGGCCAGGCAGAATGCTTTTATTTCCTTGATCAGGTTTCAGTCTCCTTCAGGATTTATAGGTAGTATCCATGGTTTCTGTGAAGGTATTCAGAACATGATGGGCATCAAATACATAATCAAGACATAATGGAAGGTCTTGGGTTGAATAAGTGAATGTAAGCCGAGGCTTATGGCAACATTTATAGATTCCAGAATAGTCAATCTTCCTCCAGACTCTTCTTTCTACTCCGTTTTTTGTCATTGATCTTTTCCTTTTGAAAAAGCTACCTTCTGACTTTCTAAGTCTCTCTATATATAAAACCAGGAAAGGTTTACTTTGATTGTAATTCATGTTGATAAGGTAACACTCCTGGGCATGTGTATCGTTATTCCTTTAAGGTCTGTTTTTGGAATGAAAGCCTGATCTGCTGTTCAAAGTGCCCTAATTGTTGGTGGGCAGGAAGGAGAGAAACTTTTCTTTGCCTCAAAAATTATGCTGGGCTTCAACTGGGCACGGTGGCTCATGCCTGTAATCCTAGCACTTTGGGAGGCTGAGGCAGGTGGATCACTTGAGGTCAGGAATTTGAGGCCAGTCTGGCTAACATGGTGAAACCCTGTTTCTACTAAAAATCCAAAAAATTAGCCAGGGGTGGTGGCACATGCCTGTAATTCCAGCTAATTGAGAGACTGAGGCAGGAGAATCACTTGAACCCAGAAGGCAGAGGTTGCAGTGAGCTGAGATTGTGCCATTGGGCTCCAACTTGGGCAACAAGAGCAGAACTCAATAATAATAATAATAATAATAATAATAATGATAATTCTACACCTTACACTGAGAAGATGGTTCTATTTAATCATTTAAGGTACCTAATGAAAACTGGCTCCAAAAGCCAGTGTGTACCATGTACAGATTCCTTTTTCTGTTTACTCCTCCTATTCTAAAACATATTTACTGCCTTAATAAATATTTATTGGACTGATTTGAATCTTGAAGTAACAAGATGGAGTGGAGGATGGTTGAATACAACAATGTCAAAGAATAAACCAATATAAGTTTATTCTCTGCCTTAATGGATAATATATAAAATCCTATGCAGAAGAGAATAGACAATGATATCAGTATAATAAGTGATATGAAAGGGGACTCAGGGGTTTTGAGAGTGTGTAGCAGGGCTTTTAGCTGAGTTTTGAGTGGGCATACAAGTTGTCTCGAAGAAGTGACAAGCTGTGACTAAGCTGACTCATTTATCATGGATCAGTGTTCCCAGACCTTTATGATGGAAGATTCCTTGCTGTCTCAACTCCCCACTTCTCAACATTATAACTGACCCAGCTGTGATAGTCCTGAGGACTGCTTCTATACATCCCAACTTTCTCTTACCTCTGGGAAAGGAGAGGAATTGTACTTTCATGACCCCTCAGAGTTAAGTTAGGCAATGTGATTCTCTTTTAGAGTTAAATTGGGCAATGTGACTCTCTTTTGTTATTCTCATTTAGGATTCTCACATCTTAAATGTGACTTTGGCTATCAAATGTAAGAGAAATGACATATATCATCTCCAGGCAGAAGTTTTAATAACTGGCCAATACTCTGTCACATTCTTTCTTCCTTCCATCATGCCACATGGAGTGGATGCCAAGCCTTGGGTCATCCTGGGTTCTGTTCTGAGGGCTACAGAATGTGGAGCAGAGCCTCCTCAGCTAGCCTATGATAGATGTGGAAGACGAGTAAGAAATTAACCTTTTTTTTTTTTTTTTTTGGCCTTAAGCCGTAAAGGTCATGAGATTGCTCACTTCTACGAGATAACCTAGACTATTCTGACTGATGCATCTGCCCACGCGTCAGTTTGGGTTCTCTCACATTCTCCAGCACAATGTTAACTCCCAGTCAAAGGACCTTTAGGTCAAAAGATGAGATTAGTTCCTGTATATGGTATTAAAATGTGGCATTATGTTTTTGAGGTTTGTATTATTTATTGTCAAGGAAATATATAGCATTGATATGGTTTGGCTCTGTCCCTGCCCAAAACTTGTTTTGAATTGTAGTTCCCATAATCCACACATGTCATGAGAGGGACCTGGTGGGATGTAATTAAGTCATGGGGGCATTACCTCCATGCTGTTCTCATGATAGGGAATCAGTTCTCTTGAGATTTGATGGTTTTATAAGGGGCTTTTCCCCTTTTGCTTGGCACTTCTCTTCCTGCCACCATGTGAAAAGGACATATTTGCTTCTGCTTCTGCTTCTGCCATGATTGTAGATTTCCTGAGGCTTCCCCAGCCATACTGAACTGTGAGTCAACTAAACTCTTTCCTTTATAAATTACAGAGTCTCAGGTATGTCTTTGTTAGCAGTACAAGAATGAACTAATAGAAGCATTATAGTTAAAAGCATGCAGTCTTTGCCATTCTGGGTTTGAATCTTGGATCCTGTACTTATTAACTATGTAGCCCTAGTAAAGTTATTTGACTTTTTTATTTCTTCATCTTTTAAATGAATATAACAATGAGGCCTTCCTGTATATATAGTATAAGGATTAAATGAAAACAATGCCTGGCACATAGTAAGCATGATATAAAATTAGCAATTATTGATAATACTAAGATTCTATGTGAAAAAATTCACCTTCTTAGTGATTTTTGTTGCTTACCACATTATATCGCAGAGGAAAGTTGAAATAATCTACTCTGAATATTATTCTTTGTTTAAATCAAAGCCCCAAAAATGACTAAGAGTGAGATTATCATTATAGTGCTCAGATCATTTGAAAACTTTCGCATCCTAAATGTGACTTTGCTTCCTGGAAGACGTTTCAGAGGTAGGCAGATGATTAAGGTATCGGACATTCTAGCCAAGCCCAGCAATCTTCTAGACCCAGAGGTGATAGGAAAGCAAGAATTTCTGGGCAGGTCACCTAGAAACAGAGGCCAAGTCCTCAGCAGTGCCCTCATCAGCCCTGATGTGAGTCACTGACTTGCTTCAGGGTACAGAGCAACAGTCATGCAAACAATGATTACTGAGGAGAAAAGTCTGAAGCAGGAGGAGTGATGCCACTGTAGGAGACCTTAGGATACCAGATGCCTATGATACAAAAAGCCACGTTTCATCCAAATATGTAGCTAAAATAATCAGTTTTAACAGATTTCCGTCAAGCAGTTTCGTCGACATATCTATACAGTGTATATAAATATCCCACAGCCATTCAACATCTCTTTCCCATGATGACATTTGCAATCTTGTGATTTATGCAGCCAGCTATTATGTTAAACCTGGCCAATTTTGCATTTAGGCAGCATTGTGAAGTGTCATTGCATTTGACGGAATAGCAAAATTGTAAATTGCAATCTGGTCTATGGGAAAAAATATTTTAAAAACATTAAATTTGTTTTAGTTGCTTAGCTTTCTCCCTCCCCCAACCCTTTACCCCAATTCTTCATATAACAAGACTTAATGAGAGAAAGACCACAGTGCTTAAGATGTATTGTTTTCTTTCTTTTCTTTTCATCTATAATTGGAAAAAAGACTAACAGATTTACCTTGCAAGCTGGGATGGATGGGAGACAGTTCTTTGTGTAATTCCATTGCATTATTTTAATGGTAAATATATCCTAAAAGAAAACAAGCCTTATACCATTTTCTGCTGAAATAGCCCATGTTTTTAAAATATACTGGGTGGCTCCTTTGCACTTGTGGATTATTAACAGCAGGAAGATCCATCTGCAGCTGTCAGCTCTCTGGATAGCAGTCAACAAATGCATGGCCATGAATTCTCCACATAAGTCAAAGCAATGCATATGGTACCTTACATTCAAGTGAACTGATTCAATCTGGGCAGATCTCATATTTTATCTCTGTGCTGTTTTAGTGTCTGTCATTGTGAAAAAATTTACCATTAAGATTTAAGTCTCTGGAATCTGGTGCCTTTGGGAGTTTTGTGAAAGCTCAGTTCATAGTCAGGTAAATGTGTAGTGACTTTTCAAGTTACTTCTGAGACTCTAACAATCGACATAAATTCCTTTAAATTTCAGGACTTGGAAATTCATATAATACTATGGAATAAATGCTGTATATATGCCAAGTCATCAAAAAGAGAAATTTACCATTGTAGAAAGAGTAAATAGGTTTCTTCCTCCACACTAATACCATTGAGACACCATCTGATTCAAATAAAAAAATGAAGTGCAGATTCACAGTATATTCAGACTCTCTTAGATCAACAGTCTTGGCCTGCAATAGCTAAGGCATACATGTGAGACTAATGTTTTCCTGTAGTTTAATTTAGATTAGATAGAAGAAAATAAATGGATAATGTCAAATATTGAGAGTTTTATTTGACTAGAACAGAGGTTCTTAACTTTTTTGTTCTCAAAACCTCTTTACTCTCCAGAAAATTATTAAGCATCTCAAAGAACTTTGGTTTATGTGCGTTTTATCTATTGATTACCATATTAAAAATTAAAACAAAATGTTCAAAATTTTTATCAATTCATTTAAGAACAAAAAAAAACCCACTGTAGATTATTGTAAGCCAAATATTTTTTTGTGAAAAATAACTATTTTCCAAAACAAAAAACATACGTGAAAGGATTGTTATTTGTTTTACCTTTTGCAAGTCTCCTTACTCTCTGATTTAATAGAAGATAGCTCATTTGAATATCTACTCCTGCATTCAATCTGTTGTGATGTCATATGTCGTATAGCTTCTGGAAATGCCACTGTACACACAAGGAGATAACAAGAAAAGACAAATGAAATGTTAGTATCATTATGAAAGTACTTTTGCATAGAGTTCCTGGATTACTCTTTGAGACCTCTGAACTCAACTCTGTACATATTTCTGAAAAGATTTGAATACCTGGATGATTTGTGAACATTAGTATTATTTTGATTAGTTGTAAACTGAGGCCTAAAATAATCATAGCACTAATCAAATCCTTTCAAATATTTTATTTTGAGTTAATTTATATTCTAAATAAATGTGCATTCAATTTCCATTACTACTGTCAATTTACCTTTGCTTCTCTGAGCCTCTTTCTGAGATTGCATTCTTTTGGTTCAGGCTCTCCTTTTGTACTTTCTATGAAAATCCTGCTGTTCCTCTATGTCCACAGGGTCTTTCACAATTAAATACAATCAAGGTTCTATTCCCTGTAAAACCAGGGAAGTACCAAAAAACTCTCCATGAGAATGCAGGTGAATGAGACAGGAAAACTTTCTAATGATGAGTGAATGCAGGATTTCTATGGAAGGGTTTTAGAAGCTTTATTCCAAAAGACATGTCCTTCAGATCTTATTTACAAAAGGATGGGAAGTGTTTCTAACATGTTTCAGCCAATATTGAATACATTTAATTTCACGAGAGCCTCTGTTTCACATTTTTCATGATAAATAAAAACCACTAAATTCAATACGAAAAGTGAATTTGCTTATGCTAAGCAGTAGGGCTTAGAGCCTTGATCAAGTTATGGATAATGAAAGACTTAGTGGCCACCACCGGAATGAGGCCTTTCACATGAAATGGTAACCATCACTGGAAAGAGGATTTGCACCAATTCTGATTACCTCCAGAACTGAAACTTAAGCCAGCTAGCAATTACTATTACTCTGTGTTCAATTATTTTAAAGTCAATTACAGATATGACAAAGTAATTTAAGTATGACTTCCTTCTAAAAGCATTTCCTTATCTTTTCTTTAGCCCTGCCATACCCCAACCACAGAATCTGGTAGAGATATTGGTCTACTTCCTGGGAGAGAAATCAGTATAGGCCTTTATTTGTCCTCACCATTCTTTGTGGTAATTTTTATTTGTATCTCTGTCTCTCTAATTAGCTGTGGGTAAAGGTGATGTCTTACTCTAGTTTGTGTTCAACAGTAAGTGACAGTAGTGTGGGCCCAGAAAATGTTGGATACATGAGTCAGTGAATTGATTGCTCTGAGTCTCCTCTTTTTGATTCCATGAATGCTTTTATCCTCCTGTTGACACATTATCTCCTCAGCCACATTAATACAATTAATTAGCTTATACCATTGTTTACTAAAAGATTTCTTCTGAAGGATATTAATGGGTACTATGCAATAAAATGTTTTGGTACTCAAAAAAATATATGAAATGCTGAGTTAAGCAAAGTTTTATAAGACTCTTTACTGTGGAATTCTTAATTTTAATATACTAATATGCACTTTAAATTTTTAAAAATTAAACTAGGATGAGCTCCTAGGGTGACATAATTGAGTGTAAAAAAAACCCCATAATTTAGTATTTCACACACACTTAAAGATCTTCCAAGAAATGCGTGTACTGTAATGTTCAGAAAGAAAGAAATCAGAGGGGGCTAGAGAGAGAATGCAAAGAGAGAGAAAAAAAGAAAGGAGAATTTCCATAATTAAGTTTGTAAAACACTCATCAATACAGACACATGTTCTGACCAAAAACTCAAGTTCTTTTGGTTTCATTGTAAACTGCGCTTATTCAACCCGTTCCTTAAATTCTTCAGGACTTTTCAGCTTCTGACCTTTTTAACATTTTCCCAATTGATCAGCTCTCCTCTTGGGGCTCAGATTCCATTCATATCTCAAAAACACTTGACAATATGCTAAGTTATTATATCTTCTGGTTCTGTTATCATACCCTTGCTATAAAATCCAATCCTGGAGGAAACCAATAATGTGTTTTCACCCTTCTACCTCCCTAAACTGTTTACCATTATAGTGTAAATAGAACACGGGACAGATGGGTATTATTCTAAATTCATGATCACCAATAATTGGGCTTTCAAATCTGTCCAGTAATTCTACTATGTATTTCTAATCATTTCACTCTCCATTCATTTCAGTTACTATTTCAAACAAACAATTTTCACTTTTAACCTGCAGTCTTCCTTATCTTTGTTCATGGCATTTGTCTTGAATTTATGCATTTGTGTTTAGCAGCTCTCTGTCTCCTCAACCAAAATGTTTGCTTCATGAGGGTAGGGACCATGTATATTTTTGCTCAGCTTTTCTATCACTTAGCTTTTGCCACAATAATGCTGCAAAACAACCGCAATGAGATACTGAAGCAGGAGCGGCCGCAAACATACCTCTTGAACACCGAACAGGGAAGAAAGTGATGATTTATTCTGCTAGGAGTTGTGGCAGTTGAAAATACCTTAACAACCAAGCTCCTCAACAAAGAAAATCCTTGCCCTTTTAAAGGCTTACAAGTCTAGAAATTACATGTCAAATGGTCTTGATCCATGAAGTAGGCATGGGATACGTGACTAGGTGGGGGTTTGATTGTGTTTAAGCAATAAGAATGCTTTCCAGAAAGATTTCTTCATAGCATGCCTGCGATCTACAGGAGTACAATTAAGGGTGGTGCCTGGTCTGCCAGCCTTTACTTCTCCTATTGAAATGTAATGTAGAAGTCTAGAGGGAAAGGGTCTTAGAAGCTTAAGAGAATTAAGGGTCTCCTTCCTCAATACAACAATAAGCATTTACTTCTTTCATGACTGGAAGTTGGCAGGAGTAACTCTGCTGGTAGTGGGGATTGCTCATGGTCTGCTGGTTGTCTGGATGTTGGTGATTTATACCAGGGGTCTACCAACTTTTTGGTTTTAATTCAGAAAGTAAATATGTTAGGCTTTGCAAGCCATATGCAGTCTTTGTCACATGTACTTCTTTTTTTTTTATTTTTAACAACTCTTTTAAAATGCAAAAACTTAGCTTGTGAGCCATACAAAGACAAGTCACGGATTGGATTTTACATACAGCCCGTAGTTGACTATCTCCTGACTAGACTGTGTTGACTAGATTGTGTTGACTTGACCAGCAAATAGTCAAGCTGTGGGTCCAACTGAGTTTGACTATTTGCTGCAGGTGGAGTTCTAGTTATGTGAGCTCTGGGGCTAAGGCATACTGTACTTGTGACAATATAAAAAGGAGAAGCAAGCATATGATGCTTATGCTTCTTAAGGCTTAGGTTTGGAACTGGGTCACTGACACTTCAGCCCATCTTTTGTTAGCCAAAGCAAGCCACTTTGCTGACCCCAAAGTCTCAGTGGGGAGGCTCACTTTGCCTTTTATAGAAAGCACAGATAGAAATGTAGCAAAAAGTACAAACATAGTGAGTAGTAAATAATTGAGGCCAATAATTCAATCTCCCATATCATTATATATTGGGTATTTAGAAGACTAATTAGTGCCTTATGAATTTAACAAATGAGGAGAAGAATACTGCAATAACTACAAAATTAACAACAGGTATGATCTACAGAACATGTACTCTGTTCCAGGAGCCATGCTGAACTTTCTACATAAATTATCTTTTCCAATTGTTATATTTGTTTAGGATGACTAATATTATTTTCACTATAGATGAAAAAATTGAGTCTCATATAAGTTAAGTAACTTCCCGAGGGTCAATTAATATTAAGTTAGACCTCTTTCACTTTCCAGTTTCTGGGTTCAGGTTATTCTAGCCATTGATATACTGAATTTATCATTGTTAATACAAGTCAAGTTTATTACTTCTAGTTGGCCACCGTGAAATCCATCAGTATAGCCCATTACAAATGTAGGGTGGTCATCTAGTGGTGAAAGAGGAATTCTATAGGCTATCCATGAAAGAAAACGTCAATACAAACGAGAAAAAAAAGACTCTTGTTCAGCTTTTGTTTTCCGTTTTTATTGCTAGAAAATCATTGTGGCAAAAAAAAAAACAAAAAAACAAAAAAACACCTGCCTGTTAAATCTTTGCTTAAAGAAACTCATACATAGTTAAGCACTTTTAAAGGGCTAAATAAACACCCAACACTTCTTATTCCTGACCACAATCTGTTAATCTGTTCCGCCCTCCCTTTCCTAACATTTACACAATTTCCCATTTTTGGCTTTACTACCATCTCTACTGGTTTTGAATCTTGAATTAATCCTGTCGTTATTGCCCTCACTGGCAGTCTAGAATCTCCCACTCAGTTGATCATCCATGGCAGTTCTTACCATACCACTCAGGGTGACAAAGTGTTTTGAATAATTTCAATAAGCTATATGAGACCACAAGTAATTCACACTAGCAAGTCTTAGCTTGGCCCTCTTTGCTGCTTTCCATCTTGGAATTCTTTTCTCACTGACACCTTGTAAAATGTTTTCCTGTTTTATCTCCTGATTGAGATAGATGCCATCTGATGCCAGCTCTCACAGATTTCTTTCTACCTAAAAACCAGAAGAAAGTGCTTAATTCCCTGTTTTTCTTTATTTCGGCTTGTTTTTTTTCTTCCATACCAGCACATAATGTGTTCTGCTTGCATCTTCTGTACACCTTGCACTTTTGATATGGTTTGGTTGTGTCCCCACCCAAATCTCAACTTGAATTGTATCTCCCAGAATTCCCACGTGTTGTGGGAGGGACCCAGTGGGGAGGTAATTGAATCATAGGGGTCAGTGTTTCCCTTGCTATTATCGTGATAGTGAATAAGTCTCAAGAGATCTGATGGATTTATCAGAGGTTTCTGCTTTTGCTTCTTCCTCATTCTCTCTTGTTGCTGCCATGTAAGGAGTGCCTTTCACCTTCCGCCATGATTCTGAGGCCTCCCCAGCCATATAGAACTATAACTCCAATTAAATCTCTTTTTCTTCCCTGTCTCAGGTATGTCTTTATCAGCAGCAGGAATATGGACTAATACAGTAAATTGGTACTGAGAACAGGGTGTTGCTGAAAGGATACCCGAAAATGTGAAAGCAACTTTGGAACTGGGTGACAGGCAGAGGTTGAAACAGTTTGGAGGGCTCATAAGAAGACAGAAAAATGTGAGAAAGCTTGTAACTTCCTAGAGGCTCGTTGAATGGCTTTGCCCAAAATGCTGATAGTGATATAAACAATAAAGTCCAGGATGAGGTGGTCTCAGATGGAAATGAGGAACTAGTTGGGAACTGAAGCAAAGGTGACTCTTGTTATGTTTTAGCAAAGAGACGGGTAGCATTTAGCCCCTGCCTTAGAGATTTGTGGAACTTTGAACTTGAGAGAGGTGATTTAGTGCATCAGGCAGAAGAAATTTTTAAGCAACAAAGCATTCAAAATGTGACTTGGGTGCTGTTAAAAGCATGCCATTTTAAAAGGGAAACAGAAAATAAAAGTTCAGAAAATGTGCAGCCTGAGGCTGCAGTAGAAAAGAAAAACCCATTTTTTGAGGAGAAATTCAAGCCAGCTTCAGACATTTGCATAAGTAGCAAGAAGCTTAATGTTAATCCCCCAAGACCAAGGGGAAAATGTCTCCAGGCCATGTCAGAGACCTTCACGGCAGGCTGTGCCATTACAGACCTGGAGACCCAGGAGGAAAAAGTGGTTTTGTGAGCCTAGCACAGGGTCCCCGTGCTGTGTACAGCCTAGGGACTTGGTGCCCTGTGTCTTAGCTGTTCCAGCCATGGCTGAAAGGGGCCAATGTACAGCTAAAGCTGTGGCTTCAGAGGGAAGGCCCCAACCTTTGGCAGTTCCCGTGTGGTGTTGAGCCTGCAGGTGCACAGAAGTCAAGAATTGAGGTTTGGCAACCTTCACCTAGATGTCAGAAGATGTATGGAAATGCCTGATGCCCAAGCAAAACTTTGCTGCAGGAGCGGGGACCTCATGGAGAACCTCTACTAGGGCAGTGCGGAAGGGAAATGTGGGGTTGAAGCCCAAACACAGAGTCCCTGCTGGGGCACTGCCTAATTGGAGCTGTGAGAAGAGTTCCACAGTCTTCCAGACCCCATAATGGTAGACCTACTGGCAGTTTGCATCATACACCTGGAACAGTCACAGACACAATAACAGCCCTTGAAAGCAACCAGAGAGATGTTATACCCCGCAAAGCCACAGGGGCAGAACTGCCCAAGACTATGGGAGCCCACCTTTTGCATCAGTGTGACCTGGATGTGAGACCTAGAGTCAAATGAGATCATTTTGGAGCTTTAAAATTTGACTGGCCTCCTGGATTTTGGATTTGCATGGGCCCTGTAACCCCTTTGTTGGCCAGTTTCTTCCATTTGGAACAGCTGTATTTACCCAATACCTGTACTCCCATTGTATCTAGGAAGTAACTAGCTTGCTTTTGATTTTACAGGCTCATAGGTGGAAAGGGCTTGCCTTATCTCAGATGAGACTTTGGACTGTAGACTTTTGGGTTAATGCTGAAATAAGACTTTGGAGGACTGATGGGAAGGCATGATTGGTTTTAAAAAGTGAGGACATGAGATTTGGAGGAGCCAGTGGTGGAATGATATGGTTTGGCTGTGTCCCCACCCAAATGTCAACTTGAATTGTTTCTCCCAGAATTCCCATGTGTTGTCGGAGGGACCCAGGGGGAACTTATTGACTCACTGGGGCTGGTCTTTCCCATGCTATTCTCGTGATAGTGAATAAGTCTCATGAGATCTGATGGGTTTATCGGGGTTTCTGCTTTTGCTTTTTCCTCATTCTCTCTTATTGCTACCATGTAAGGAGTGCCTTTCACCCTCTGCCATGATTCTGAGCCCTCTTCAGCCATGTGGAACTGTAAGTCTAATTAAACCTCTTTTTCTTCCCAGTCTTGGGTATGCCTTTATCAGCAGCGTGAATATGGTCTAATACACCTTTACTCACATATGTTTAGTTTTAGCCCCACCTCTCTAGCTCCAGAGTTTTCCATCAACTGTTCCTTTTTCTCACATTCCATTCTCTCTCCTTTGGACTCTTTTCTGTTGTCTATAAACATGCAGATATATTCTTAATCTAGAACAACATAATTATCAACCTTATCACTCCCACAAGCTACTGACTCAGAAATTCTCAATACACTTTTCAAAGGCAGATCATTTATTTCTTATTTCTCTCTTCTCCCACTCACTCTGCCCTCTCAATTTGGCTTTTGTCTCTATCACTCTATTCTGTTATTTTGAAATTGATCAGTGACTATCCCATCACCAAGTCCAGTGACATTTTCAGAGTCCTCTAGCCAGTGGTGTAGATTTTAATCTGGGTCTGAAGACCTGAGAACCAGGCCTTAATATCACAGATCATGCCATCAAGCAGAAAGTGAATTCATCCTTCTTCCACCTTTGTTCTATTTAGGCCCTTAACGTAACTGAATGATCCTCACTCACATCGGGGAGGGCCACTTCTTTAGTCAGTCCACCAATTCAGATGCTAATATCTTCCAATAACATCCTCACAGACTCACCCAGAAATAATGTTCAACCAGTATGTAGACATACCCTGCTCCAGTCAAGTTGGTGGTTAACATAAAGTTATTCATCATACTAAATTTACTAAATTAATGCAAGAAGAAATATCTGAGCAATAACTGAACAAAAACATATTAGAAATTTCTTCTCAAATACTTCTCAAAAAATGCTGAGTCCCAGTTAGTCTTTCTGGTAAATTATTTATTTTCAAAGAGCAGCAAATACCAATTTATTTTACAAAGGTAGAGTTCAAGTATTCAAAATGACAAGGATGGGACATACAAAAAGAGAAGCCACTTGTCATATGAATAGTGACACCAAGATGTCTGTAAAGTCCTACCAAATATTATCTCATTATAGTAGAAGGAGTCATAATTTATCATGACTATATAGAGTTTATCCCAGGAACATAAGTTTAGATCACTATCAAGATACTTTATAAATGAGGTTAAATTAAATAATTATGTCAATTAATTCTATAAAAATATTTCATACAATTTAATTCTCATTTCTCCAAAAAGTTATTTTTGGTGTTTTTTGTTTTTGTTTTTGTTTTTTGGTTTTTGGGTTTTTTTTTTTTTTAAAATGAGTCTTGCTCTGTTGCCCAGACTGGAATGCAGTAGAGTGATCTCGGCTCACTGCAACCTCCGCCTCCCAGGCTCAAGCAATTCTCATGCCTCACTCAGCCTCCCAAATAGCTCAGATTGCAGGTTCATGCCACCAAGCCCGGCTAATTTTTGTATTTTTAGTAGAAACAAGGTTTCACTCTTGGCCAGGCTGGTCTCGAACTCCTGAACTCAGGTGATCCACCCACGTTGGCCTCCCAAAGTGCTGGGATTACAAGCATGAGCCACTGCACTGGGCCAAAAAGTTATTTTTGAACTGTGAATAGAAAGCATATTGGTTTATACCCTGACAGTGGAACACCATACACAAAAGTGTGAAGCAATATATTTGCATGTCCTTTCACTGTTATACAATGTTGTTTGGATGTTCAGGCGGCAGCATATACCTTTTCCTTCACTATTTCCTATTGGAATGATGGAACCAAGTGCTAGAAGACCAGGCAATCTTACTCAATTATTTGTTACTCAATTATTTCTTCCTTATTTTATGCACCAAGACCTGCTGATTCCCTCTATCCTGACTTCTCACTGTTTACTTCTCTCTTTTGCACTCTTGTTGAACTGTTGAGAGTAATTCCTCATATCTTATCTCTTTTTCTGGGTGTCTTAAATGGTCTTCTTCCCTCAGCCTTATCTCCATCTAATTACTGAATTCTTGACAAATTATTTTTCTAAAACGCAAACCTGCTCATAATTTTCTTCTCATTTTAAATCTTTTTGTAGCCCCACATTAAAATGTTTTAAAAGATGCAATTTAAGGCAGAATAATGTAGTGCAGCCCCTAATTTCAGATCTGAAGCTGAAGCCTGGTATAACATGTAAAGCACCCAGCAGAGTATAACATGGAGTACATATATATGAGTGATGTATAGCACAGTAGTGATATATACAAGAGGTCACACTTACGTTAAATTCTCCTTTTAGGTAAAATGCTTTACTCAAATCCTCTGAGAGTGCAACTAATTTTATTCAGAGTCAGGCTGGATGGAAAAACCACTTGTGTATTTCAGTTTGCGTAACAAGGAAAGAGGCTTATTTGCTCTGCTAACAGAGGCTTTTCCACTCATGTGCAGTTAAAGCTACAAAAGGTAGCTATAACCAGAAGCAGTGCCTTCTGCTTGGATAGAAATTGGAAAAGCTCCATGCATTGGCATGCACAATCTTAGGCATTGGAGGCAATTTTTAAAAAAATAAGTGGAAAAAGCAAGTAGTAGATGTTGGACTTGCCGTGGTATGTAGTAGAGGCAGCTGCAGGGCAACTGTTTTCTATCTGAAGAGCCCTTTGGAAGAGCTTTGCAGGTTCTTCAGATATTTAATTAGAATTTCATGGATGCTGATGCTATATGTGGAATCTTAACATTTTAGCAGTCTGCCTAAAGTTTTATTGAAAATAAAATCCTGCTAAAGCAAACAAACAAAAAAGGTTACCAGTGAGGCCGGGCATGGTGGCTCATGCCTGTAATCCCAGATCTTTGGGAAGCCAAGGTAGGCAGATCACCTGAGATCAGGAGTTCAGGACCAGCCTGGCCAACATGGCAAAACCCCATCTCTACTAAAAATACAAAAATTAGCCAGGCATGGTAGTGTGTGCCTGTAATCCCAGCTAATCAGGAGGCTGAGGCAGGGAGAGTCGCTTGAACCCAGGAGGCAGAGGTTGCAATTACCTGAGATCGCGCCAGTGCACTCCAGCCTGAGCAACATAGAAAGAGTCTGTCTCAAAAACAAAAACAAAAACGAAAAACAATAAAAATGGCAAATCTATGGACTTCAAAGTCTGACGGACCTGGTTTAATTCTAGGCTTCAATTGCAACTGCCATCTTGGGCTACTTAACTTCTCAAAGCCTAAATTTTCTCAAGTATAAAATTGAACACTTATCTCATGGGGCTATAGGATCCACTAATTTTTAGAAGTACACAGAATGCCTAGTACCTAGGAAAAGGTGCTAGTCCTTACTCCTCAACTGTTACCATGGTAAAACATCTAAAATGTACTGGGTTATCCATTTACTCAGAATATCCCTCAAAGGCAGAAGGATTAAAATTTTTTCATGAAAATGAACATATCAGAGTGCCTTGATACCAGCGTATAAAAATCAGCCACAGGTTTATATTAGAGATACAGTATTTAAATGCCAAAATATTTCTGTGTTTAAATCACCTGGAGTTAAACCTCAAAGTTCTTTTTCTGAAAAGAATGAAGGAAAGCAACTTCCTTTTGTAAGCATTTGGTTTAAAATTGGACTTCTAACCTTTAGGAAAGATGGTGGCCCTTAATTTGTCCTGTCCTGCAGGACCTGGAGACTCTCTCAGCACTGGGAAGGTCTCTAATCCCATCCCTTCCATTATATACTCCCTTAGCAGTCTGAAAAGCCTCTATGTACACTGTATTTTATTTCTGGTATGGACAATTATCATACCTTGGATAAAATAATAAATTAATCCAAGCAAAGTGTCTTCTGTCTTAGAATGGCATTTATAAATTGCTGCCTTTTTGCAATATTTAAAAACCAACAATGGTACATGCCTAGTTCTCAAGTCACTCCAAAGGTGTTTGGACTTCTGAAACCTCCTTACTTTTCTTTTTTTTTTAAATATACATTTTATTACATTTTAGGTTTTGGAGTACATGTGAAGAACATGCAAGATTGTTGCATAGGTACACACATGGCAATGTGGTTTGCTGCCTTCCTCCCCATCACCTATATCTGGCATTTCTCCCCATGTTATCCCTCCCCAACTCCTTACTTTTCATTCTAAAGCTTTTTTACTTTCCATTTTCCCTTCGAGTGACAAATTTCTGGCACCCTGCTTCTGCATTAACTGTGTGCTCTGTCTAGTGACATAGCTCTGCTAACCCTTATAAGCAGGCATCTTCAGTCTTGTGCCACCAGACCTGCATCCTGTGCCTTCTGCTGGGGAATTGCTTAGGCCAAAGAAACTTGACTTCTAAGGAAGGTTTTTTTCTTGGCTATATTTTTTTTCATGGACTCAAGAAATGAAGCTCCAGGCGATGTTTTGAAAGCTGGGACTGCTTCTCTCTTACTGTCCGTAGTTTTTCAATATCTCAAAGTGTGGTCCATGAACCCCTGGAAGTCTCTGAGACCTATTTAGGAGGTCTGTGAGGTTAAAAAATGTTTTCTTTATGATGTTAAGATGTGATTTATCTTTTTCACAGTGTTGACATGTGCATTGAAAGTGCAAAAGCAATGATGAATTAAACTGCTGACACCTTAACACAAGTCAAGACAGTGGCACTAAACAGAGCTGTTGTGGTAGAAATTGTGTTTTTTACCAACATGGATTCACTTAAAGGGAAAAGAAAGCCAGTTCCACTTAAGAATATCCTTAATCAAGGATTAAAAATTATTGATTTTATTAAATTTCAACCCCTAATGATACACCTGTTTATTATTTCATGTGACAAATTGAGAAGTATGCATAAAGTATTTCTGTTCCACACTGAAGTATGTTTGCCTGGAAAGGAAACATTTGTGTGATTGAATTGCAAACCAAACTAGCAACTGTTTTCATGGAAAGTGATATTTACCTTAAAGAACAACTGTCAGATAAACTATGGTTTTACATATTTCAATATTTGACAGGTTTTTTGTGTGTGAAAATGGACAAAAGTGCCTGTCATTTCAAGGGGTAGAACTCAAATTTGATGCCAGTGGTAACATTTGAACTTTTAAGCAAAAGTTAGAATTTTGGAAAAGTTGTATGACCCACAATGGGCTGGACAGCTTACAAATATCTAAAGATATGTTATGTGATTCTTGGCACTATTAAGAATTGTTTTATATTTTATAATGTAGTAGGGCAGTGTGTTAACATTTGGAAAATCTGCATAGAGCAGTGAACCAATATTTTCCAAATGAACAATACATAATTTCAAAATATCATGCCTTTGCAAAACATTTATGCAAGATAGACCAATAAATTTTAATATAAAAACTATGAAAAGTTCACTGATAGGCTTGCAAATATTGCACATTCTAAATAATCTTTAAGAAACACATTTGCAGACTTTGTGTGTCAGAGAAAGTCCATACCTCAAACTGTATACAAAAATTAAGTTAAAATGAATCATAAACCTAAATGTAAACTCAGAGCTATGAAACTGCTAGAAAAAAAACAGAGAAGAGAAGCTTTATGGCTCTGGTAAGGCAAAGATCTCTTAAATAAGACACCGAAGGCACAATCCATTTGTTAAAATGATAAATTGGACTTTGTAAGAACTTAAACCTCTGCTTTTTTGAAACATGGGTAAGGAAATGAAAGATAAATATTCAAATCATATACCTTATAATGGGCTTACCAGCAGACTATATTAAGTATTTTCAAAACTCAAAAAGAAAAAATATTCAGTTGAAAAATGAGCAAGAAAGGAGACAGAGCAAGATAGCCGAATAGGAGCCTTCACCAATCATCCTCCCTGCAGGAACATCAAATCGAATGACTATCCACACACAAAAAATAACCTTCCTAAGAACCAAAATCTAGTGAGTGATCACCGTACCTGGTTTTATCTTCATATCACTGAGAAAGGCAAGGAAGAGGAAAGGAAAGACAGTCTTGAATTGCTGTCACCACCCCTCCCGCATCCCCCAACAGCAGCTTCATAGTGTGTGGAGCAAGAATCTGTGGGCTTGGGAGACAGAAATCACAGTGATTGTGAGATTTTCCATCGGAACCTGATGCTGCCCTGTCACAGTGGAAAATAACACTGGGCAGAACTCAGCCATCACTCACAGAGGAAGCATTTAGACCAGGCTTAGCGAGAAAGAAATTGCCCTTCCCAGCGGTCAGAACCTGAATTCTGGTAAGCCTCACCAATGCAAGCTAAAGTACTCTGGGGTTTTAAATAAACTTGAAAGGCAGTCGAGGCCACAAAGACTGCAATTCCTGGGCAAGTTCTGGTGCTGTGCTTTGCTCACAGTCAGTGGGGCATGCAACCTGATGAGATAATAGCTGGGGCAACTAAGGGAGTACTTGCACACCCCCTCCCACCACCTCCAGTGGTGTAGTTCACAGCTCTAGAAGAAACTCTTTCCCTCTCTTTGAGGAGCAGAGACAGAAAAGACAAGAGGACCAGTATCTTGCAACTTGGATACCATCTCAGCCACAGTAGGACAGAGTACCAGGCAGAATCCTGAGGCCCCTATTCCAGGCCCTACCTTCTAGACTACAGTTCTATATACATACTAGGACAGAAGGGAACCCTCCAGCTTGAAATAAAGTACTTAGTCCTGGAAGGATTCATCAGCTGCTAGAGCCCTTGGGCCCTGAATAGTCAGCAGTTGTAGCCAGAGTACTCACCATGGTCCTTGGGTGAGACTCAGAGACATGTTGGCTTCAAGCATGGCATAGCATATTCCAAGCCATGATGGCTACCAGGAGAGAAACCTTCTGCTTGAGAAAGGGGAAGGAAGAGTAAAGGGGACTTTGTCTTATAGCTTAGTTACCAGCTCGGTCACAGTGTAGTAGAGCACTAAGTGGACTCTTGGGGTCCCTGATTCTAGGCCTTAGCTCTTGGGAAGAATTTCTGGACCTGCTCTGGGCCAGACAGTGTCCTATTGCCATGAAGGGAGAGTCTCAGACCTGGCAGCATTCGGCACAAGCTGGCTAAAGAGCCCTTGGGCCTTGAGTGAACATTGGCAGTAGCCAGGCAGTACTTGCTGTGGGCCTGGGTCTATCCTGGCCACAGGAGAGACTCCTCTGCTTGTGGAAAGAATGGGAAGGACTTTGTCTTGTGGCTTGGGTGCCAGTTCAACCTCAGTAGAATAGAGTAGCGGATAGATTCCTAAAGTTTTCAACTGTGGGCCCCACTCCTGTATGGCATCTCTGAACGCACTGAGGCCAGGAGCAACTCATCACCCTGAAGGGAAGAATACAGCATGGCTGGCTTTGCCACCTGCTAATTGTGGAACCCTAGGGTCTTGAGTGAACTAGATGGTAGCCAGGCAGGCCTTGGGTGAGATTCAGTGCTGTGCTGGCTTCAGTTTGGACCCAGCACAGTACCAGTGGTGGTGGCTACAGAGGCGCTTTTGTCACCCCCTCCTCCAGCTCCAGGCAGCTCAGCACAGAGAGAGACAGAAGTGGGGTGGGAGGAAATTGAGAGAGAGAAAAAGAGAGACTGTGTTTGTTTGGGAGAAAGTAAGGGAAGAGAATAAGAGCCTGGGCCTGGTAATCTAGAGAATTCTTCTAGATGTTATCCAGGACCACCAAGGCAGTATCTGTATGAGTAGGCAAAAGCCACAGCATTATTGAGCTTGGGGTGCTCCCTAATGCAAATATGGCTACAGTGACCAAAAACAGATTACAACACCCAAATCTCTTTGAATACCTGGAAAGAATTTCCAAGAAGGGTGAGTATGAAGACTATGAAGACTACAGTAAATACCTAACTCTTGAATGCCCAGATACTGAAGAACATCTGCAAGGATCATGACCATCTAGGAAAACAGGATTTCGCCAAACCACTTAAATAAGGCACCAGGGACAAATACTGGAGAGACAGTGACCTTTCAGACAGAAGTCCAAACGGCTGTTTTGAAGAAACTCAGTGAAATGCAAGATAACACAAGGAAGGAATTAAGAATTATATCAAACAAATTTAACAGAGACACTGAAATGATATAAAGGATCAAGAAGAAATTCTGGAGCTGAAAAATAAATACTAAAGAATGCATCAGAGTCTCTTAACAGCAGAACTGATCAAGCACAAGAAAGAAATAGTGAGCTTGAAGACAGCCTATTTGAAAATACACAGAGCAGACAAAAGAAAAAAAATAAAAAAAGAAGTAAGGCAATCTAGAAAATATCCTCAAAAGTGCAAATCTAAGAGTTATTGGCCTTAAAGAGGAGGTAGAGAGCGAGACAGGGGTAGAAAGTTTGCTCAAAGGGATAATAACAGAGAACTTCACAAATTTAGAGAAAAATCAATATTCAAATGCAAGATTATTGAACATCAAGCAAAGTTAACCCAAATAAAACTAGCTTAAGACACTTAATAATCAACCTACCAAAGGTCAGGAATGAAGAAAGAACCTTAAAAGCAACAGGAGAAAAGACACTAATAACAAACAATGGAGCTCCACTATATCTGGCAGCAGACTTTTCATGGGAACTTTACAGAGCAGGAGAAAGTGGCATAACATTTAAAGTGCTGAAGGAAAAAGAAAATCTTTTATTCTAGAATAATATATTGAGCAAAAATATCCTTCAAACACTAAGGAGAACTAAAGACCTTCCCAGACAAATAAAACCTGAGGGACACAACACCAGACCTGTTCTACAAGAAATGCTAAATGGAGTTCTGCAATATGAGAAAAAAGGATATTAGTTAGCAATAAGAAACCATCTGAAGGTGCAAGACTTGCTGGTAATAGTAAGGACACAGAAAAAAAAAACGCAGAATGTTGTAACACTATAAAAATAATTGTAGTGTGTGAACTACTCATATTTTGAGTAGAAAGACTAAAAAGTAAACCAGTTAAAAATAATAACTACAACAACTCTTCAAGACATAGGCAATACAATAAGATATAAATAGAAACAATGAAAAGTTAAAATGTGGGGAACAAATTAAACTGTGAAATTTTTATTCATTTTTTTCACTTGGTTATTAGTTGTTTGTTAGTTTATGCAATAAATATTAGGTTGTCATCAGTTTAAAATAACGGATTATAAGAAAAGGTTGGCAAGCCTCATGGTAACAAAAAAACATATAACAGATACACAAAATAAACAGCAAGAAATTAAAACATACCACCAGAGAAAACTACCTTCACTAAAAGGAAAACAGGAAAGAAGGAAGTTAAGACCACAAAACAACCAGAAAACAAATAACAAAATGGCAGGAGTAAGTCCTTACCTCTTATCAATAACATTGAATGTAAATGAACTAAACTCTCCAATCAAAAAATGTATAGTGGCTGAATGGATTTAAAAAACAAGACCCAGTGGTTTGTTGCCTATAGAAATACATTTTACCTGTAACAGCAAATATAGACTGAAAATAAAGGGATGGAAAAGATATTCCAGGCAAATGGAAACCACTCCCCCACCATACACACAGAAAAGGAAACAGGAATAGCTATACTTAGATTAAATTGATTTAGCAACAAAAACTATAAAGAGACAAGTTCATTATATAACTATAAAGGAGTCAGTTGAACAAGATGATATAAGTTTAAATATTCATGCACCCAACACTGGAGCAGTCACATATACAAAGCAAATATTATTAAAGCTAAAGGGAGAGATAGACCCAAATACAATAATATCTGGAGAGTTCAGCACCCTACTTTCAGCATTAGACAGTTCATCCAGACAGAAAATCAATAAAGAAACATTGCACTTAATCTGAACTATAGACCAAATAAATCAAGTAGATATTTACAGAACAGTTCATCCAATGGCTGCAGAATACATATTCTTCTTCTCAGCACATGGATCATCCTCAAGGATCAACCATATGTTAAGTCACAAAAATGTTAAAAATGTCAAAAAATATGAAATTATATCAAGTATATTCTCTGACTAGAGTAGAATAAAACTCCAACCCGATAACAAGAGAAATTTTAGAAAGAATACAAACATATGTAAATTAAACAATATGCTCCTGAGTGACCAGTGGGTGAATGAAATTAAGCAGATAATTGTAAAACTTCTTGAAACAAATGACAATGGAAACACAATATATCAAAACCTGTATTATACAATGAAAGCAGTACTAAGAGGAAAGTTTATAGCTATAAGTGCCTACATTAAAAAATAAACTTCAAAAAGACAACCTAACAATGTATCATAAAGAACTAGAACATAAAGAGCAAACCAAACCCAAAATTAGTAAGAGAAAAGAAATGATAGCAATCAGAGCAGAAATAAATGAAATTGAAAAGAAGAAAATAATACAAAAGGTCAATGAAATGAAAAGTTGTTTTTATGTGAAGATAAACAAAATCAACAAACCTTTAGCCAGACTGAGAACAAAGGAAGGAAGACACAAATAAAGAGAACAGAAATAAAAAAGGAGACATTACAACTAATACCACAAAAACTCAAAGAATCATTAGGAGATCATTAATAGCTCATTAGTAGACTCATTAGTAGCTTCTAATGATCCTTTCAATTTTTGCAGTATTAGTTGTATTGTCTCCTTTTTTTTGTTTGTTTGTTTTTTATTGTTTGTTTGCTTTTTTTTGAGATGGAGTCTCCCTCTGTCTGTTGCCCAGGCTAGAGTCAGGTGACGCAATCTCGGCTCACTGCAACCTCTGCCTCCAGGGTTCAAGCGATTCTCCCACCTCAGACTCCCGAGTAGCTGGGATTACAGGTGTGCACCACCCACACCTGGCTAATTTTTGTATTTTTAATGGAGATGGGGTTTCACCATGTTGGCCAGGCTGGTCTCAAACTCCTAACCTCAACCGATCCACCTGCCTCAGCCTCCCAAAGGGCTGGGATTACAGGTATAAGTCACCATGCCTGGCCAATATCTCCTTTTTATATGAGCAACTATATACCACTATATTGTAAAATCTAGAAGAAATAGGTTAATTCCTAGACACTTGCAACCTACCAAGATAAAATCAGGAATAAATTCAAAACCTGAACAGACCACTAACGAGAACAAGAGTGAAGCTGTAATAAAGTCTCCCAGCAATGAAAAGCCTGGGACCTGATGGCTTCACTGCTGAATTTTACCAAACATTTAAAGAAGAACTAATATCAATCCTACTCAAAGTATTCTGAAAAAATACAGGAGGGGGGAATTCCTCCAAACTCATTCTACAAGGCTAGTATTACCTGGATACCAAAACCAGACATGGACACATTAAAAAAAGAAAAGAAAGAAAACTACAGGCCAATATCCCTGATGAACATTTATGCAAAAATCCTGAGCAAAATACTAGGAAACCAAATTCAACAGCACTCTGAGCAAATCATCCGTCATGATCAAGTGGGGTTTATCCCAGGGATGCAAAAATGGTTTGACATATGCAAATCTATCAGTGTGGTACATCATATCAATAGAATGAAGGACAAAAACCATATGATCATTTCAATTGATGCTGAAAAAGCATTTGATAAAAGTCAACATCCATCTATTATAAAAATCCTTTAAAAACTATGTGTCAAAGAATAATACCTCAACACAATAAAAGCCATATACAAAAGACCAACAGCTAGTATCAGACTGAATGGGGGAAAAACCAAAAGGCATTCTTTCTTCTAAGATATAGAAAATGACAAGAATATCCATTCTCACCACTGTATTCAAGATAATACTGGAAGTCCTAACTAGAGCAATCAGACAAGAGAAAGAAATAAAAGGTGTCCAAATTGGAAAGGAAGAAGTCAATTATCTTTGTTTGCATATGATATGATCTTATATTTTGCAAAACCTAAAGACTTCACCAAAAAAAAATTAAAATTGATAAACACATTCAGTAATGTGGCAGGATACAAAATCAACATATAAAAATCAGTAGCATTTATATACCCAACAGCAAACAACCTGAAAAACAAATCAAGAAAGTAATCCAATTTACAACAGCTATACATAAAAGTAAATACCTATGAATTAACCAAAGAAATGAAAAGCCTACACAATGAAAACTATAAAACACTGACAAAATAAATTGAAAAGGACACAAGAATTGAAATATATTCCATGTTCAGGGATTGCAAAAATCAATATTGTTAATTATCTACACTACTTAAAGCAATCTAGAGTTTCAATATGATCCCTATCAAAATACCATTGACATTCTTCACAGGAGTAGAAAATACAATTCTAAACTAAGTGTCCATCAGCAGACATATGGATATATGGAACCACAATAGAGCCAGAACAACCAAAGCTATCCTTAGCAAAAAGAACAAAACTGGAAGAATCACATTATTTGTTCTCAAATTATACTACAAAGCTAATAGTAACCAAAGCAGCATAGTACTGCCATGAAAACAGATACATAGACCTATGGAACAGCATAGAGAACCCAGAATCAAATCCATACATCTACGGTGAACTCATTTTCCGTAAAGGTGCCAAGAACATACATTGAGGAAAGGACAGTGTCTTTGATAAATGATGCTGGGAAAACTGGATATTCATATGCATAAGAATGAAACGAGACCCCTATCTCTCGCCATGTAAAAAAATCAAATAAAAATGGATTAAAGCCTTAAATCTGAGAACTCAAACTATGAAACTACTAAAAGAAAACATTGAGGAAACTCTCTAGGACATTGGAATAGGCAAAGATTTCTTGAGTAATACCCCATAAGCACAAGCAATCCAAGCAAAAATGGACAAATGGGATCACATCAAGTTAAAAATCTTCCACACTGCAAAGGAAACCATCGACAATGGGAAGAGACAAGCTACAGAAGAGGAGAAAACATTTGCAAACTACCCATCTGAGAAGGAAGGAATTGGTAACCATAATATATAAGGAACTCAAAAAATTAAATAGAAAAAAGTAGAATAATTCAATTAAGAAATCGGCAAAAGATCTGAATAGACATTTTTCAAAAGAAGACATACAAGGCAGGGTGCAGTGGCTCATGCCTATAGTCCCAGCACTTTGGGAGGCTGAGGCGGATGGATCACCTGAGGTCAGGAGTTTAAGACCAGCCTGGCCACCATGGTGAAAACCCATCTCTACTAAAAATACAAAAAAATTAGCTGGACGTGGTGGTAGGCACCTGTAATCCCAGCTACTCGGGAGGTTGAGACAGGAGAGTCACTTGAAATTGTGCCATTGCACTCCAGCCTGGGCAACAAAAGTGAAACTCCGTCTCAAAAAAGAAAAAAAAAAGACAAACAAATGGTAAACAGGCATATGATAAAAGGTGTTCAACATCACTGATCATCAGAAAAATGCAAATCGAAACTACAATGTGATATCATCTGCTAGTTAAAATGGCTTTTATCCATAAGATAGGAAATAATAAATGCTGGTGATAACGTGGAGAAAGGGGAACCATCATACGTTATTGTTGGGAATGTAAATTCATACCATCACTATGGAGAACAGTTTGGAAGTTCCTCAACAAACTAAAAACAGAGCTACTATATGATCTAGCAATCCTACTCCTGGGAATCAGCATATTGAAAAGATATCTGCACTCCCATGTTTATTACAGCACTGTTTGCAATAACCAATATTTTGAAGCAACCTAAGTGCCATCAGCCGACAAATGGGTAAAGAAAAATGGTATTTATACACAGTGGAGTACTGGTCAGCCACACAAAAGAATATGATCCTATCATTTGCCAAAACATGGATGAAACTGGAGGTCATTATGATAAGTGAAATATGTCAGGCACAGAAAGACAAACTTCACATGTTGTCACTTATTTGTGAATGGTAAAAATTAAAACAACTGCACTCATGAGGACAGAGAATAGACTAATGGTAACCAGAGGCTGGGAAAGGTAGTCAGAAGGAGAGGGTTAGTGGGGGATGGTTAATTGGTACAAAAATATAGTTAAATAGAATGAATAAGATCTAATGTTGACAGCACAACAGATTACTACAGTCAACAATAATTTATGGCACATTTAAAAATAACTAAAACAGTATAATTGGATTATTTCAGCACAAAGAAAGTATAAATGCTTGAGGTGTTGCATTTATCCTGATGTGATTATTATGCATGGTATGCCTGCATAAAAATCTCTCATGTACTCCATAATATATTCACTAACCATGTACTCGTGAAGATTTAAAATGTTTTTAAATAATAAAAATAAATAAGTGAGCAAAACATCTGATCAGATATTTTATCAAGAAAGATACACCTTTGACAAATTAGCATATAAAAGATGTCCAAAATTAGCCAGTAGGGAAATATAAAAAGCGTGAGTTATTATTACCCACTTATTAAATTTTTTGTTCTTTTAAAGTATAATTTACATACAGCAAAATTTACCCTTTTTAGTGAACAATTCTATGAGTTTTGACAAGCAGAGGTTTAAGTTTGGACAAAGTTCAGTTTATCATTTTTTAAAGTGGGTTATGCTTTTGTTGTCTAATTATTTAAAAGATCTCTGCCCAAAGAAGAGGCAGGAGCTTTTCTCCTATGTATTCTTCCATCAGTTTTATAGCTTTAGGTTTTACATTTACGTCTATGATTCATTTTAACTTAATTTTTGTATTAACTAAATTTTGCATTCAGTCTTCAAATCAATCGACAGAAGATTGCCATCACTCCCACTCCAAAATTCCTCTATATCCCTTTGTCAAACTCCTCCCATTCTAGCCCCTGGAAACTATGGATCTGTGTTTTTGCCTTGTAGTTTTGCCTTTTCCAGAATGTCATATAAGTAGTACCACATATATGGCCAAAATGTTTAAAATAAAGAAGAAAAGACAACAGTGACAGGTACTGGTAAGCATGCAAAGCAAATGGAACTCTCATACATCAGAACACATATTGGTACAGTCACTTTGAAACATGTCTGATGTAGGAACAGAAAACCAAATGCTGCCTGTTCTTACTTATAACTTGGAGCTAAACATTGAGCACACACAGACGCCAAAGAACAATAGACACTGGGGCCTATTTGAGGGTGTAGGCTGGAAGGAGGGTGAGGATCAAAAAACTGCCTATCGGGTACTACGCTTATTACCTGAGTAACAAAATAATCTGTACAACAAACCCTCAGAGACACACAATTTTCCCATGTAACAAATCTGCACAGGTGCCTTCTGAACCTAAAATAAAAGTTGGAAAGAAAAAAGATAAAAAACAGTTGGAGAGTTTTTTATGAAGTTCAGTACATAGCTACCATACGACCCAGCAATTCCACTCCTAGATATTTACCTAAGTGAAATGATAGACTCTGGCCACACAAAAGTCTGTGTGTAAATATTTATAGCAGCTTTATTTGCACGCATCAAAATGAAGCAACTCAGATTTCCTTCAACAAGTGAGTGGATAAATTGTGATACTTCCATACTATGGTACAACAATCAGAAATGAAAAGGGACAAACTGATATATGCAACAACATGGATGGCTCTCAAATGCATTACGCTGAGTGAAAGAAGCTGCACTAAAGGGAGAATGGTCCCATTTATACAAGTTCCCTTATATTTCATTTTGGAAAAGGCAAAACTACAAGGCGGGAAACAGATCCCTAGTTTCCAGGGAGTGGGGTGAGAGGAGGAGCTCGACAAAGGGGAAGGGAGAATTTGGGAGAATGATGGAACTCTTCTATCTATTAACTAGAGTACCGAATGCACTTGTCAAAACTCATAGAATTGCACACTAAAAAGGTAAACTTTGCTAGATGTAAATTATGCCTTAATAAGAATTTAAAACGAACCAACACTTTTTCATTAAACAAAGGAGGGGTAAAGTAGAGGAAAAATCCAAACTCTTTTTTTTTTTGTTTGTTTTTTGAGATAGCGTCTCAACTCCGTCACCCAGGCTGGAGTACAGTGGTGCGATCTCGACTCACTGCAACCTCTGCCTCTGAGTTCAAGCAATTCTCTTGACTCAGCCTCCTGAGTAGCGGGATTACAGATGCACACCACCATGCCCAGCTTATTTTTGTATTTTTAGTAGAGACAGGGATTCACCATGTTGGTCAGGCTGGTCTCAAACTCCTGACCTCATGATTCGCCTTCCTCGGCCTCTCAAGGAATTGGGATTACGGGCGTGAGCCACCACGCCCAGCCCAAACTCCTCAAACTCCTTTTTCTTTTTGCCGCAAAAACGGATACCAGAGAATGTAGTGTTCCTTTGTGGAGAAGTTATTGAAGTTAGAGGCTGTGCCCAACAAGAGCTGGCCTCAGGCCCAGGGCCATGTCTTCATGTCTAAGCTCACTGCACAGTGAGACCAATCTGAGCAATGCTCTCTGCAGGCAGACCACAAGAGAAGGGTGATGGAAAAAGCTGAGCTACAGGTGTTCTGGTCCTCTCCCAAACCCTCCAATCAGGCAACTCACTCCACTTCCATCAGAGGAGTAGTGGTGGGTTTTGGAAAAATCTCTCCCTGTAGAAAACAGAAATGGGAAAGAAAATTTGTCTGCTCATATTGCCAATCAACATTTCTTTCATGAAAAATTTAAGCATATTGGAACCTAACAAAGTGTAAAGAGCAGGTTTTTAAAAAATATGTATATATATTTTGCAGCAAGTGCTCAATCCTCCTAAATCACCATCTCTAGAAAACTCATTTTTCTCTAAGAAATCATCAAATGAGCATGCTCCACTGCTTATATATGTTCCAAATAAATGATGTAGGTTCCATTGCAATATTTGTGTGACTCTGTGTCATTTAAGGCTCTGTGATTTTTCATAGGTACAAATTTTATAGCAAGCAAAGATCATGTCTGATTAATTGTTGATACATAGTGCCTAACATGGCATCATGGAGTTATAATCAGTTAAAAATTACTTCTGATTAATATGATGATGTGTACTTATTACTGTAAGTATGAATTTTTGTAAGTTAGTTTATTCACCCATCACATCTCTCTGCTCTCAAGAATTTTCTTGACTAAAATTCTCATAATGTAATACAATTTTCATTTAAAACATATACATGCACAACTACAACTTGAAAAAAAGACCATAATAATTTTAAAATTTGAAGTCTGTATTAATATTTTTTCAGTAATGAGCATACACTTATTCACCTAACCTATTTACATATTCTTTGGATTCACTATTTGTGAATTTTTGCTACCATTTTAAATGGCATATTAGGTCCCACAATATGCCAATATGCCAACTGTAGGAGAGGTCAGTTCAATAAATAAAATTCACCTTCAGTTATATATATTGGTGAGTTATGGTAGGTTATTTGGGAATTTGGGTCTATATATTCTTCTCCAGAAAGTAAGCCCAGAGATACTCAGAGGTGCTACCAACTAGGGATTGTAATGGAGCTCTTGATTTTATTACATGCATGACAGACTTTCTGGTATACCCCCAGCTGAAAGCACCTTTAAAATAAGCCTCAGGGACCATAGAGGGATTGATCATTTATCTGAAATAATGTTATTTCTGTGGTTTAGTCTGTTTGTGCAACCTCTGGAAAATATTTTCTATCTTAACTTATAATAAAAATGTATTGTTAACAATTGGAGAAGTCTATTTTAGTGACCTATTTTGGGTATTTTCCCATTATGGCAAATAATATTCTTTTAATGTCTTTTTTATAATGATACTATTCTTTATTCATTTGTATATAGAAGTACATAATCTAGTACATAATCATTTAAAAGAAAAAGGCAAAAGATTATCTTATGAAACAGAAAAGTATATATTTATGTAGTTAAATATAGCATGCTAATATTTTCTAAATCAATATAAAAGAAACAGAAATTATCTGTGCAAAAAAATATATGCTTTAACAGAATATAAGTCTTTTTGCAGAGTGTTTTCTTTTTATTTGTTAAAGGAGTACACTGAAGCACTAGGTTTGATTCTTCATTAAGCCTCATTTTTCTGCTGCTGTGTGAGAATTCAGTAAGTGAATTTTCTAGACAACTGAAGTATAATTTTAATATTCTTCAAAGCAACTGATTTTCCTTTCCACCCCCTATGGGAAGTACTCTTATATTCATTAAATATTATATGATCTTACTAATTAAACACTTTGAACACAATTTAAACTTTTCTCGACAATGTGGGGTCACTATTAATACCATGTTACCTCGATTATGAGACTTCTTCCTATTAGGGAACACCACTGCTACAAATATAAGTCTTCCAGGGAAAAGAAATGAAGCAATATTAAATATACTAATTGACGAGATACATACATCCCAATTGCAAAACAGTAAAATGTGGATGAGAAGAAATTACATATTCAAATGCAGAAACTGTATTAATTCTTTTTTTTATTATTTTACTTTTAGTTCTGGGATACTTGTGCAGAACATGCAGGTTTGTTACATAGGTATACATGTGCCATAGTGGTTCGCTGCACCCATGAACTTATCATCTAGGTTTTAATCTCTGCATGCATTAGGTATTATCCTAATGTACTCCTTTTGCTCCCCATCCCCGACGGACCCTACTGTGTGCTGTTCCCCTTCCTGTATCCATGTGTTCTCATTATTCAACTTCCACTTATGAGTGAGAACATTCGGTGTTTGGTTTTCTGTTGATATTAATTCTTAAAATATTCCCCCAATATGCAGCAAAATGCTTTTACTGTTGGGTCCTCTCCTCACTGCTGGCAGACTCTCAGTTGTCACTTTACACCCACATTACCTCGAGTGTCAACTCCTGTTCATTCCTTTCTATTGTGCTGCTGCCCTAGGCTGCTAGCTGTGAGTTGTGGAAACCCAAAGGCAAACTAGTCAATAATTATGTTAAACAATGCTAAATAATGGCAGTGAGATTCTTCCCGTAGGCCCTAAGGCTATACTTAAGTGCTGAAGTTTTGTGACAACTGCCTCTGTGCTCAGAGGTGGTGCCTTACATCTAGTGTCAGGTCTATGTTGTAATGAACCAGAATTGCCAGGAACTTGTACTTTTGGATAAATGATGTGTCAAGTGCATTAAGAATCTTGAAATGCATTTTATGTAGACGACTGACTGAAATTCCATCATCTTGCATTCTCATAGCCTGAAAGAAATATATGAAATGCAGACACTACCACACCCTCATTTCAGAACTGACTTTACCAGGAAAGATACTGAGATCTCAAAGACAAGGGGATATGGGAAACAGGAGCCTAAGAGTTGGATGGATACTTCCCTTTGCTTTGCTATAAGGGCCAGTGGCATTGAGGCCCCAGGCACAGTCACCCATATCTGTATCAAGCATCATGGTGGTATTTTCAGGTGAGTAGGAGAGAGTGAGAAATAAGTCAGAAGAGAAATCCAAGTCTTGGGTGACTCTCAGGCATTCAGAGAGCACTGGCAAGAGTTCCTCATAATAGGAACTCAGTTAGAGGCTTCACAGCAGGTTGAAGAAAAAAGGAACCTTCTGTAAGCCCAAGGAAATCTATAGCAACTGGCTCATGTCTTAAAGCTCCAGAGGAACAAACTGGAGTAGTTCCAGCTGATAATTTGAGTGGCTGAAGGGAAACTTTGGGGAGACCCAGATTTCTAAGTGGATCAATGGGAAATAAGTGGAGAATACAGTCACTCAAGTGGTACATGATGTTTGGATTTCTCCCTTCTATAAGTGAGACACCAGGTATATCAGGAACTTAAGATCACCAACAGGTGGGGTTTAGGATCCCTGATTTGCTTTTTGTGAAGGACCTGGTAAGTCTGAGCCTGAAGGTCATGAACACTTACACCAACTTCCCTTGTGAGAAATTAGGAAATTCTAGAGAAGTCAAGAAGTAACAAACATGTCATTGTTTTGAGTGGTTGTGGTGCCACAAATTGGAATGTACCATCATTTTCAGGAAAAACATAGATTTAGCCAAAAGTCTGTTTAAAAGTCAACTGTTTGCCACTCTAGACTCTCTGGCCTGAGGCAGGAAATTCTTGGGAGAAAGTGGACAGAAATGTATATGTGATAGACAGGAAACAAACTGATCGGAATGAATGTGAGGAGTGGAGAAGAAAATTTTATGGAAAATGTGAAATTGTATGGGGGAGAGGAAGGGGAAAATATGGAGTCAGAAGCTGAGAACCAAGCCTTCAAGCCAGTATGTTCTTTTAGGGAGATTTCAAAGCCCACAGCCATTTCTACTCACCCACTGCCTTTGCTTCCAATGAGATTAGTTTGCTTCCTTTCCATTTCAATACTTACCACTGTCCACTGCAAAAAAGTAATTTTTTGCATCTCTCTTTGTTATCACAGCAATTCGAGGGGGGTTCTATTGTTCATACAGTTTTTGATGCTATTGTCGAAGATATCAATAAAAATAATAGTGAGAACCAGATAGGTAAAACGTATTTTCTTCTTCTTTCCCTTCTCCCCATCATTGTATATTCCATGGTTCTTTCACATATTCTGTGAATAATATACTCTGCCAAGCTTTAAGATTTAAAAAAAGGGAAAGTGGTTATACCGTCCTTTTGGAGCTTACAGTCCAGGACAGAGACATGCACAGAGAGAAAATCTTGTCCTTAGAGGAAATGGAGCAGTAGAGAGAAGAGGAAAGAATTGAGTAGGATGAGGTTGCAGGTAAAGTCCTAACCACTTAAGAAATTGTAGCTTAGAGTTTTAGTAACCTCCCTAAGGTCACATAGCTAATAAAGAGTAAAGCTAATGTTAGGTCTTGATGAATCAAAAATCCATACACTTTCTACACCAACATTTTTTCTGCAGAGAATAGACCTAAGACAGTCAAAATTTTATGCTTACTCTACTATGTTGATGACAAAGGGCCATTCTAATGAGGATGTCCTTGACTTTAGAGTTTGAGCTAAACTTGGAGTTTGATAGAGATTATATTCATGAGCTTTGAGGGCAAAACAAAAGAAGCAACAATAAAAATACTTGAGATTATTAGTCAGTTTTCAGAATTTTAGATAATTCTTTTTATATGATCATGTATTCATGCACCTAATATTTTCTTCACTGGTATCTATTATGTGCAAGAAGATATTTCAGAGGAGATTTACATTAATACATGGCTTGTGTCATCAGGAAATGAAAGAATTGAGGGACCCCTTAACCCTGGAAATTTACAGGTCACTATTTAAACTATAATAGAGTCATTTTGCATAATCTTTTGCATAATTATTTTGATTCCTAACACTTCACTGTTGAAAGGGCATAGAATGGGAAAGCTAAAGTATGCCTGGGCTATAAAGCTTTGGAAATCTCTCCTTTAGAGAATTTTAAATAGATCTAATTTGCCTTCTATACTCAACCAAACTGAGTAACTATACAGGCAATAAAGTATTTCTTCATCAATATTTGGGCCCAAACCTTGCTAACGGCATGCTGCTTCACAATACAGTCCTCTTATCATGTAGTGGTTATGTTGGCACTTGGGGCTGCTATTGTGTAGGTATGTAAATTAGGCATGCTCCTCTGCCTTGGTTTTCTTGCCTATAACACAGGAGCATAATATTCCACGTAGAGTGCTTGCACAAGTGCTGGACGTGGAATATGAACTCGAAAATGCTAAGCATCATGATTGCTTTGAACTTCAAGCCAGCTGTTCTTCCAGTGACGTTTAAAATGCTAGTCTCTCCAGTGCTCTCTACTTTCGTAAATTCTCTCAACAAATCATTGTAATCTTCCCCTATGAACATTCTCCCACTGTTGTCCACTGCTCCCATCCTATTCCCTTTGCTCTTTGAAACTTCAGTTTCAATTGTAAACAAACACTTCTAAACCTTTAATATCTCTCCTGACGATTTTTCTACCTCAATTTCTTGTCTCAATTGAAATTTAGCTTTATTCTAATGGCAATGCTTTCTGTTCAGCCATTCAAAGGGGATGAGAGTTTTGCACATGTGTGTGTGTGTTTGCGTGTGTGTGTGCACCTCACAATCAAAAGGCCACAAAGATGAATAAAGAATTGGGGGATTCTCAGCATTCTTCTTATTCTGCATTACCTTTACTTCACCTTACCTAAAAGCTTTTTTAAAAAGAATTCTGACTGAACCTCTCTGCATATGTTCTAATTATTAGCTTATTCTGGCCTTTCCCTACCTTCACCAACTAGTTTGAAAGGAGAACAGTGGGCAGTGGAAGCAGAAGGCACAGGCTCTCCCTTACCTCCATAGGGTTGAGGTTTACAGTGTGTGGACTTCTGGGATGCTGAAAGAGGGAGAGATACTTCCTTCCAAAGGGAGAAAATTGGCAGAGAAATAGGAAAAGATCAATTCATGAACGGACTTCTTAAGCTAAGAAATTTGAATTTTATCCAAAAGCAACAGGAACCTACTCAAGGGTTTTGAGTATCAGCATAATCAGATTTGAATTTCAGATCACTGTAGCTACATTGTGGAAGCTATTCCTAGACATGACATAAGACTGTATCCAACCAGATTAGATAAAGGAAGGATTTGAGACATTATGGAAGTAGATTAACTAGGACTCAGGGAATGTTTAGGGTATTAGTGGGTGGGGAGCCTGAAGTGGCCTCCAGGCTTCTGTTTCGGCAATAAAGTAAATTTGGATATTATTCTATTTTGTCATAATTAGAATTCCTAATGTATGAGGTTATCTGAAAGATTAAATTGGTTAATACATTTAAAGTGCCTCAAACCATTGCAGGTATTAACTCTTTTATTTGCAGAGGTACTGACTGTTCAAAGGAGTTTAAGGTAAACGTGAAGGAGGAGAGGAGAGGTGACTAAAGATAATTAGTTTTAAAGTTGAGTTAAGAGTGGGCCCTCTGTAGGACATCCAGTTAGATATATAGAACTCAGCACTCATCATAATACTTTAGCTTGCAGCTGTGAATTGAAAGGTCTTAAGTACAGTGAAAGCTATGAGTTTAAGTCATTCCATTTATTCAAATGTAACTTGTGTAAATAGAGTAAAATGATGATTGAAACAGAAAACAAAGCCCTGAGCAAATCACTGTTTAGGAAAGAGGCCGAGACAGAGAGGGGAGCCTAGGAATGATGAAAATTGGTAGAGAGAAATTCAGGGGACATCCACAGACATTAAAAGGGTTGAAAAAAGGAGAGAATGTCAGGACTGTAAAATATTGCCAAAAGTTCATTCAATAGAATAAGCAAAGTTCAAACTGAAATATGGATTAAGTCATAATGAGGATGTTGGTTGATGTGTCTAGGGATATTTCCATAAAGTAGTAGGGGTTGATTCCTGACTTACGGGTGTTGAAGTCTGCAGAAATGAGGAAATGAGAGAATAAGACCTCTTTTCCAAAGTGTGGTTGGGAGAGGAATGAGACAGAGAGGAATGTACCAAGAGTGAAATGTAAGCTTATTAAGAATCATTAGGTGGATGGACTGGAGTATACTTATTTATGGAGGAGCAGAGAGAGAGGATAGTGAGGGGATCCAGGGATGGAGGAGAGGAGGGAGATAGCTGACTTAGCAATGTCTCTCAAAGTGGTGTGCTGGGATCAGAGGAAAGGGGGAAGGATTACGTTAGACAGGAGAGAACACATTCTTCCTGTCATAGGAGGGGAAGGTGGAAAGACAGGCACAGGCAGTGATAGGGAACTGTTTCTAAGGGAGAAAATTGAGGCATTTTCCCCTGAAGGGCTCGGTGAAGTGGGAGTCAGAGTCATTTACTGAAGGACAGGAGAAAAGAGGTTGTGTAGGAAGTTTAAAGAGAAATCTAAAAGTTTGAAATGAAAGCAGAATAAAGGAACTGTCCAGGTTTATGTAAGAAGGTTTGGAGACCACCCCAAGGACCTACCTGAGATTAGAAATTATGAATTCCTGGTGGCTTCTTTTCACAAGGCTGGTTGTTAGTAAGAATCTTCTCACTGCAAATGTCCCATGGTTGTTGCTCAGATGTCTTGCCTTGATGCTGATCCTCACCTCTCCATTTCACCTTCAGCACTCCCTTTGAATAATCTCAGCCTCATAGATCTGAACTCCTCTTCAACACTGCTTCAAAGTAGGACTCCAGATTCCTTATCTGGCCATGTCCAAAGACCTGGCCTGCTCAGTCCTTGTGCTAACATTGCAGAACCTGACTTCTGAGGCATCTAACATTCTGACAACAGCAGGAAAGCTTTTACTTGGTAGCCTGGCTTCCCATTTTAATCTCACTTGAAGATCTGGGGTTTGAAAGAACAACCGCTTTATGAGAAAGTGATTACCAAACCCGGTTTGGTGGAAGCCCAGCTTAACTCCAGATAGCTCAGGCAACTTGTTAAAATTATTTTTTGCCAAAACAATGTTAAATTTACTTTAACATATATACCTTGGGCAAAAGGTTGAGAAATTCAAAACCAAATTAAATTTTAATAGGGAACTCAGCTTCTAATAAAATTGAGCCTCTTTTTGTTAATAGAACATTGTGAATTACTTATCGAGATATTCTCCACCCCTACAAATATTAAGTAGTACAGAGATTACAGCAGAGATAGCATAGCTTTAAGAATGAAGATGTTACTGAGTTCTCCAGGGCTAATTACACATAAAGTCTATTTCTTAACATGCAGTTGCCAGGGTTTGCAGTAACTAGTAAGGCCGAATTGATTTGGCATCTGGGGTTTGGGGGAACATGGGTGGGGGATGGGAGTCTGCAGAGTTCTCCATTTAGTAGAGTGCAGCATTTCCTGAAGAGTGACCCTCCTCTCACATTACCTCCTGGAGGCTAGACTGAATGTTCTCCTTGAAGAGAAAAAAAGTAACCCTAGCAGAATTATCAAGACTGTTCAGGTTGTCTCTGAAAAAGAAGACTGATGCCTTGGTCTTCATATTGATATTTACTTAGCAGGGCCGGCAGGGCCTGCCGAGGTGCTATCTGAATTTTGGGGGAACGTTGTGAAGGTACATAGGGAGCATCAGGGATTAGCCCTGGGCCTCCTGGTGCTGGAGGTGGATGTGAGGTGAATACTGCCATGTGGGCCCTGAATCCGGTCCCAGGGTGAGGCTAAGACACAGAGTTGCAGACTTGCAGTGGAAAAGAAAGGCTCACACATCAGAGGAATACTGTGTGAGAGCCCCACAGAGCCACCAACCGCTAGATGTGGCTTAGGGTCAGAAGGGACAGCCTGTGCTTAGGAAGTTTGCATGAATTCCCCCCAGCAGCAGAATAGCTTGAGATCTCCATTCACCCACAACTAGTCGATACATAACAAATGAAATTAGCAGAGTAGATCAACAGAAGGCACAGAAGCTTTGCAATCATCAATTCTATCCAGAGTAGAGATTTCTCTTCTTTTATCCATCTGTATTAGTCAGGATTCTCCAGAGAAACAGAACAAATAAACCATAGGGGTGTGTGTGTATGTGTGGGTGTGTGTGTATGTGTGGGTGTGCGTATGTGTGTGTTTCTGTGTGTGTGGGGTGTGTGTATGTGTGTGGGGGGGGTTGTATGTGTAATATATATATATAAATATAAACATATATGCACAGAGGTATATATGTACGTATATGTACATCTTTATATAGGAGAGTTATTATAAGGAATTGCCTCACGTGATTATAGAGGCTGACAAGTTAAGACCCAGGAGAGCTGATGTTATAGTTCCAGTTCTAGGACAAACGTCCAAAGGCCTGAGAAGCAGGAGAGCTGATGGTATAAATTCCAGTCTGAGTTTAAGTCCGAAGGCAGGAGAAGATGGATGTCCCAACTTGAAGATAGTCATGCAGAGAAAGTGATTTCTCCCTTTCTCAGCCTTTTGGTTCTAATCAGGCATTCAGTGGACTGGATGAGGCTCATGCCATTGGAGAGGGCAATCTGCTTCATTCAGTCTTCTGATTCAAATGTTAATCTCATCCAGCAACACTCTCACAGACACAACGAGAAATCATGCCTAACCAAATATCTGTGCACTCCATGGCCAGTCAAGTTGACCCATAAAATTAATCATTATACCATCCCAATAGCAGAAATTAAAAATAAACAGGATTTCTATTTATTATTGCATTGAAACTTTATATAGCTGGCAATGACTAAAAACCCATTTAATCAGGCCAAGATGTTAAAGGAGCCATGCAATATTTGGGACACACTTATACTAAAATATTATTAATATTAATATATTAATATAAAATATTAGTAAATTATCTGAAATTAAAATTTCAGTAGGCATCCTCTGTCTTATCTGGCAAATTTACTACCTTCCCCTATACCAGAATGAGTAATAATTTGAGTAAGGAAATTAGAGAGACGTATTGATTTCATTCTTTTGACACATTCTATATGAAAAATACGATTTCATTTGTTGCAGTGGAAAATGCCTTGGGAATAGCAACTGATAAAACATGTGGTTAATGTGTTGACATTTGAAAAGGAAATTATAAGATTGTTTAATTCTCTACCTCTAAGCCACTCCCAGAATTCCAAGGGACTTGATACCCACATTTCTAGTTCAGAGGAAAATGATAGAATTGAACTTCTGGCTTCCTCTTACCCTGAACAAATGGTTTGAGCTTGTAAAACCATAGAGTTCTAGAGATGTAAGGGATATTCGGGATCATCATTTGATTAAAATTCCTCTTGTGCTTTTAAATGAAAAATACTGGTTTTAAAGAAGAGAAGTTATTTGGATGATTTTTCAGTTCTGCTGCCTGACATTCAATAAAGCAGAACATCTAAGTTACCATCAAACAGCTATAACTGTCCTGTCAAGTACCACTTTTGAAACCTGTCAAACAGTCATTAGTCTTCCCTTCTTAAAACATCTAACTTTGAAGCTGTCTAAACTTTTCCTGAGAAAATTCAAAGCATAAGTTCATTTCAAGAAAAATTACCTAGATAGAGTGATTTCTTCCTTTGAAAGTACTTCTGAGAAACTACAGTTGGAACCATTTTAATTATTACATTTCTAGGAAACCCTAGTTGTGAATCTTGCTGATTAGAGTGCCTCTATGTTTATTAATTATAGCCCCCCAATAATTGAATGTTTAAAATTCTAACTATCATCTTTCTCTTTCATAAGGGATCAAGAGCATAAAAATTTTTGATTTTATCATGACTCATAAAAATGTCAGCTCTATGTCACTTCATGAATTAATATCCAAAGTACCAGTAAATTTAAAACTCATGAGACAAATGGGCTTTGTTGGCAATCTTTCCCTTCATAGTTAATACCTTCACACTGTGACATATGTTTCTTGATGCAGAGGAAAAAGGAGTAATGGTAGAACCATACAATGGGTCTTAAAGTTTCTGCTGGATACAGCACATCTCACTTCCACTCACATGGCATTGCCCAAAGCCACAGGTGACTTCAGTAAGATTGGAAGTATACCCCTTCCATGGGGAAGACCACCAAGGAGGGTCCTGGATAGGTGAGCCCAATAGAGAAGTACAGGAAAGATTTTGAAAAAAATAATGTGTGTGTGTGTGTGTGTGTGTGTATATATATATATACTATTTAACATAGAAAACTAAAGCCCATAGCACTTAAGAACCTAAACCACATGACCAACTTCACAAGCTGATTATTAAGAAAGCCACAATTGGAACATAGCCTCCTAATTATCTGTTCATAGATTTTCGGGTGATTTGTACTTGGCCTCCTCTTATGGACATATGCCCATGTGTTCCTAAAACAATAGCTTCTCAAGTTTATGTCTTGGAGCCCCCACCTCATCTTTTGTTCAGGAAGGAACTGAGTCAAATATTTCATCATTTTAAGGGTATTAATATTCCGGTTCATAGACCAGTAAAGGTAATAAGTTACACAAATCTTTTTTTTTGGGGGGGGGCCATACAACCTGATATCTCACTGTGGTTTTTTCAAAAACCTAAAATATCACCACAGGGAGTTTAAACAGCCTCTTGCCAAACTGCAGCCTCTTCTTGGAAAAACCTAATGATTACTTTGTATCTTTGGCACCTCATCAAACCCCGACAGTCCTGGATGTTTCATCTTACTTTTTTAAAAAATCTCAATGTAGATAATATTGAAAAATAAAAATCTGAAAAAATAAGATAGTGAGAAATAAGAATAACCAAGAGTAAATCAGGTGAAACACATTGATGTATAAAAGATAAGAACTGGTTTTGAAATATGGAGATCCTCTGTTTACAGCTGAAGTGATTGTGGATTTTGGCAAAACATTTTTAATTGGAGCAAGACCTCTCAGTTGCATTTAGTCTCTTCCCTGAGCCTCACTATTGGATTCCACAGAAATCCCCTGCTGAAAAAGGGCACAAAGTACTGCAGCTGCAAATAGAAGGTGCTTTTAATTTGTGTGTGAGGGCAAAGATATAGGCATGATCCTTGTACCCTGAGTACCCTTCAAAACTGAGCATCTCTTAACATGGTGGGTACTTCTTGGGTGAAGGCTAGAAATAAGAAAAGTTAGAGTAGTTAAAATGTCATTTTTATAAAAGGTGCTTTTTGCTCTTCTTTGAATATCATTGAATGGCTAAGAAATGATCCACAATGCATTAAGTAACTTTCTTTGCAGCCCAAAGGAAGCCCAGCTGTGAATGGCAGAGCACATCTACCTCTCCTGTTCTTTTAGCCCTGCATGACCAAGGGTGATGATAAATGATATCCCTGGGATATGATGAAATGGAACAAAAGGCAATGGAATATATGAGGCCTGCTCTGTTTGTGTCAGAGGCTCTGTCTAAATCAAAAGTGGTGCAGAGCATCAAATAGCCTGTCAAGGGTCTGGCAGCATGGTTTCTCAAATCTATACCAGTTAAGGTTTCCAGAGCTCCCAAATGGATTTCATTATCTTGGGGAGGAGGTGTGAAAGCAAGTCTGGGCCACTGAGTGGGAACCATGGTACAGTGAGCAAAAGAGTGTTAATATTCACTTCAGCGAACCAAGCAGCTGCAATATGACTGCACACCATCACTCCAGTTCTGGGTGTTGTTTATGGGAAAATATCATAAATGACTGCTTGTGGACACCCACAGATGTATTGAACATTTGGAAGTTAACATTGGCTAAGTTTAAATGCCATCCCTATAAGTAGCTTTATCAAGTGGAAACAACTACTTTTCAAGGCAAGCCATAAAAGCATGTGAAACTAACAGCATATTTATGTGCTCTTATATTATAGAAGTTGTCAACCTGACTGAACCTAAGTTTTATTTTTACAAAGCAAATTTATTTTTGAATCATGATTTCTATCATAGTAAACATATTATGTGACAGTAGGCTGGCCCAGAACCATACTAAAATATGTATTTTCAGGGATTTATGTTTATAATTTATTTTTCATATTCTCATTTTTATGTTTAGTTCTTTAAAAGAAGATAATTTGCTTTCAAAGTATTTCCGTATTGGAGGAATCCATGGGTAGCAGCAAAGAGAATCCAAAGGGTTAAATTTACCTAACATATGTTTGATATTTAGATTTTTACAATTGCAGAATACTTTGATGGATTCTCTTTTATTTGTCACAGGAAAATGTCATGTAAACCTCCTATAGATAGCCTTTTTTGAAAACAAACATTTTTTATCGTTAAAAATTCCCTTAGGATAGAAGACTAGAAAGTATTCTCTCAATTTTGACCAGAAACATTTTTTTAATGCATAATAGCACCCTGCATTTAATAGGCTTTCTTATTTTATAAAAATGATTTGATCAAGAATACTTATCAGACAAATTATCTAAATAAAATATCCCAAATGGCGTTACTACCGGTGTATGAATCACACAGTGAAAGCACTGACCTGCTGCCGCAGGTGCTATATTTTTAAGTCTCCATTGAGTCTTACTTTGAAGGCCCAAATTATTATCACATAGGTAGGGAGGATAATATGGCACTTATTTACACTAGAGAAAAGAGAAGAAATTTAAGTTACTTTGATCAATTCAAGCTCTATGCATAAGGCTCTGTCAATAGACACAACATGAGATAGATCCGGTTGAATCCTAATCCTTCCACTTTAAAAAGGTTACATGTGTGTTAGCTTCATGGCTTCCATGAAAGCCAGTGGGAGTTGTACCATTACCATGCTTTGGAAAGAATGCCCTCTAATGCTATTGATTTTGATCTTTTGAACTCAGGCTCTGATGCCTGTGTTCATCGACAACTACCCTGCATAGTGAATACATACAGAATTCTATGCCACTGAAGTGCTGGATTAGCAAGTAAGCTCCTTTTTCAAATTAATCACCTTGTCTGAAGCAAATGTTTTTATCTTAATACTCTTAGAAATGCCACATATCAAGCTTATTTCCCATAGTTAGAGTATGTAGTTCAAAAGTGCCAGTGAAGGGTTTTATAGAAGTAAATGAAAGGCCCAGCCCAGGAAGAGGTGGCCATTGTAATATGGTCAGATTTTTACTGTAGGAAGTGCATTGTGTCTGAAGAGTGCCTATATGATTAGGATATGTGTACTAGCAGGACAAGACAAGAAACCAAGACACTAGTAAGTTTACTGAACATAACCAGGCTGTAGAAAATGCAGATAATGGACTAGAGTATAAGCAACGAATATGTACAAAAAAATGAAGAAATTCCAGTGATACCTGGGTTGTAGAATTTACATGACTCAGCCTTCTGAAGCAAATGAGTGAGAAGGGTGTTATTAACAATATCTACTGGGAATTGGTGGGCTATATAGCAAACTGGAGAGCCTAACCAATGTCCAGTAACTTAGGTCCAGCCATGTATTCCCAAGCTGTCAGTCTTTCTAGTTTTTTAAAAATGTACACTTTGATATTGATATTAATCTCCTGAATTTTTAGATATTAGAATCATTGTGTAGGCATCACAGGACATATCTGAAAGCTAAATCTGTCCAATAGCTACCCTTTGTCCTCTACATTTTTCCCTATTGATTAGGACGCAATAAATTTAAATGTACGTTGGATGGATTAATGAACAGATTAATGAATATAGTGGCCTTAAGGTTTTGTATGGCCTCAGTTGTTTGTAATTTTAAACAGAGCTTCTATCAGTCCAGTCCATGTTTTCTACTAACTGCATTTGAGAAAAAAATTCCTGTTTGACAGTGTGAAGCCTAAATCATCTTACAGCTTTCTTTATCTAAAAATCCCATTTGTATTTTGTACTTAAAATTTTTATTCTGGTTCATTTATTCAGTTTTTTATTTGTAACGAGCATAAACAGTGATTATTTCACAGCTAGTACCAAGGTTCTCTTGGAAATAACTTTCCTTGATAATCTATTATAAATCATATTTGGAAGGACTTTGAGTATTGAAACAAAGACGTAGCTAAAATGAGTGTTGTGCATCAGAAATAAAGGCAAATTGTGGATGGAGGGATAAAGGGGAAATAGAAAGACAAGATACTTGGAGGGGGAAAGAAACAAAAAAGCTAAGGAAAAGAACAGCAACTATGATGGTGAATAATTTTTTTATTTTATTTTTTTCTTTTGCTCTTTGTTCTACTTTTAACTTTCTACTTTGGAAATTCAGGAATTGTTGATCCAGATTTCTTTTTCTGATATATACATTTAAGGTTAAAAAATATAGTTGTATGTTGTTTACCTGCCTCACTCACATTCTGGAATGTAGAACTTTCGTTTTCTACAAGTAGCATGAGAACAAACCCCTTCGCATCCTCACTATGTCCACAGTGACCTTATCATGCAATAATTGTTTGCTGCTGAAGATATTTGATCTGAAACCGGGCCACCTAAACAGAATCTCCAAATACCATCATACCTCATTAAAAGATCTCACCTAGTGACAAAAACACCGGCCAATGGTCATAGAGCACACGAAGATTACACAGCCTCATGCTTTGAACCAGAATTTATAGAGCATTTATAATATGTGCTACTTTATTTTACTTGCATAATTCAATTAGCACAACAACCCTGTTAGGAGATATGATCCCCCATTATACAGAAGAAGAGAAAAAAAACCGTAAAGACAGAATGAGTAGCACAAAGCCATACAGCTTTTATTCACAAGATCTCATAACTTCATGATCTTAGTATTGTCCCTGTTCCCTGCTACTGAAAATTATTCTGTATGGTAACATGCCATGTCTGTGCTTTTATCAAAGTAGATGTATGCTCATATTACTGCTGTCATTTGAAATGGTTTTGTTGATAGCTTTGATACTAATATAGTATTCCTTAAATTACTGCATTTCTATTTTCATCACAGACATTTAGTTAACAAGTTTTAGTTCTCTCTGGAAAAATAAATAAAGAATTACTTGCTTCAACTATCAGGAGCTCGTGTAATTAAGATTAAGGAATTACTTCCTTAATGTAACTCTTACTCTTTTTCTATATGTCAGTTCAAAATGATCACAGTTACAAAATAGTAAACATTTGACTAAGCTGCATTAGAATTTACTATTCCTCATGGAGTTGCTCCACAAATTAGAGTTTTTGCAGTTTGGTTTGCTTTCTGTTATATGTAAATAGGGTGACCATATAATTTATTATCAAACTGGTACACTGAGAGTTAAGTGGACAAGAAAATGGGAAATAGGGGTAACCAGACTGTCCTGGGAAAACCCAGATGTGTACTCACCCCCTAGATTGACATCCCATTAGACCAAATGAATATGGTCATTTGCCTTTACCTGAGCTGAAAAGAACTGTCGATCCAAGATAGTTCTCAGCAACACTGGTCTCAAGAGATGAAGTGTCACAAAACTATAACTTCAAAGGGCTTAGTCACCTTCTCAAGACTGTCTCAGCTATTTGGGTTTTGCTGCCATCAGAGAACAGCAATGTCACAATTATAACTTTGAGAATATAAAAGGAAGCAGTTTTCTTCGAGAATCAAAAAGATACAGCTTTCTCCCTGAGGGCTAGACAGGAACAAAGTATTAAGCAGTGTTTCTTGAAGCTCTCATAGCAGAGGATTACTGTGTGATTGTCAAGCCCTAACACATACCCACTGAGTTAGAAACGTCTGGACAAGGCCCACGAACATGCAATTTTAACCAAATCCATAAGTGAATCATATACACACTACATTTTAAATTTTACCCACTGATTTAAATTAAATGTGAATACTAAAATAATGTGACATAATTGCTAATGGCTCCCTTCCTTATTTCCTCCCTTTCTTTAGCTTATTTGCTATTTTAACAGATGTCAAAACCCTTTGCTAATTTATATTTTATCTACATATTTGGGTTGACTTAAAACATTTTCAGATTTTTAAAAATTATTTATTTCCCAGGGTCTCTGTCTCTCTCTCTCACTTCTTTTCTGTTCTCCTTTTATTTCTTTCTCTGTCTTCTTCCCCGCCTCATAAGAATAGATGAATTTATTAGATCTTTGTCTCTATGCTTGATAAGACTTCCTCATTATCTCCACCAGAAAAAAAAATAAAATGTATTTTTAATATTAATATTTAATAAAATTAGTAAAATGAAAAATGGAAAAGTGACAATAGGAAATCCTTTCCCTCAATTAAAGGGTACTTCTCTAGCATTTTATCTGTTTGAGTTGAAAAGTGAAATCCACTCTCCCAGTTACTCTATTCTTTGCATGTAATGCTGTAGGAAATCTGTCGGTTACAGATTTCAAGGCTGTAGGCTCAGTGGCCTTACCACCTGGCTTTGACAGTATTCCCTACAACAAAGCATCATAAGACTTGAGGCCAAGATCTCTGCTGATTCATTGCTGTATCCCAAATAGCTGCTGGCAGAATGTCTTGTATGGGAAAGACACCCATTAATATTTGTCAAATAAATGAACAGAGGAAAAGAAAAACCCGGGCTTCCTCTAAACTTGTCACACTGAGCTCATGATTGAATCAAACACATAAAGAAACCCTTTCATGATATAAATGAGAATACTAACCCCTGCTCTGTGTGGCTTCGTAACAATGTTTTTAACAACTAAGTTCAATCTTTGTGTTATAAATGAAAGAAAATGTTTTGTAGAAATAAATAATTTGAAATATTGTCAGAAAACTTCTGTACTGGTTGTTGTTACTTTTATTCTCTATGTCTGTGAGAAAGTTAGTGGTATAGAGAGAGTTTTGAGAGGCATGATTAACAAGAGCTTATTGAGCTCTTCCTGTTTACGTGGTTCTATTTTAAAACAGCCTAGCAAATATAGAAGATATAAAGTATATGACACTTTCTTCCTCTGTAGCATGCAAGCTAGGTGGAAGGCACGATTCGGAGCACAATCAGAGACCAATATGAGACTATGTACAATAAAGTGATAAATTGAATATAATTAAGCACATTTTCCATAATCCCAAACTAAAAAAGTCAGAAGGGGAAAGACTGATGTTGGTTGTCAGTATAATAAAGTATGCCAAAATTAATAGAAGATGGACTACATAGAATTTCAAATCCTATTGTGAAGAATACTATGGGGTATCTCCCCAGTATATTTTTACTTCAAGTTTTCCCACATAAAATAACGAGAATGTAATTTTATATCAGAATTTCCCTTTGTAGATGATCTTGAAGAACTCTCATTTTATAAATTTAGGACAGGCTGCTGCAGCTGCCTAAAAGGCGGACAAAACTTTGTATTATACAACCTGATTTCCTTTAAAGATATCTGTGTTTGCTGACAATGTTTGTACTGTATTCTTTTAGTTTACAGATATTAGGGAGCAGGGGGATAGTCTTTTTAATGGAATTACTGTAGCAGAGAGCGCAAGGACACCTGTGCCTCCAACAGTTTTGTTTCTGTGCAGTGTTCTTAAAGTTGACATCTCTTCCTGAGTTTAACTCTTTTGGGATAGAAAGTCATTTGAAATATAAGGGTTTGGACTTTAGGAAAGACTTTAAAAGTAAAGATCTCAAGTTGAGGTCAGTGTTTTCTGTCACGTAAGTTTTATATACATTTTAAATTTCTATTTGGCCTCATTTTAAATTCTCTCAAAGGGATGGTACCTCCCCCTCACTGCTCACAGTTCTGTATTCATAAATACTCTATTTCTTGGAAATACCTTGATCTCAGAGCAAAGAAAAACAGAGCATCCCAGGACTGACTTTTCCCAGGAGACTTCTGTTTTATTTTTGCCTTTTTCAAATTTCATGCCAACCATATTTTTTTCCCCAAAGGACAATGTCTTTTTACAGACAGAAAAAGTAGAAGTGAATGTTTGAATAAGTTCAAAATCACACCTCTGTTTGCTCATTGCAAATATTTAGTAATATCTCAGTGGTATATTCTTTAATAGTATATATTTTAAAAAATACAGTTGGTAAAGAAGTTTTTCTTGGAAGTATTAAACAACTTCAAAATATGTATCTGCCATTTCTTTTATTGTACATTGGAAATATCCAAATGAAAAAGAAGTTTCATTGAAGAAAATTATAATATCACAATTTCCATCATTTAATGTAAGTGATAAGTGGAGGATAATAATAATAATAGAAATAATATATACTTTAGAAATACTTTATTCATGAAATCACTGAAATTAAAAAAAGTAAAAGGAAAGAGAACTGGATGACAGTCTGTCTTCATTAAGTAGCATCTATATTGATGCATCAGTTTAGTAAATGAGTGAACTTGTCATCTGGATCACTCTGTTCATATCATCAGCCCATTGTTGCTCCTTCCAAAGAAGAGGTTAGAATCCATGTTTATAATTTTGAACTAAATTTCAAGAAAAGACCATAATTAAATAACAGTTAAACATAGCAACAGTTGGCTCACATAAATAGGAGATTAATAACCTTCTAAGCAGATGGTGCAGTAAGATCATTCATCATTGTGAGTAAAGATAAACTTAGCAATGAAGAGAAGTGAAAATATGAAGTGGATAGTTTAAAGTTTGTTGGTCATGGAGTTGTTGCTGGAACACAAATTCAAGGAAACTTAGAAGGAGAAATAAACTTGGAATGCTATAAACATCTATTGTCAAATTTAGAATTTATACTGGTTTTGGAATAATGTAATCAGTTTCTGTAAAGACACTAGATTTCAATGCTCATTTAAATACTAAACTGTGATTTAACTATATATTATTTAAAGAAATATGTTAGACAAATTACATTTAATGAGAGTTTATTTGAGCAATAAACTCTTCATGAATTGGACAGCATCAGAACCAGCAGAGGTTCAGAGAGCTCCACCCGGAAGTGTGAGCACTAAGCTTTAACAGGCCAAACACAGAAGCAAAGCAGATAAGTGACCTGATTGGCTACAGCTAGGTGTCTGCCTTATTTGGGCATGATACGATGAGTTGGTTGCCTGCTATTGGCTGAAACTAGGCTGTTATACTCCTAAGTTAGATTTCAGTTTGTTTACATGTTGTTAGATTGCAGTTCATTATGTAAAAACTCAAAGTACAGAGATAGTCTCAAGCTAATGGCCTCTTGCTTATTTAACAATATCTATAATATTCACCTTATTACTGCCCCCACTGTATTGCAAAACATATCCATCTTTTTATACATACACACAAACATGCATATATGTGTGTGTTTAAATATGAATATATATGTATATATATAAACTTTCCACAACTTACAATGGTTCAACCTATGATTTTTCACCTTTCCAATGGTACAAAAATGATATGTATTCAGTGGAAACTGTACTTTGAGTACCCATACAACCATTCTTTCACTTTCAATATAGTATTCAATAAATTACAAAATACATTCCTTTATTACAAAATAGGCTTTTTGTTAGATGATTTTGCCCAACTATAGGTGAATGTAAGTGTTCTGAGGATGTTTAAGGTAGGCTATGCTAAGCTATGATGTTAGGTAAGTTAGGTATATTAAATGTATTTCAAGTATTTAAACTTATGATAGGTTTATTGAGCTATAACTCCATCGTAAGTTGAAAAGTATCTGTACAAAGATAGATTTATTGATAGATATATATATCTTGCTCACAAACAGAAGCTAAAAATAACTAGCGGTGATGACATCCATGTTTTCATACCAAATGAACCAAACTTTTTGGCTTTATCATGATCTCTTACCAAGTTGTTTGTTTTTCTTCTACCATTAATCTGTAAGCTCTTTCTGGGTAAAGAATACTTTTTACTTATGGTGGTTCTCTCTGCCTCCAGCACTTTCCATGTTATCAATGCAGATGAGGCACTCCATAAGTGTTTCATAAATTAAACTGAATTGTCTTTCTTATCATCTCCTTCAACAAGATGGAAGCAATAAATGGCAATATATTTGGAGGGAGGGAGGTATAACTATCTAAAGTGTCAATAGCAACAAAGGACCATATCTGCTAGATCAGGCAATCTGGTCCTGAAGGGCCACACTGGTGAAGTGTGGGAGTGTGCCCTCTCCACAGGGGTGCTGCAACCACCCGAATCCAATAACTTCCCGCAGAATATGAGCCAAGTCTCTATCTTGTCAAGTCTTCCAAGTTTTAAGACGCTAGAAACTCAAATATTTATGTGGAAACTTCTGATTTTATAATGTTGGCAAACGATTGGAAATATTTTTTTAAACATTGCACCTGACAAACAAAATATTTCTGTGGTTCACATCCAGCCCCTGGGCTGACAATTTTCAGCCTCACTCAGGGAAACAGAAAAGCTGACCAAGAAGGTCAAGATGTTAATTAGGCAGCTCTGTTGGCCACGGGCAGATGCCTGTAGACTATAATTCTCCACGTCACTGTCACTTGGCTACCGGATGGTAGGTGTTAATGACATTCGAATTAGGCAATATATGTGTCCATGAAGATTTGTCAGTCTGAGGTGTATACACATAATGACTGAAAATCCGCTGTCTCTTACTTGTCGCAGTTTGTTTGGTGACACTCTATGGGAGTGTTTGTGGTTTAAGAGCTTGGAAACCTCAGTGTACGTGAACATAGGAATTGTTGAGGGAGGAGATGTAATAGGTGAGGCAAAAAACCAGAATGCCACCTCTAATTTGAGCTGTTGTCTGCAATGCAAACAATGCTCCTAGTTACCAGACCAATATTTCCCCTCAATGTAAATGATTTGATGAAAAAAGATACTCTTTCTCACAGCTCCAAGAGGTTAAAATCCTCTCACAGCCGTATTTGAAGAGTAACATTTAAAAAGAAAAGGAAAGAAAGACAGCCAAAGTAATCATTATAAAGCTTGAGGCTAAAGTCAGTTTTACTTTATTCTTTCATCACTCACCCTGGAATTGTTTGATAGGATGGTTTGAAAGAATTCGGGATGAAGAGAAATCGTAGCATCTCCAAATGTTAGAAAACGTATAATAGAATATTTCTAAATCTTATTCCATTTTAGGCCCCTGGATGTCATGATATATAGGAAATTTAAAAAGGCATCAGGAAACTCGGCGTGGGGGATGGGAGCAATGAGTGAAGACAATGAACATGTTTTTGATCGACGTGTCTCCCATTCTGTCCTCCCCGTGCCTCCCACCTCCTCCACTGCGTCTCTCACTAGTGTGCCTGTCTCTGGAAGCCCCATTTTTTTTTTTTAACTTTTGCAAGAACAACATGCCTCTTTTGAACTGACAGACTTCACATCCATGTGTGTGAGGCTCTTCTCTACCTGGAAATTCTTTTCTTTCTCTTTCAAAATTCATCTCCAAAAGGTAATGTAAAGAGACAGAGTGGGCTAGTGGTTGAGAGCTAGGACTCCGGGGCCAGACTATCTGAATTTGCTCTCTATTTTCATCTGTTTCCAGCTGTGTGAGCTTGTGTCTCTATTCCTTTGTCTTTGCAATAGAGACAATAGCAATCTACCTTAAAAGTGAGGTATGATGTTTAAATGAATTAGTAAAATACACGGTGCATTGGAGAGTTGTAACTATATGGTAAACACAATTTAATGTTAGTTATTTTATTATCACTCCTCTGTGAAGCCAAACCTGAGCCCTAGGCTAAAGAAGAGTCATGGTACCTTCAGGCACCTACTCTCTAAAACAATCTGCTACATTTGACTTTTATTCAAAATGCTTACGACAATGTATTATAATTATTGATTGATAGGATATGTAATATTGTATCTACTTACATATACGTCTAAGCTGTGGGCTATTCAAGGGCACAAAGAAGATTATATTATTTTGATTATATTGTATTATTTAGAACTTATCCTACTTAACACATAACCGTCACTCAAAATACGTCAATTTGATGAATGAATGGGTAAGGATGTGCGTGGGAGTTTATTCTAGTACTATTTCATGCCTTGTATCTGGATTAAATATGCATTGGATTGAGTGCTATGTTTTTGTGCTTTTGACTTAATATTTGTCATAGGAAAGGGGGAACTAATATCTTTTTCAGAGTGATGCTGTCTATGCTGGTTATATATTAATTTATGCTACCACTTCTCCTTGTTTACATTAGTAAAGCCTAAATACTCTTACAATTTTAAATACAGAATTGTCATACACTTTGCTAGAAGCTCATAATATTTCTGGGTTCAACACTAGTTTTCATAGAGTACAGGTGTCATTATGTCCTTATTTCTCAAATACAACCTTGCCCCATCTGGATTCATGTAAAAAGAGGAAGCAGGTAAGAACTTTACCTGCTTCACACCTGTGAGATCAGTAAAGTTGACCACAAATTAGAAATCTAAAAATGAATAAAATTTCAAGTGGCCCTTCTGATGCAGTATGTTTTATGACTTTTTTTTTAAGAAAACGTACTTGACCACCAATACATTATTTATAATTCAGAAAATCTGACTCAGAACAAGTTCTGCTGTAACCTTATGCATCATCATTATCTTATTTTAGTAAGTATAAGAATAAGGGATAGAATTTCCTTACCACTACTGAATGCTTGACTTCAATCTAAAACACTCTTAATTTGTGTTAAATTAAAGGCCGCTTAGAAAACTTTAGAGGACACTTTTGTGTGTGCCAGAAAAGCTCAATCAAGCAGCTTTTCCTCTAATTTTTCTTTTTTTGTTGGAAATAGTTCATTTAAATGAAATATTATCCTAACTCTACTTTTTTTAAAAGAATTTTTCTTAGTATTTTATCCCTGGTATTAGTTTAATCATCTTCTTTAGCAATGTTAAAGCATCAGAGTTAAAGGGCTGGAAATTCATCCTACGACATAAGTTAAAGGTGTGAGAATTATTTACGTTGGAGAAGAAAGAGATTAAGAAAATAAATTGTATTAAAACAAAATAAAAGGTAAACACTGTTTTGTTTTGTTTATACTACTTTAAGTTCTGGGATACATGTGCAGAATGTGCAGGTTTGTTACATAGGTATATATGTGCCATGGTGGTTTGCTGCACCTATCAACCTGTCATCTAGCTTTTAAGCCCTGCATGCATTAGGTGTTTGTCCTAATGCTCTCCCTACCCTTGCCCCCATCTCCTGACAGGCCCTCCCTGTGTCCCCTCCCTGTGTGATATTCCCCTCCCTGTGTCCATGTGTTTTCATTGTTCAACTCCCATGTATGAGTGAGAACATGCGATGTTTGGTTTTCTGTTCCTGTGGTAAATATCGTTTTAAATTATAGACAGAATAGGTGGGATAGAATAAAATACTTGCTACAGTGTGTGTGTGTGTGTGTGCATGTGTGTGTGTGTGTGCATGTGTGTGTAAAACAAAAGAGGTAAGCATTTACTAGAAGATACTAGATGATCCCCTAGATATTTATAATATAAGGAGTCTTTGCTAAGATCGCTTAAGTGTGACATCCCCTTGAGATATACACGTCAGCTAGACCAGACCTGCCACTAGGACTCAAGCTGGGGAGAATTTTGAGCACTTTGCTGTCAGCACAATTTAGAAGACAAATTATTTTTTTAGCAGCTTTAATTCTACAATATGGGTAGGCATCATTGAATTTCAATCTCACTTGCAGCTAAATAAACAAACAGTAGGTAGTTCTAGAGTTTATTTTTTTAAATGTCCTCTTACTTAGATCTTCACTCATTCTCAAAGTACCCATGAAGATTATATCATTTATGTTTTTAAATAAATATTCAACCCCTCCCTAGGCTATATAGATATTTGGGGTTGATTATATAATATGTGCTGAGCTTTTATTTGAATCACTGTATGTTTTTGGAATAGAAAAATACCTTAATTACAGGAACACAGTTTTTATGTGAAAACTGCTGGGGGAAAAAACAAATCAGGTACCACTGTTGTTTTGCATTAATAAAAAAATAAAGTCTCTTTGTTTATTATTTGTGATACAGCACCAATTTGTCTTACCTAAACTCATACAACTAATAGTAATATTGGCTAGCTTGCATTAATTTTTTTATATGCATTGCCCTATGAAGAAGTATTTAAAAAGAGAAATATTCAAAGATGGAGTTACTAGCCTGAAGAATACAGGGGAACTCTATGCTGAGATCTAATTCTTGAAGTCTTATTCCCTTAAGGCGGTAGAGAATGGGGGAGGCTGAAAGTCAGTGAACCCCGACTTCAGTTTCCACTATGGACAACTTACATATTGTACGACTTAAAAATCTCTGGAGCAGCACTTTCTTTGCCTATAAAATGAAGCTACTGAATCAAATGATCTCTAAGGTCACTTCTAAGCTTTATGAATATACAGATTAAAACTTAGAAATAAGAACCCTAGGAAAGATAATCACAATACCCAAAACTAAGTAGAATTTTAAAAAGCATACAGCTTCAAATCATTTCCAGCTGTGTATCCTGATGTGATCTATGATGATTACTGATGTGGTCATTATCTATTATTTGCATGGGAGAGTTTGGAGGAACATCTGCCTTTGGGGAACACCAACTCTGAAAATAAGGGAAATAAGATAATCTTTTGAGAATTACACTGTCAAATTGACATGCTCAAGGTCCAAGAAATACAAAGTCAACTAAAAGAGAGCAGGTGACTCTCATGGCAGCAAGACTGGAATGTCACTTTGGGAATGTTTCAATATATCCAAAGCATGAATATGTTGAACAGTAGTGGAATTAATCAGCCTTGGAAGAATAGAAAAAGAAGAATTTATGCACAAATGCTAGCAGGGCTCATGCAAGCAGAGTCCAGTGGGAAGTGAGGCTGAGTGATTTAGGTATTTCCATATCAATAACAAGACAACTGTGAGCTGAGTACATCAGGTCATCTTACCCTGGTGCTATTAGACCTTCCATTCATTCAACTCCCCTTGTTCTGACTTCCTGCTCACCAAGCTACCTTCTGACCATAATCTAGCATTTCATGCATGTCTTCCTACTGGGAGAAAGTACACTGAGGACATTCACATTGAATATCTCCTGTTCCTAAAGCAGTGATTTTTTGTGGAAAATTAAAATGAGTTTCTGATTATGATTTGGCTTCCCATGTGCTGGATCACAGGGAGGATATTATGCCAGTGTGACTAATCTATACATTGTTTCTCATGGTAAATTAATAAATGCATACCCTAGTCTTATATGCCGTTTAGAACATAAATCTACACTCAGGGCAGGAAAAGCTATGGATGCCAAGAACTGTCTGGCCCTTCAAAGCCGAGGGCCAAATTTAGAGATGGAGCAGTTAATGAAAGCACTACCGAGTGAGTTCTTACCTTGATCGAGCTAACCTTTCCTTACATGACACTCTATTCCTCAACCTATTTATAAATGTGGAGAGCATTTCAACCAAAAGAATCTTAAAAATCATGTTTTACAGGTCAGAGACCAGTTAATTTGGGGGTAGAAGGACATCTTTTTACCTATACTGACCCACTCTCTGGAAGGCTTCAAGTAGAATTATTCAATTTCTTTTTTTTTCATTCTCTACATGAATGCAAGATTCAGAAAAGCAAAGACTTGGTTGTCTTCATCACTCTTTGTCTTGTGCTTAGTACCCTGCCTGAAACCTGGAAGATGCCATTAAATATATGTGGAGTAATGGAGCTCAGTCACATTACTCCACATAAGACCATTTCAGTCTTTCAACTTCATTGCTATAGTAATTTTAAGCAAGTAACTACAGCTCACATTCCAGTAAAATGATCAGGTCATTTCAGCCTGAGTACCTTAATTCTCAAATCCTACACCTGAAGAATTCATTGAATTATGCTTTTCCCTACGAATTTTTTTCTCCTGTCTTATTTTTTAAAATTAATCATCCAGCTGGGCGCAGTGGCTCACTTCTGTAATCCCAGGACTTTGGAAGGCCAAGAAGGGCGGATAACTTGAGGTCAGAAGTTTGAGACCAGCCTGGCCAACATGTTGAAACGCTGTTTCTACTAAAAATACAAACATTAGCCAGGCATGGTGGCACATGCCTGTAATCCTAGCTACTGGGGAAGCAAGGCACGAGAATCACTGGAACCCAGGAGGTGAAGGTTGCAGTAGGCCAAGATGGCACCACTGCACTCCAGCCTGGGCAACAGAGCGAGACTCTGTCTCAAAAAAAAGTAATCATCCACACATATCCTTTGTCATATTTCTATTTTTCCTTAGTCAACCATTTTTCTTTATATTTTAAATCTCTTCATCTCTATAGAACTTTCTCCTCAAGTATCTTCTAAACTCACAAAATAATTCCCTGCATGTGAATATTACTTTAGTCCCTTCTCTCTTTTCCAAAACCTTTAATCTCTGAAACACAGCTATTCCTGGAGCCTGGATTGTTGTCTTTATTCACTCCTCACTCTACTCTTTGCTTTAATGCGATGTTGATTCAAAAGACCCCCACGATTTCTTCTCTGGCCCCTCTACTCCTCCTGAAATCAGATTTGCATTCCTAACGGCTTTCTGAAAATCTGAGAGGATGTCATGGAGATATCTCAGAACCTCATATATAGCGTGTCCACAGCTGCCTTGTTTCAAAAACTGCTCTTCGTTTTGTTTCCTAATTTGGTAAAGAATAACATCATTTACATCACTGTATCATTTGCTCAGTTTAGATTTTCCCTTTTTACAAAGCACCTTGAAGTCAGGGCCTGTATCACACTCACCATTGCTTACAGTGCCAAACAGTATCTTCAGTCCATCTTCAATCGATTGAATCGATTAAAAGAATTGTTTTAAAATTCCATTTCATTTATCTGTTGGATTTCTGCCTTTTATGTCTTTGCACTAATTTTTATACTTGTTTCTGCTTATATATGTATCTTTTACTTTTCACAATCTATCGTGTATCACTTCACATAAAATGTTGGTATCTTACAGCCATAAAGATCCATTCCCCACACATAATCCTTTGTAAAATAGTTACCATATGTGTTTTAGTTACATATGTAATAAACTCCAAAACACAATTTTAAAATTTGACTTAAAAATCATAAACAATTTAGAAAAATTTGAGCTACTGATCAAAGCACAGAATTTGATTCACAAACCAAGTTAATTGTCTACTAAAACTAACAAATTTATAAAAAAAAACAACACTCTTCAGAATAAGATAACAGAATCCTGAGTCTCCACAATATAAAAATGACAATATGCAGAGAAAGTTCTCAATAAATGCACATACAAAGGTTTAAGAAGATATGACTCATTCTTAATAGAAAAACAAGCAATCAAAATCAGTCCTGTAGTTTTGGAACTAGCAGACAGGATTATAAAGCAGTTCTTATAACCCTGCTTAATGATGGGAATGGAAATATCCTCAGAATAAAAGAAAAGATAGAATATTTCAGCCATTATTTCTTCAAATATTTTTTTTCTGACCCTTTTTGTCTCTCCTCTTCTTTTGGGATTACAATTATATACATATTACACCATCTGAAATTGTCCTACAGAGTCCTGAAATAATGATCATTTTTCTATTTTAATTCTTTGTGTTCAGATTGAATGCTTTTCATTACTCTCTTTTCATGTTCGATGACTTGTTCCTCTGCCATTTTCAATCTGCTATTAAGCATGTTCAGTAATTTTTTTCAGATATTATAATTTTAGTTCCAGAATTTTAATTTTTTAATAGTTTCTACTACTCTGCTAAAATTTTCTAAATATACCACATGCACAGTAGCTTAAATCCCCATTTTTAAAAAATTATTAATTCTGCTGCTTAGAGTTTTTCCTGTATATGTGGGTATAATTTGCAGATATTTCTCTATAGCTGTCTCCTTTTTCTTTTGTATTCTTCCCTTATATCTTAACACCTGCAGTTTCCCCAAACTCTATCCTCTTCTTCTGGCTGGAAACTGCATGTTTTATATACTGCATGCAGCATTCCATTCCGTTCTTCTAAGTGTCATCTCCTTCACTTTCTGCCTTTGTTTGTTCACTATTGATTGAATGCCTTCATGCTTTTTGCATTTCACCTAAACTTTATTGTTGTTATTTGCAGGAGTGTTGGTCTGGCAGTAACTTACTTGGCCATATGAGAAGCTGAAATCTATTTACAATTTTTACATTTAAAGTCTTTTATACTGCTTTTGTTATTATTTCTATAATCTATTCTCTGCTGCCATCTCTCTGGGTAAAACTTCTCTTACTCTGAAACCACTTGCTTGCCATCCTGCATGGAATGACAGTGCTATACATAGCTATGTATCTTGACCTATGTGTGGTTACACTATTTCCTAAAGATTGTGTACAAGAATGACTCCAGTTGTAATGTACTCTTCCTCAGAAGTGTTCAACAGCTCTCTTCTTCCTAAACAATAAAGTCCCAGAAATATGTTGTAATGGAAAGAATACAGCCTTTGGAGCCAGGTAAGTCTGAGTTCAAGATCGTCACTGACCAGCTTTATAAACTTAGGCAAGATGTTTATCCGAATATAGTTTTATCCTTTGTTAAATAGGGAGAATAATATCTGTCTCAAAGAATCATTATAAGAATTGACAGATACGTTACAAATAAAGTAGCTCTTTTAGGGCTTAGTACTTAGTGCTCAGCAACTGGTAGCTATTTTAAAATAAAAAACATAAAAACAACAGCTCTTTCTCTTAGATTCAAGGTCTTCCTTCATCTGGTTCCAAATCAATTTTCTATCTATTCTCACATTTTTCTTATTGATCAACACCATTCAAATCACACTGTTCTCTAAAACCCAAGCATGTTTCATGCCTGCCCACAATGGCCTTGCTCAAATCATTCTTTCTTTTTCTTATTTCTGCTTCAGGAATTTCTAAATATCCCTCAAGGAAGGACGAGCTTAAATAGCATATCCGCAAAGAATCCTTCTATGATCTTCCTTCCTTGTAAATCGCTTTAGCAAAGTTTTACCTTCTTATGCATCTATCAGTCTCTTGCTCATATTATGGTACTTCCTAGACATATGTTAGCTGCCTTATTTGCTGAATAATCAGCTCCTTCAGTGCAAGGACTCACTCATATCCAATATGCTTGCTGTATGAATGGACAAATACACTGCTTATAAAAATCATGAGTGGGATTGTGAATTCTGCAACCTTACTGTGATCACACAAATAGTTACCACCATAGCTCACTTGATTTGAGTATTATGTATTAGAAGCATTGTATAGAAGTAAGATATTAATTAAAATGAGTTTAATAAAATATTATTTTTTTATTTTTATAACTATCTGGGTATAATTCAAATAACCAGTTGAATGTAGATCATTAAATGGGAGAATTCTAAGGGATAATTGGGGCTTGCTTAAGGAACGGCTCAATTAAGATAGCTTTGGAGTGAGAAAGGCAGGTGAAGCATTTTTTTTTTTTTTGCAGTTGCACAAATGAATACAAAATCAGATATTTTATTCCAAAAATGAATATTGTGTTTAATACAGCACAATTTCTGTGCATATTTATAATAGCAATAGCAACTGTTCTAAAATCACTAATTCTTTAATAATTTTTAGTTACCCACTCTGGTAGTAAGCTTATTCATACCTTATTTTGAATTATTTGAATAAAGAAGAAATTCTGGCTAGGCACAGTGGCTCACACCTGTAATCCCAGCACTTTGGGAGGCCGAGACGGATGGATTACCTGAGGTCAAGAGTTTGACACCAGCCTGGCCAACATGGTGAAACCCCATGCCTACTAAAAATACAAAAGTTAGATGGGCGTGGTGGTGGGTGCCTGTAATCCTTGCTACTCAGGAGGCTGAGGCAGGACAATCGCTTGAACTGAGGAGGCAGAGGTTGCAGTGAGCCAAGATCGTGCCATTGCACTCCAACCTGGGTGACAAGAGCAATACTCTGTCTCAAAAAAAAAAAAAAAAAAAAAAAAAATCCGGTTTTGTATTTTCCTACAAATGCCTTTCTTACATTCATATTTAGATACCTGAAAATTCCAGCCAGTATAGTTTGCTTTATAAGTTTGCTCTCCAAATGAAAAGAGACATTACATCTAAAATCTTCTTAATGAGGGGCACAAATTTTGAATGGAACAATATATGCTACAGTTCTAAAAGACAAAGATATTTAGCAGGAGAAGTTTACTGGAAATGAGGAACAAATTCATAGATTATTTTAATGCCTTTAGGGGTGAGGAGAAAAACAGTTAATGGAAACATAGTTGGGATTGTGACATGTCAAGAAGGTAGCCCCGTTAAATGTGGAAGGAGGCAGAAATAAAAGAGGCTCATATGTTATATTCGCAAACCATTTCTTCTCAATCATTTGTCTTGACATTATTGATATGTTCATCTTCTGGGCCAGGTGTTTCCCAAAGTTCCTGGAAATGTTTCCACATTTAATCATCACATTTAAGGAAGAGAATTACATTACATAATTAGAACATGAAGACCAAATTATTTTCAATTTGTTTTATTCCGTAGGACTCAGAGACATAATAGGTATATGAGCTCAAGGAGAAAAATGCATTTCCTTAGATTTGCAAAGACCCTTTAACTATCATGCTTACATAGCCTATGCCGTGTGAGCATGATAGTTAAAATGGAAAGGAAGTTTTCTATTCAATATTTTTCTATGATCCTGGGAGGCCAATAGGATTACTTGAAGCTGGTAGGCAAAAAATGGTTTTAACTAATTCTGAGAGATAGTACTTTCCTAAGTCTCAAATATATTTGTTGGAAAACTGTAAAGTAATAAAATATTTTATTTTAACAGATGGTCTCTGAAACAAATTTAATAGATATTAAAACATTTAGTCCTTTGACCTGGCAATTCCACTTCACTTCGGTGCTTATAAAAGAAGTTATAAAAGAAGTATTTGTGCTCAGAAACTAAAATACTTACATGTTTGTAAAATCCTGTCCTTTTACAGAGACCAGTTCTCTGAAAAGCCACTACTATGGTGAAGACAGCATCATAGAGATGCTAAGACAGCAAGCTAAAATATGACCAGTGATTTGGCCAGGGGAACAAGGAATCTTTGAATTGTACCTTCTAAACTTGCCATACAAAAAATATTTGGTAGGAAAAATAGGTAATGATTATTAGTGTCTCCTATTTCCTTTTAGATGAAAAACCATCTTTCTTTTAGAACTGGGAGTCAGTGTGACATCATTGAAGAACACACGGCTATGGAGTTAGACTTGATTTTAAATTTTAGTTCTGCCACTTATTTGCAATGTAGCCTTACATCTCTTAATATATTTATGCCCTGAGTTCCTCACCTGCTTGTTGTGAGAATTAAAAAAGACAGTGCCTGGTACCTATCAGGTACTCAAATACATAATGTTAAATTAGTAAATTATGTGTTAAAGCTCCGTAGCTCATTATGGATGCCTGTAAATACCAGAGTCCTTTCCCTTTGATGTAGCTGAACAGAAACAGATGCCTAATACCATAGACCCAGATGATTTCTGCAGCTTTCTGATTTTTTCTCTGGTCATTCATGCTTTCTAGATAAGGATTTTTAGTGTTTATTATACCATCTTTACTCTTCAGATGATGCAGGCAAAATTCACATACAGGATAAACTTATTTTTCAAAAATTCTAACATGCTTACATTTTTATTTTGGTTTACAAACCTCATCTATGCTCGTAATCATAGTTTATGTATTGTATGTGATTTTTAGACAAAACATTATTTGCTCCATTTTACAAATGAGAAAAGCTGAAGTTCAGATGGTGAACACAGCTATTCAATGGCAAAGACTTCTTTTATGAATCTAGATACAATGCTCTGTCTTCTGCCACATGCTCACTTCAAATTCCCACTGTTTTAGGAATTGCCAGAGATTGTCAGAAGTGACCTTCATTGTTATATGCTTTTAAAGTATGGGACCCGATAAATCCATTACACACAATTTAACATTGGCTATTAATGTAACACTAATACCTTTCATAAGCTAAGGTTAGGGTTTAAAGATTATACCGTCTGTTGGCCTGTCTCATGTGAAACACTAAGCTTTTTAGCAGTGTGTATGGTCAAGTTAAATTTATTAGGTCCTTATAAAATAACAAGCTCAAAAGCTTGGAGGGGTTTTCACAGAATAAAAATAAATGAGCACAGCCTACCCAAGTTAGAAGATATTCTCTTAACTTCTGCTAAATAAAACTTGCAACAATTTGCCAGAGGAAACAAAAACAAGATTAGAAACTGTCTCTACGGAAGTAGTAAACTTCAAAATCTTGACACAATAAATAGGCAACACTTAAGGTTGCTATTTAAAGCAAGGTCGCCTTTTTTCTCTCACTCGCTGCAAATCGTGTGTGTGTGTTAGTCCTAAACAGCGGTTCTCAGCTTTGGCGGCACATTGGAATCACCTTGGGAGCTTTAAGAATGTAGTGAGGCCTGAGTCTCATTCCCAGAGATTCTGACTCAATTGGTGTTGAATACTACCGGGCAGCAGCAATTTTTATAACGCTGTTTAGATAATTCTAATGTGTATCCAAGGCAATTTCTTTGGGAAGACACTGATTGAATTTCAGCTTCACAGGATACTAATATTTATACAGTATACACTGCATTTCTGGAATTATACTAAGTGCTTTCCATAGTGTATCAACACACTTTGGTTAAGTGTCTTGGACAAAACGTAATTTATTGGCTCTTGTAACTGAAAAGTCTGCTGGATACAGCGCAGCTGAATTCAAAGTCTTCCTTCTTTCCTACTCTTGATTTCAACATTACCTCCATTCTAAGTCTAGATGTCTTTTCAGAGTCAGAAAATAAATCAGCAACTCCAGACCCTACATTCTCCTTATGTTCAAATCCATAAAAGGAGAGCTAGGGTTTCTTTCTCAGACTCTGGCCAGAAGTGTCATGTGGCTCTGATTAGGTCGGAGACTGTTCACCATCCCTGAGCTGGGCTGAGGCTGTCATTTGTCCCCAGGCCTGTTCCATTGCAGAGTCCATGCACCTTTTAACAGTTTGATTTGAAAAAAAATGTTTCTCTTCTAACTGAGAATTTGACAAATTTAATAATCTCTAAATAAGATTTTTCTTACCTTTGAAAATCTCTCCCACCTCCGTAGCTGGAGGCACTTCCTTTCCTCATTGCTTTGGATCTAGTTGTCTTTCCCTCCCCTTGCAATAAGCCAGTTCTCTCTAAGGCAGGCCAGGCCTGTGTGTCAGGCTGGGAATCTCACTGACAAAAATAAAAACCTATACATTCATTGGTTCTGAATGTGAATAATCTCACATTTATGTTTTATAATGCCTATATTAATTTTCTGTGCCTGCTATAACAAATTACCATGTACTTTGTGGCTTAAAATGACATAAACTTTTTCTCTCACAATTCTAGAGGTCAGAAGTTCAACATCCGGGGATGTGCAGGGACCTGATCCCTCCAGGACCTTAGGGAAGAATCCTCCTCGCTTCTTCTGGCTTTGATGGCTCCAGGCATTCCTTTAGTCTTGCCACAGTTCCCATCTCCGCTTCCATCTTTGCATGGCTTTCTCTTTGTCTGTGTCTTCTCTTCTTCTGGTTTTTATAAAAATAGTTATCACTGGATGTAGAGCCTATGAGAATAATTCAAGACGATATTGTAATGGGAGAGTTCCCTAATCCCCCTCCCCAGGATATGCAACAGGGGTGTGGCTTACCTATTCAGCTGCTCACCTCAGCTGCTCAAACCCCTTGTAGGAGGGGGAACATGCAGTCGGGCAGGTGCAGAGACCAGGTCCAGTGCTTTGGGCTCCATCCCCATGGTAGTATCTAGGGGTGGATGCTTGCAGCCCCAGTGTTACAATGCTCTCTTAGCCTTGCTGTCCGCAGACAGCTTAAAGTGTTTACGTAGTTTAAGACTAATTCAGTGGGCCCTCTGCCTTTTTGCAAGAACAGCTTTCTGTATCCTGCATTCTTGCCCCAGTGTCTAGAAAGATTCAGGTCACATTCAGGCTTGAAGGATGAATGCAAGGTTTTATTGAGTGGTAGAGGTGACTCCCAGCAGGATGGAAGGGTAATCAGCAGGAGGGATGGAGTGGGAAGATGGTCTCCCCCTTGAGTTGGGCCATCCACCCGCCTCACTCCTCTCCAGCTACCCCCCGGCTGAACTTCTCTCCACATTCAGATGTTTCTCCTCTTCTCTCTTTCTCTGCTGCTGCTGTTCATCTGCTTATATCATCTCTTCCTCTGCTCTGGAGCCTCAAGTTTGGAGTTTATATGGGTACAGGGTAGGGAGTGTGGCGGACCAACAGGCAGCTTTTTAGGTGTGAAAACAGGAATGGTGGGGCCTTTGCCAGGAAACTGCCCTCTTCTCCTCAGCATTCCCCTGTCTCCTGTCCACATCAATCTCACCTTGAGATCCTTAACTTAATTACATCTGCAAAGACCCTTTTTCTAAGTAAGATCACATTCCCTGGTTCTGGGGTTCAATTATGGAAATACTTGGGGAGGCATTATTCAACCCTTTATAATACTCATTGACCTTTAGCTTCTGACCATTTTATCTTAAATATATATTAAGTGGTGTAATTCACCTCAGAACTATTCTTTGACTTGTCACATGTATGGTTGGGCTGCAAAGAAAGGACCAAAGTGGGCATTTCATTTGTAAAGAAAAGAAATACTAAATTACGAGACCAGGAAGCTCCCTATGCTTGTGTGGCTTATCAGTAGAAAACTAAAATTAATTTCTTAGGGCACAACACCTAGAATTGAACTGAAAAAGGTAAGCATAAAGGGAAACACGCAAAAGGAAAGGCATAGTTCCACAGATCTTAAAGTTGTAGGGAAAGACAACCATTTGTAATAACAAGTACAATTAGCTGTAGAAAGTGTGAAGATACTGTAAGCATAGTATGAAATTGTATTAAAACTCTAAATTCAAATGACAGGAGCCCACCTCAAGCTTTGTTAGGAATATGGCTTGGTTCATGGCACTGGAAAGCCTAAAGAGGTGGTGTTAAATTCAGGATCAGCAGAATTCAAGGATATAAATAATGTTCCAGCATCAGGAATTTGTCTTTTTTTTGTTGTCTCTCTGGTTTGTTTTCCATGTGTTCTGCTTCACACACAGACATGCTTCCTGCTGTAGAAGGAGAGATGGCAGTAGACCTTTGTAGGTTTTCCTGGTCTTTGGTACATTCAGTCTTAAAAAGAGAGACACTCTGTCTTCTGAGATTCATTTCAGTCCCCAGAAATGGTTCTTGATTGGCCCTACTTGAAATAGGTCTTTTCCCTTTTACAAACCTCTGTGTCTAGGGGAAGAATGTACCATGATTGGTTAGCTTGACGTCATGTGGAAAGATAACTCCTAAGACAAAAGTAGTATTCCTATTATTAGAAGAAAGAAACAGGGATACCAGACAGGTAACAACGCATGCCCACTTAATGTGCTCTTAAGAAGGAAAAGCTTCCTGGGACCCTTTTAAGTAAAGACATCAGTCTAAGGGATCAGGAGAAGTCAGTAATGAGCAAGCCTACAGATAGCAAATTCCAGATGTTGAAGAAAGTAAGAGAAAGAGGGGTCATTTACCTTGAGTAATGATCTCTGTGAAGCCAATAGGATATGAGTGCATTATTTCTCCACTCCAGAAGAATAAGAGCACAAAAAGGAACGTTGGGGTAGTATCTGGGACATTGAGAACTTCCATCTGTTTTACTATTTACCGGTCGATATTACAACTTCTGAGGCCCTTTGTGGCTTTAAGGCCCTAAGGATCACACCAATTAAAGAGACAGAGCATGAGTTCAGTTGTAATGTTTAAATAGCAGTTTCCTGATGCTGTCATGAGATGGTGGGACAGTTTGAAGTGAAAGAATGTGGGTTTAACAAAAGATTTCATAGATAAAACCTTTCTTTTTTCAAAATCCTAACTGTAAAGAAGCTTTCCAAATTATGACCATAATATGATTTATTTTCTGCACCTTTCCAAAAGCAGGAAACAATTACACTTTTTAGCATAAGACTCTTAATTCTGGCAACATGTTGTTCTCAAGGAGTTTAAGAACAACAGGATTAAACAATCTAACACAGTCTATTTGTGGTTTGTGTTTGTCTTGAATTAGAGTATGTACCTGTTGAAATGAGAAGTTTGAATCTGAAAAATATCTCTTGAGCAAATGGTTATAAGTTATTTAAATAAAAAATAAAAAGCATCATTGTATTTTCTCCCTGGTTCATTTAAATAGACTAAAGTGGCTCATTTTTGTTGCTAAATTTATCAAACTTTCCAATCTTCTAGCTTTCGCAAATCTAGCTTTCTTACATTTATTTTGTTCTATACTAAGAGAATTAAATATTTAAGCTGCATCATTCATATATCTAAAATACCAAGTAGGAAGAAAAAGTCATTTTCTTGACCATCCTTCTCAATATTGATCTGTGTTTGCCCTGTCTTCCTGCCACTAGAGTTTCCTTCATTCCACTTAAGCGCTAAATTACAGTTATCAAATAATCTAAACATAAATTGTGAAGTGATAGTTGAGTATAATTTCTTTTTTCCCTGGAACATATTTCTCTAAAAAAAAAAAATCTAATTTTCAAACCATACAGGCAGCTGTGGTATGGGAGACTTGACTACATGTCAGTTTCTTAAATAAAGTGTCTCTTGCTGCCACAGCAGGGAGCCAGGCACCCAGAGGAGATGCTGCTCTTCACTTACACTGTGACCCTAATGACCAGGGCAGCACAGTGCAAGAGCTTATGATTCAGGGGTGGGAAATCATAGTCCTTTGTTTCATTTTTATCTGAGGAAAGATAGTTGCTTAAAATGAGAGCAGGTGGGATATAGCGATTAGTTTGATAATAATAATAGGGTTGGATACAGACCAGTGATGGCCAGGCACGGTGGCTCACGCCTGTAGTCCCAGTGCTTTGAGAGGCCGAGGTGGGTGGATCACCTGAGGTCAAGAGTTTGCAACCATCCTGGCCAACATGGCAAAATCCTGTCTCTACTAAAAATACAAAAACTAGCTGGGTGTGGTGGTGCACACCTGTAGTCACAGCTACTCGGGAGGCTGAGGCAGGAGAATCACTGAAAGCCAGGAGGCAGAGTTGCAGTGAGCTGAGATCACGCCACTGCACTCCAGCTTGGCGACAGAGCGAGACTCCATCTCAAAAACAAAACAAGCAAACAAGCAAACAAACAAACTAAAATAAAACAGTGGTGCAGCAAAAGTATTTTTTCAAATTCTTAAATAGCTTATCTTACTTCACTTTTTACAATGTAAAGTTATTATAAAAAGAGGAGAGAAGTTATTTTTATGAGCACCTACTTTGTGCTGCAGATGCTTTACTATTTTTTTGGTCTAACAGAAAATCTTCAAAGTGTTATGCACATTTTAAAGAGAACAGTATGGTTGAATAACTGGGCTAAGGTCACACAGTTAGAAATCATCAACGCCAGATTCAAACAGTATGTCTCCTTCCAAAGCTTCTACTCTTTCTCTCTAACGTATTGTGTTCTTTTAAAAAAATTATGGCCAATTTTAATGTACTTGTATTACCACTTTAAAATGGAAAACTGAATCTTTGCTTCTTTTGTCAGAATCTAAAGAGGAAGTGATTGCCATGGTCTGAACTAAGTGGAAATATAATAAGTGGGGTAAAATCAAAGTTGAGGGGCCAGATTCCAAAAGTTCCATTCAAACAGCTTTTTCCTGAGTTTGTGGAGTATAGAGATCAGCTTTGAGTTGGTGAAATTCGGAAACTTCTTACAAAATATGCAATAAATGAATCACAGAGATGTGATATAATCTTAACAAGGGGCAGGTCCTGTGATACCTAAACTATTGCTATCAGCTTTATACAATGCAGATTCATTAGCCAAAAAAGCAGCATTCACATATAAAAGTATGTAAATCCATCTATTTAATATACATTTGCAAATGCATTAAACATCCAGAAAATCCATTATGTGTAATGACTCATGCTTTATTAAATGCTTCCCACATGCAAGTAGTAGTCTAAAAGGGGAATTACAGATATTGAGACAACTGAAAGCCCTCTCGTATTCTGTGAAATGCAGTATTTTAAATGTGTGCTAGATGATGTTAGGGTCAAGGTTATATTCAGGGCCATGACATCCACACTTTGGTGCACAAAATGAGTTTCTGCCCCAAAGCACCTTCCTGAAAGGGTAAGTGAAGGCTTAAGAACAGACTTAGTTCTACCAAGCCCTATGTTTTTATTCAAAGTCGAGTTAGGCCAGAGCTCTTTCAGAGGAGAATGAAGTTCCTTTTTTGTCATCTTATATGAAGATTTTTTAATTTGTATTAGAAAAGTATAACCACCGCATCAATGATGATATGAATTTCCTTTTTAAAAATTAAACTACGCCAGGCACAGTGGCTCATGCCTGTAATCCCAAAACTTTGAGAGGACAAGATGGGTGGATCACTTGAGGTCAGTTCTTCAAGACCAGCTTGGCCAGCATGGCGAAACCCCATCTCTACTAAAAATATAAAAATTAGCTGGGTATGATGGCACATACCTGTAATCTCAGCTACTCAGAGAGCTGAGGCATGAGAATCGCTTGAACTGGGGAGGTGGAGGCTGCTGTGACCCGAGTTCACACTATTGCACTCCAGCCTGGTTGACAGAGCAAGACTCTGTCCCAAAAACAACAACAACAAAAAAAAATTAAACTACAGTGTAATTAAATCATATGTGTGTTTAACTATAAGAAATGTATTTTTAAAACTACTACAAGAGGTGATAAAACAAATCCAGGAAAAAATATGCAAATAATTAAAATTTAGAGATCACTGGTCTTGGGGAAGGAACATAAGCTCTGTAGTAAGACAACCATGATGTTCAAGCCAGCTCCTGTTGTGCTTTAGCAAGTCAATTAATTGTTCAGCTTCAGTTTTCTCTCATTCTATATAAGAATATGCTCTCCAAAGGATGGTAATGAGAATGAAACGAGATGCCTATGAAGTTGTCAACAGACCTTATGTTCTCATCCTTCATTTTTCTTTGTGCGAGTCTGAATACTTATTCATCCTTGCTGGCTTCCTGAATGGTGTTAACTCAAACTTCTGGGTTCTTGTGGGTATCATGCTCAGAAGGATACCCTGCTGGTCCTAATGGACTCAGTTGTCTTAGTTTTTTCAGCTTTAGTGACCCATGATTTTCATCTTTCCTATTGCACATCCCACTCACCTCACCACTCCCACAGTGACATTCCACGGAGCAGGTGTAAATATACACAGTCACACTCACATGCACTCACAGGTTCACACATTCATATTCACAGTACACACTCATATACACTCACACCGGTTCACACCCATTCACATAACCACTCACAAACTCACACGCATTTTCACTTACATTCACGTACATACATACACATGCATTCACACACACATTCACATATTCATACATTCACACTTTTGCACATATACGTGTGAAACACTGCGGCTACACAGAGCGACTCACTGTCCCTGTTTCCCTTCTGTATTCCTTTGTTCATTTTTGTACCTTTGTCCACAATTCCCTCTTACATCTCCTTCTACTTAAATCTTTTGTGTTCCTTTAGGTTTAATTAAAAAATCAACTTTCCTGTTAAGTCTTACATGATCACTCAACCAGACGTGACCTTACCTTTAAGTGTTTGTTTAAAATCTTTCGTAAAGTTGTAGATGCATTCTACCTTAAGATGTAATTCCTCATGTTGTTTGACTGAATATCAGATTGTAAAGTTTTGGAAGGCTATGATCATGTCTTATGTATCGTTTCATCCTCCACAATGATGGTCTTTATTATGTGGAAGAACTATAATCTTAGTTAACTTTAATGAAATAGAATCTTTCAGGTTCCAATCAATGGAGATGTGTTTAGAATATGTTAAATCACTTGGGGATAGATGTTTTAGTGATATACAACTTATTTTATCTGGATTTACTATTGTCAATCAAGGCAAAGAGAAATCTCTGGTTCTGTTGATCCAGCGAGTATAAGGTTTACATTCATAATCTAATTAGTAATAAACAGATATTTTGGGTCCCAAATTCAGCATTCCTCAAAAGTAGGAAATAGATATTCTGAGTCCTTTGAATATTACAGATTTCTCTCCAGTTCCTTCCTTGGACCAGTTGTTTCTATACCTCTTCTTCAGGTCAGTATTATTAGCTTCCAGGCATAAATTCAGTTGAGATGTATATCTTTTTATAAGGAATAACAATGTAAAATAATAAATATATCTTTATAAAATAGCCATACAAATATTACTACAAAAAAATATAGTGTGTGTCTGTTTCTACCCCAAGGAGTGTGTGCATTCTACAGATCAGCTGGCTCGAAGTCAGAGGGAAAGTGTGAATGAGCTGAGCATGCCCAGTCTTTTTTGCACTTATCCATCAAGTTAGTCATGCATATGGAGACGGTGGGGCTAAGTGATGGGAAAGAGAAAAGCAGGAGGTATATTTCTCCCATCTTTTTCCCTGAGGAGGAATGAAATAGAAATTCTCTCGTATCTGAAAAACCTGAAGAGTGGGAAATAAGTACTTTTTTATTTCTCCTCGTCCATTGGGCCTAAGAATTAAACCCCAGGGGTATAATTATCCTGCATAGGGGAGGGGTTCAGAAGTCTACCAGAACGGCCCTTCTTCCGCTTTCAGGTACTTCTGCCCCAAAAATTTACTTTTGCAATGAAATTTTAGGTACTTTCCTCAGACAATGATAGGCATTTCGCTTTTGTCCTTAGAAAGCTCTGAATTTGTTTCTCTAGGACTCCACTAGCCCCCAGATTTATACTCAAAACTATTTTCCATCCAAAATTAGGCCCCAAAAAAACTAGTATATCAAGATTTTGGTAGGAGGCCCCTGGGGAAAAATAATTTATCCATGCACACAGGAGAAATAATGTCGTCTCTTTACATTGAGAAAGAAAATAAGTGCCCTTGAGCTTAAGAAAAGTAAAACTATTCCTACATGTGGTCATCAACCTAATAAAATACAAGTTTTTTATTCAATTCTTTTAGCCAGTCTTTGTTTATGGTTCATATCTGATAGGCACCAAACCTTTTCCCAACACAGAGATACTGTGAAAAATAATATGCTTTCCAGAAGCCCGTTTCAGTCAAAAAGAAACGTTGAACCAATGTATGAAGAGACAGAGCTCACATGACCACAGTAATTTTATTATAAGTGTATACATACTATTGACTTGATAAATGTCAGTTGAGAAGCTCTGCTAGGTACTTGTCATATCTAAGAGATACTTGTGTTAGGAAATAGTTGTTGAATATATTTAGACTTTAGGTTCTATGCTGGTGTGCACTGGGCCATGAAAAGTGATTGGGTAGAGAAGGACTACAAGGCCCAGGATCTGAAGCCAAATCACAGTGGCACAAAGTTACAGGAAGGAATACAGCTGGCATAGGAAGAGGTATTACTTAGGTACTGCAGTTGCATGGGAAGTGTCTGAGGCGTTGAGTAGAGTGGAGAGAAGAAGGTTTAAAGTAAAGCAGGTAAGCCAGATTGGCATTTAAAACTATACAGGCGAATAAACCCAGGCTTCGTACACTTCGGGATTGGGGAGTGGGGGGAATACTGTGAAAAAGTGATAAAGCAGAGTGGCTAAGAAACAAGATCTGAGCAGTAATACTAAAAAAGCATGTCACACTCTGATGTCTTCATTCAAAGGAAGGATTATTCAGATAGAAATGGCTAATCATTACAAATTGTCAGAAATCTCATTAAGATCCTTCATAGCTTTATCACTGTGACCGAATTCTTCGTATTAAAGGTAAGAATCTCCCTTTTACTTATCTGGCACTCAATTACTTGCAAAGGGATGTGCATGGTTATTGCATCCTCTGTAATACAGAACGAAAAAGCAATATAGAGACTGATGGCCATGGTCTTCTCACTCATAGTCTTTTACTTTTCTCACCAGCACTACTATCTTAGTTTCCACTGGTAAACAGAGCACAGAAATTACATAATTACCTGAATAATTTAGACTAGAAAAAAGTGCTATGAATTACAGGAGCTCTTTCAAAATTTCCCAAACATGAAATGTTTTTACTCTTTCCTTTTTTCTTATTCTTAGTGATCTTAGACAGGCTCATACATCTCTGTTTATGGAAAATGATTAACATGGACTCAACTGGGGAGAAATCAAATTATACAGTTAATAAAACCTAAAGCTTCAATCTATGCTAAGTAACAATGTAGCACCAGGGAAAATTAATTACTGCATTTTATAGTGAAAGGAGTCAGACGTGTCAAGTTTGAATTTAGCCTTAGGAACTACAACAAATTTCAGTTCTTTTGTGACTGAATTTTTAATATACAACATTACTCAAAATAATGTAGCCGTATTCTATAACTGTAACTAGCCTTTTAAAAGTTTCTAAGAATTAAATCCTTAAATTGCTTGAATTTTTTGTAGGAATCTTTTCAGGTTCATTGTGTAAATTCGAGTCATTCCTTCAGTCCTAGCTGTGAACTATCACTGATTGGTGAAAAATTGTTAAAATTGCCCCATTTCACAAGAGTGTTTAAGTGATTTTGATACTTCTAAAGAGATTCTCAAAATGCCCTGATGCTGAGAATTTATATGTAATCATTGCCAAATACAGCATAGTGCAGTATTTAAGAGCTAAAATGAGTAGTTGTCAATGGAGGCAGATTACTAACAATTGAGAATAAACCAGTCATTTATAGACTTAAAATTATAGTGTATTTTTCTATTATTTTGTATGAACTAGATAAACTGATATCCTGAGAAGTTTACATTTTCCTGTCTTTTTAAGTGGTACTAAATAAACCTAGGCAACAAAAAAAAAATTCATATAATATGTGATTGTTAGTCTCTGTCTTATAATCACAGGATCATTTTGAATGAAGAGGTTATACAGGTCTTTGAGTGAAGGTTTCTGTCTTGTAGGCACATCCAGCCTTTGCTTGAACACAAAGCTGAACGAATTCACTACTCAGCACACCACTCCTTCCACCAGGGAGGATCTCTAATGCTTGGTAACTGGTCTGCCTTACCATCTAGACAAAGTCCTCAGCTTGAATCTTTGGCAAACTTTCAGGAGTTAACTATAAAAAATGAGTCTGATCTCTAGAATTTTGATGTCTCTTTAATTATAAGGATCCCACTTATTCCTTTCTTCACCAGACAATCCAACCCAAAGGCTCTCGGAGTTCCCCATTTACCATAATTTTTAGATCTCACAACCACGCTGGACAGAGAGTCACAATGTAGTTTAATAAATGTCTATTTTTCAGATAAAAACTCCAAAAGGGTCTGATCAGAGAACTGTAAAAGAATCCTTTAAGTGTATGAGATTTGGAGTCATATAATTCCTTATGTCCGCTGCAGGAAAATAGGTAGTTACTTTGTTATTTCTTCATTGAGATAGCTTAACAAAATTGACATATAAGTTAAAATTGTATCACAATATTTTTCTCCATGTGATTTCCAATTTCATATTGGGCATGATGACATGCAATTACATAGTGTAAATTCAAATGGCTAATTTGCTTACAACTGTGAACAGACAAACATTTTGATTAAAATTATTAAGGTATTTATTTTCACAAGACTTCTCAAGTCACCTTCTATACCCTTAAGGTGAGGATCATCAATATGCAAGAAAAACATATTGATAGATAATGATCTCTTTGTATAGACAAAATGAAATAAAAATGAGTAGGAAGGAAGTGTATATTTTAAATAAGAAAGCATTAGTTACGGCTAATGCTGCTGCAATATCAGCACCATTACTGTTATAGAATGAACTGCTACTTTGCCCAGCACCCCCATCCCTACCCTCATCTTGCTACCATTGCAATGAAATTATTGAATTGTTTGTTTCTTTCCCAATATTTGTGTCTTAAACTTCTAATTCTGTCTTTCCTTATACTTCTTGAGTGATTACCCCCTCCTCTTAAAAGTGTTTCTTAAAAGTAATAATGAATATATTTTTTTGTTTCTTAACATTTTCTTTGGATAGTAACCTTTCTACCAGTAGCCTTTTGCCTTTGTGTGTTATAAAAGCTGCAAAGTGCTTTCATTTGGAAGCAATCCCAATGAAATAGATATATATACTTAAAAGTGTTTTATTTAGACTTAGAAGTTTGTTTATATTTGTTCCCACAAATTCTAAGCAGTATTGATCTATGTGCTTGCCAGGATAAAACAAGACAAGAGACAAATCTTACTTTAAAAATTTCTCTATGAAAATAAATTACAACTAAAATACCTTTGAAAGCTTCTTCATCCAAATGCATGACAAATGTAACTCTACTGTAAATGCAAGGTACGATGAATTTTGGATTAGAGTTGGCAAACTACCTAACAGGACATATCACGGTCCTTTATGGTGCTAGGTGAGTTTCTAAAGAGCATTAAAAGTTTTTTTGAAATTGTGTGAATTATGTGTCCACCATTTCCTATTCTAGTGCTTCTTCCTAAAGAAACTCTCCAAAATACCAAATATAGTGGTTTGGCAGTGATTGATAGGGTGGCCATGAGAATTTCCTTGAGAGGCAACAAGTTACAGTAGGAAGTCAGACAAAAATTGATTTGAAATCTATTCTTATCTTTAATAAAAATAACTTGATGCAGTTATATGTACACTCTCATTTTCATTTTTTCTTCTGTTAAATAAGAAAAATAATCTCTACCTCCAAATTTTGCTGTAGCATACACTAGATAATGAATACATAAATTTTATTTCTTTTGTAGTACACATTGCCTCAAAGTTAACAATAAGTTGCAGAATTTATAATAAAGTAGGAGATACACTTGTCATCTTTAAAATGAAAAGATTTATAGAGATTTTACAGAGAAATTTACTGCTAATTAGTATTTCATTTCATCTCCAATTATAGCCATTCTTAATAACTAAAAAATGACTATGAAATTCATCATCAATAACATCAACACTTGGTTCATCTCTATCTTGTCATTACCATTTTGTGGTCGTGTTTCCATAAATTATTCTCTTCCAGAGACTAAAATAAACAGAGAAAAGGTCATAAAACTTTATTAGCATCTCTGGAAACAAATTGAACCAAGAGACATTTTGAACTATCGATCAAAATGAGATCAGGTTTCAATTCAATTCTATGGACAAGTTAAAATCTCTGGAGCCCAGCACCCATGCACACCACCTGGAGCCTAAGGACCAGTCCTCCTAGAGCCTGCCTCTAGTACCAGCAGCAACCTTGCTTGCTCCACTGGCAGAGTCACTGCACAACCATGCATGTGCCTCAAGAGCTTGAGAGCCAGCTCTTTCAGCAACTCTGTCTCCAGAAAAGATATGTCACAGCCTCCACAAACAACCAAAGCCTAGGCCACTGAAGCACTTGCAAACACCACGAACATTGATTACAGACAATGAAATCATTAGGAGACTATATCATGGTGTCCACACAAAGCCAAAGCCAAAGTACTCTACCCAACCAACACCATAGATACATGTACATGTAAAAAATGAACAAACAAAACATTTTCCTAAAAAAGGTTCTCCATATAATAGGAAAAAATAACTGTTTTACCAGATGTGCAGCTATCAATGTATAGATAAAAGAAACATAAACAAGCAAGTAAATGTAAACATGATACCTCCAAAGAAACACAGCCAGTAACAGACCCCAAGGAAAAGAAAATATACTGAAATGCCTAAAATGTAATTCAAAATAATTATCTTAAGGAAACTCAGTAAGATACATGAGAACATTGGTAGACAATTAAACAAAATTAAGCAAACAATTCATGATCTGACTGGGAAATTCAATAGAGACAGCTCTAATAATAAAAAACCAAACAGAAATCATATTTGAAGATTTTCATGAATAAAATTAAAAGTACAATTGAGCACTTCAATAATAGACTAGATAAACAACAAAGGAATTTCTGAACTTGAAGATAAGTCTTTTGAAATAAGCCAATCATACACAGAAAAAAAGAATAAAAGCCTATGTTACATATGGATACAGTTAAGTAAACAAATATTTGCATTTTGGGAATTCTAACAAAAAAAAAAAAAGATTGGAAAGGGCATAGAAAACCTATTTAATGAAATAATAGCTAAAAACTTCCCAAGTTTTATAAGAGATATAGACATCCAGATCCAAGAAGCTGAATGTCTCCCAAATATAATCAACCCAAAATTGTCCGCTCGGAGGCATATTAAAGGAAGGTAGGAGGAAGGCAGGAAGGAAGGAAGGCAGGAAGGAAGGAAGGAAGGAAGGAAGGCAGGCAGGAAGAAAGGCAGGAAGGAAGGCAGGCAGGCAGGAAGAAAGGCAGGAAGGAAGGAATTCTTAAAAACCAAAGCAAATAGAGAATTCTAAAAATAGCAAAAAAACAAACAAGCAAAGAAAAAATCAAGTCACACATAAGGGAATCCCCCATCAGACTAACATGAGATGTGTTGGCAGAAACTTTACTGACCACAATAGTATGAGGTAATATATTCAAAGTGAAGAAGAAAGGAAAGAAGGAAGGAAGGAAGGTAGGAAGGAAAGCAGGAAGGAAGGCAGGCAGGAGGAAGGAAGGAAAGAGGAAGGAAGGAGAGGCAGGCAGGAAGTCAGGCAGGCAGGCAGGCAGGCAGGCAGGAAGGCAGGAAGAAGGCAGGAAGAAGGCAGGCAGGAAGGCAGGCAGGCAGGAAGGAAGGAAGGCAGGAAGGCAGGCAGGAAGGAAGGCAGGCAGGAAGGAAGGCAGGAAGGCAGGAAGGAAGGCAGGAAGGAAGGAAGGAAGGAAGGCAGGAAGGAAGGCAGGCAGGAAGGCAGGCAGGAAGGAAGGCAGGCAGGAAGGAGGAGGGGAAGGCAGGAAGGAAGGATGGAGGAAGGAAGGAAGGAAGGAAGGAAGACTAGAAGGCAGGCAGGAGGGCAGGAAGGCAGGAAGGCTGGAAGGAAGGAAGGAAGGCTGCTAGCCAATAATGCTATGCCCTGGGGAAGCTATTCTTCAGAATTGAAGGTTAAATAAAGTTTCACTTAGAGAAGCAAACACTGACATAATTCATTACCATCAGACCAGCCATACAAAAAAAAATGCTTATAGGAGTTCGTTATCTGAAAGTTAAAGGATGATATCTACCATTATGAAAACATACAGAAGTATATAACTCACTGGTAGAACAGATTTACAAATAAGACAGAAAAAAGAATCAAATGATATCACTACAGAAAACCAGCAAATGGCAAAGATGAAGAATAAGAAAAGAAGAAAGGAGTAAAGAATATATAAAACTACCAGAAAACAATGAACAAATGATGGGTATAACTCCCCCATCTATCAATAACAACCTTGACTGTAAACAGTTTAGGTTTCCCAATTAAGAGAAAAGACAAGATCCAACTATATGCTGCCTACAGGAAACTAACTTCAACTGTAAAGACACACATAGATTCTAAGTGAATAAATGGGAAAATATATTCTGTGCAAACAGAAATCAAAAGCATGCAGGAGTTGCTATACTTAGACAAAATAGTAAGTAAAAATCATAAAAAGTGATAAAGAAGATTATTATATAATAATAAAAATATCAATTTAGCAAAAGGACATATCAATTCTAAATATACATGAACCCAAGAATGGAGCACCCAGATATATAAAGCAAATATTATAAGTGCTAAAGAAAGAAGTAGACTATAATACAATAATAGTTGGAGAATTCAAAATACTACATTCAGCATAGGACATATTATCTAGATAGAAAATCAACAAAGAAACATTGGACTTGAACTGCACTATACAGCAAATGGGCATAACAGAAAATTTGCAGGACACTTCATGTAATTACAGAATACATATTCTTCTCATAAGCACATGAAACATTCTCCAGGATAGACCACATGTTAGGTCACAAAACAAGTCTCAGCAAATTTTTAAAAATTTAAATTATGTCAAGTATCTTGTCAGACCACAACAGAATAAAACAGAAATAAATAACAAAAAAAGAAACATTGGAAACTATACATATACATGAAAACTGAACAGCATTCTGCTGAGTAACCAATGAAGAAATTATGAAGAAAAAATTATTGAATCAAATGAAAATGGAAACACAACATACCAAAATCTATGGGATACAGAAAATGCAATACTAAGCAGAAAGTTTATAGTAATAAATACCTATATCAAATAAGGAAAAGGTGTTCAAATAACCTATGTATCTCCAGGATCCAGGGAAACAAGGAAAACTAAACCCAAAGTTAGTAGGAGAAACGAAATAAATATCAGAACAGAACTAAATGAAATAAATAAAAATACAAAGAGCAACAAAATGAAAAGTTGCTCCCTTGAGAAGAAAATCAAAATCAAGAATCCATGGTGCAGACTAAGGGAAAAGGAGAAAAGACCCAAATAAATAAAATTAGAAATAAAAAAGAAGACATTACAATTGATAAAAAGAAATACAAAGAAGCACAGACTATTACGAAAAACTCTATGCCAACAAATTGAAAAACCTAGAGGAAACAGATAAATTTCTTGACACATAACATACCAAAATTGAACCAGGAAGAAATAGAAACCTGAATAGATCCATAATAAGTAATAAGACTAATCAACAATAAAGTCTCCCAACAAAGTAAAGCCAGGCTTCACTGCTGAATTCTACCAAACTTTTAAAGAACTAAAACCAATTATCAAACTATTTCAGAAAAACTGAAAAGGAAGGAGTTCTTTCTAGCTAATTATGCAAGGCCAGCATTACCCTGGTACCAAAACTAGAAAACAACACCAAAATATGTTCATCTATGCATTGATGTGCATCTGATGTACATGGATGCAAACATCCTCAACAAAATACTGGAAAACTGAATCTAACATCACACTAAAGATAATAGATGATAATCCAGTAAGATTTATCTCAAGGATGCTAGGAAATTTCAACATATGTAAATTAATAAATGTGATTTATTATATGAACATAATTAAGGATAATAACCATGTGATCTTCTCAGTAGATGCAGAAAAGTATCTGATAATATTCAGCATATCTTCATGATAAAACAGCTTTCCACAAATTAGGTATAAAAGAAACATGCCTTGACAGAATGAAGGCCCTATATGACAAAGCCACAAAGAACATCACACCTAATTGGGAAAAGCTAAAAGCCTTTCCTCTAAAAAACTGAAACAAGATATGAATGCCCACTTTTACCTCTCTTATTCAATATAGTCCTAAAATTTCTAGTAATTAGACAAGAGAAAGAAAAAGGGGCATTCAAATTGGAAAAAAGGAAGTTGAATTGTCCCTTTTGGCAAATAACATTTTTTGCACTACTTTTTATTATAAAATTTTGCATTATTTTTTATTTAGAAAAACCTAAAGTTTCCACCACACATCTCTTAGAATTAATATATTCACTAAAGTTACAACCTATAAAATGAACATACAAAAATCAGCAGTGTTTCTATACACCAGTAACAAAGTAGGTAAAAAAGAAATTGTGAAAGCAATCTGAGTTAAAATAGCTACAAAAATAAATAGCTAGATATAAATTCGGCCAAAAAGATGAAAAATCTCTACAATAAAGAACAGTAAAATGCTGGTTTAAAAAATTAACAAGGACCCAAAAAAGTAAAAAGACATTCTATATTCATGGATTGGAAAAATTAATATGACTAAAATGACCATAATATCCAAAGCAATCTACAAATTCAATGCAATTCCTATCAAAATACCAATGACATTCTTCAAAATTCTAATATATCAATAGAACCACGAAAGACCTCGAATAGTCAAAGCAATTCTGGGTGAAACAAACAAACTGAAGGCACTATATTATCTGACTTTAAAAATATATATGCTACAAAGCTATGGTAACCAAAATCAAAATATTACAGTATTGGTTTGAAAACTGGCACATAGACCAGTAGAACAGAATAGAGAACCCAGAAAAAAATTTATGTATTCACAGCTGACTGAACATGCATTGGAAAAGGATAGACCTTCAATCCATGGTGCTGAGGAAATTGGGTAACTATATGCAGAAGAATGAAACTAGACTTCTCTCTCTCACCATGTCCAAAAATCAACTCAAAATGGGTGAAAGACTTAAATGTAATACCTGAAACAAAAAAACTGTTAGAAAAATATAGGGAAACTGTTTCATGACATAGGTCAAGGCAAATATTTTATGGATAAAACTTCAAAATGCACAGTCAATGATACCAAAAGTAGACAAATGGGAGTATGTCAGACTCAAAGCCTTCTGCACAGCAAAGGAAACCACCAAAAGAGGGAAGAGACAACCAGTAGATGGGAGACATTATTTGTGAACTATTTACACAACAAGAGATTAATAACCAGAATGTACAAAGAACTCAACTCAGTAACAACAACAAATAATAATAATTTAAGATAAGCAAAGAATCTGAATAGAAAATTTTTAAAGAAGATATACAATTGGCCCATAAACATATGAAAAAACAATCAACTCCACTAATAATCAGGGAAAAGTAAATCAAAACTACAATAAAATATCATCACCCCCCCCCCCCCCCCCCAGTTAGAATGACTATTATAAAAAAAGGTAAAAAATAAATGGTGGTATGGATTAAAAGAAAAGGGAACTCTTACAAACTGTTGGTGAGAAGTTAATTAGTACAGCCATTGTGGAAAACAATGTAGCGTTTCCTCAAAAAACTAACAATAGAACTACCAACAATTCCTCTACTGGGTATTATCCAAAAGAAAGGGAATCAGCATATCAAAGAGATATCTTTACCCCCATGTTTATTTCAGCACTATCCACAAGAGCGGAGATAAAGAATCAACCTAAATGCCTATTAAAAGATGAATAGATAAGAAAATATGGTATATATATAAGAGGCTGGGCACAGTGGGTAACTCCTGTAATCTAGGCGGTTTGGGAGGCCAAGATGGGTGCATCACCTGAGGTCATGAGTTCCAGACCAGCCTGACCAATATGGGGAAACCCCATCTCTACTAAAAATACAAAAATAAGCCTTGTGTGGTGGCATGTACCTGTAGTCCCAATGTCTCAGGTGGCTGAGACAGGAGAATTGCTTGAACCCAGGAGGCAGAGGTTGCAGTGAGCCAAGATCATGCCACCACACTCCAGCCTGGGCAACAGAGTGAGACTCTGTCTCAAAAAAATATATATATATGGCATATATACACAATGAAATACTATTCAGTATAAAAAGAACGAAACCTTGTCATTCCTGAAACCACGGATGAGCTTGCAGAGAAATAAGTCGGGCACAGAAAGATAAATACTGCTTGTTCTCATTGGTATGTGTGAGCTAAGTAAGTTGATCTCATAGAAGTGGAGAGTAGAGTTCCAATCATTAGACATTGAGAAGAATCAGGGGAGAGAAGGATAGGGAGACGTTGGTTAATGAATTAAAATTTACAGATAGATGGGAGGAATAAATTTTAGTGTTTTCTAGCATTGCAGGGTGACTTTAGTTAACAATCATTATTGTTTATTTTCAAATAGCTAGAACGGAGGATATTGAATGTCTCCAACAAAAAGAAAGGATAAATATTTGAGGTGATGGATATGCTAATTATTCTTATTTGATATGTGAATCAAAATATCACTATCCCATACAATTATTACGTATCAACTGAACAAAGAAGCAAAACTAATTTTTGGAGGCAAGCACAAATGCTATACAAATCATCATTTCTGACTTTGGAAAAATGATAATGACAGTACCAGGATTGGGTTGCCCATTTAGGGACAATAGTGACTGGCAGTAATGGTGGGGAACTATTGAGGAGGACATTACCTTGTTCCTTAAATGTCTCTAAGGCCTCAATATCATCAGCATCTTTGTGCCATCATGCTGATAAAAAAAATATTCACATATATGTGCTTTTAGCATAGGTAAAATTGTGGTCTCAGGTTGAGTTCTTGAATGGCAGTAACATCTCTGGAAATACAACCTGTTCATTGAAAACTGAGCCTCTAGCATGAATGCAGCTAACTTTTCCAAGCTCTTAGGAAAAGAAATACTAGCAATATGGGAAAAGATACCGGTGAGGAGGGGACAACCAGGAAAGTGAGAAAACAGCAGGAAAAGCTGCCTGAAAAGGTTTCAGTAGGTCGAAACTATAAAGTCAGTGAGAAGTTGATCTTTCATTATCGTAACCAGCTGAGAAAATTCTGCCTCTAGCATCTTCTAGTAAAGGTGTGAAAGAGAGAAGAGAAGATTCATTTTGCCAAACTTAGATCCCACTCATAGCTGATGAGTTCTAACTTTAGTGGTTGAAAAATAAAATTGAGACTTTCGTGCCTTGGAACTTTGATGAACTTTAACATAGCATGGAGACTTCCTTATTGAATTTTTTCCCGTTTCCTATTTTTCTTTTCATTTCCATCCTCTCCCTCTGCCCCTCCCTCCTTCCTTCCTTCCTTCCTTCTATCTTTCTTCCTTTTTTTCCTTTCTTACCTTTCAGTGCATTACAAGGATCACTCTAAACAAAATTCTTTGTATTTTAGCAGCAAACTTTCTTCTCTGGTTGAGAGTTGGTATGCACTTCTTGAGAAGGAACAGTGAACATATTGGGTTTAACACGTTCCTTTACTCTTAAGAAAAAAGCAACTGACTAAGACAATATTGCTATTCATGCATATAAGGAAGTACCAGGTATAGCATTGTGAGATTTGGAAAGGAATGAAATTAATCAGGAAAAGCTTTTGGTAAAGGTTAACTCAAAGTATTAATTCAAATGAGTAGAGAGATATGCAGAATATTAACAGGAAGTTATGAGGAGGCTTTCATAAAAATTGCAATATTTGTAGGAATACTCAGAATGCAAAACGTATAGACCAATGACAGACAACATAAAACATTTATCAGGACCAAGAAGGCAATCAGAATAAGACTTAGAAAAGTGGCCTTTGTTGGCACATGGACATGAACATTGTCTTTGTTGGTACATGGACATGAGAAACCCGTTTTCAGGCAAAATAAAACATATAATAGCAATGAACTTTAAATATTTTACATCATATCTTTAGTGACTCTTTCCACATAATCAGAAGAAATACATTTTGCTTTTAAAACACTAGCTTTTTAATTTTTTTATTTAATTTTTTTTTTGAAATGGTGTCTCGCTCTGTTGCCCAGGCTGGAGTACAGTGGCAAGATGTCAGCTCACTGCAACCTCCATCTCCTGGGCTCAAGCGATTCTCCCGCTTCAACCTCCTGAGTAGCTGGGACTACAGGTGCATACCACCACAGACCGGCTATTTTTATTTTTGTATTTTTTGTATTTTAGTAGAGAAGAGTTTCACCAAGCTGGCCGGGCTGGTCTTGAAGTCCTGAGGTGATCCACCTGCCTCAGCCTCCCAAAGTGCTGGAGTTACAGACATGAGCCACAGCACCCAGTCAGAACATTAGCTTTTAGAAAGGCAAATGCCACTGGACTTTACTCATGTGTTTTTAGAGCTATGGTTGTTATGTTTTCCATGCTCACAGAAATATTTTCTAAAATCTTTCCTAAATAAGTAATATTGGGAACCAAGAGCTGGAGGTAACCCTAGTTATGGTATCATATTGAATTATGATATATAATCAGCCAAATCCCAAAGTTACCCATAGTTGAAGACTCTGGAACAAAGTAGGTACAAGAATATATATCTCATCGCCCATCTACTTCTCTCCAGTTCATAATATAGTGGAATGAATCACACCTTTGAATTTTGGAATGGGTAGATATAAACTTCTTTCTGTTCTTGGCTGCATTTCTATAAAGGTAGCTTTCATTCAACTTGTTAAATAAAGCACATTTGTAATTTTGCCTATCTTCTCAAAACCATACTTTCTCAGCTGTTCTTCCTCACATCTTGAACAATATAATTTGCTTTCACTGATTTTCCTATGCTATCAGGATAACTTTATCATTGGGGGTTTTATATGTAGAAGTGGATTTGCATAGATCTATGGAAGTATTACCAGAAAAAAATGCTATATTTAGAGGTAGAATGATAAATTCACCAGCAGAAAACATGTCATGAATAATAACAATTTTAAAGAATTTTTCAGGGTTTTCTGTGAATGAGTGTCCACATGTAGATACTAGCAGTGTGATACAGAACAGTGCTATCTGATGACAATTTAAAATTTAATCCCATATATGTTGATTGTAAATAAATAAGAGTTCATGAAAATATGTGATTCTTGATGTCAAATATAGCCTCCCCCACTATTCCATCTCCTGCATCCTTTGCTAATTACAGGATGTTATTCATCATGGAATTTTCTATTTATCCCAGTCATAAAGATGAAATGCATATCGTTTTGTTAATGTAAATATTTATACTTCCCGGGGTATGTTTTGTTTGTTACAATTTGCTTTTTTTATCTTAAATGTACTTGCCTGGCATTCCTCTAATGTCATCAACAGAAATACATTTTAAGGTAAGGAGAATGCTGACTTAATCCCATTCTTAACTCTGAAAGAATTAAAAGCACTGTTCCGTCACGGTTTCTGCCTTGGAGAACTCAGGAGAGTAGTCTGGGGGTAATAAAGGTCAAGCACTCTGAATTTATAATAATAGCATCTGTGTTACCAACTTCATCATGACTACTATTAAATACAGCACCTGTACTCGTTGCACCACATGTGTCCTGGGCAGACCACCCACTTCTACAAGAGAAGGATTAGTTACATTGTACCTTTTGGTTCATATTTAATGGTACTTGTGGTCTCTTATCCATCAAAAACCTTTCAATAACCAGTACTTATTGATCTGGCACTTAGGTCCCTCTTCAGTCTATCCCTGATGTATCTTTCCAATGCTATTTTATACTACTGTTAATAAAATCCCATCTCGTAAGTATAAGGCTACTTATTGGTACTTAAAAATACAAGTTGTAGCTCTATAATTTTGATTATTGGTCCACTTTACTTAAAATAGTCTTTTTTTTCCCAGGCTATGGGTCTATCTAAGCCCAGCTCTTCCTCCAGATTCCAGCTAGAGTTTCCAGGCATCTTACCCTCTGAATTCTTGTGCATAGATTGTCCACACCACTTTTTAAGTACTTATCAAATACTTCCTTATATTGGTACATTTCATCTTTATACCTAGTTTCCCAAAAGAGACAATAAGCCCCATGATGTCATATACGCTGTCTTATATAGATTCACATCACATCATTATGGCCTAGTAGTGTGATTTACATATGGTTTAGGAATTATTAATATTTGTATAACTAACTTGATAACTCTATCCTTATTGCCATTTAGTAAGAAGTGTATTTCTAGCCTTTTAGTAACCACGCTGCCTAGAAATGGGAAGTTACTTATTTTTAATATTATTATAAAAGAAGAAGGTAATAGAAAACTCCAGAAATCTAAAAAAAATTTTTATATTTTTAAATTGCAACTCAAAATTTCTCACTCTCACATTCCACCTTCAAGTCTCTGCAGTCTAGCCTCCATTACTTACTATCATAACAGTCATACGCATGTATGCTTTGCTCTTCAAATATCATAAGCTGGAAAAGTAAATTTCAGCTTTTTATTGAAATTCTGAAATGTCATTAGTATCATTTTCTCATTTACTTGTCAACTTTCATTTTTTTTAATCAAATGCTTATTATTTGTTGAGCAATTAGGCTTCTTACATTGACCTGAACACATACAGGCCCTGTCAGAAACAAATTTTAGTGCTAATAACAGCTTTCATGTAACACATCATCAGACCCTGTTATTTTGAAAAAATGACACGACCAAAAATGGGGTCCTTTAATCTGAACTTTTTGAAGATTTACTAGGAGAGATGAATGAATAAATTAACACAAAGATTTTTTGTCACTATGCTGATGTGAACATATAATTATGAAAGTTTTCTTTAGATTTAAAAGTTTTAGTATCTTAACAATTTTGAGTCCCTTTGCATGTTTTTTCCTATGAATACGTCCAGAGTGTAAAAGGTTCTGTTTGTGGTTTTCTACCTTATTTTTTGACATTGAGACTTGTGGTTTGTGTTAAAAGTCGTAATTTTGAGCTGAAAATTACAAAGTATACAGGAATTAAATAACCTGCTGATATACATGACACGGATCACGCCGAGGAATTCCTGTTATATTTAAAAGGGGACTTCAAGAAGACCTTTATGTTGTCTGTTTTACAAGAAAGAATTTCTATTTTGTAGTTAAAACATTGCACATGTGCACAAACACACAGAGACTTCTTGTTTAAATGTCTATAGGAAAACAGATGAAAGTATAAAATAATACTAGAAAATTTTCATTTAATGATAGCTGGTTGAAGGTGTACACTGATTTATATTTTATTCTAAAATGCCACCAAAGTGATATTAAAGAATTAAAAGTGAGACAAGAAGTGTCAGCAATTTTTAGAAGATTGAAAGTAGACAGAGGATTGGCAAGTGACTTAGCAGAAAGGAAAACCCCAGAACTTATGAACACGAATAGGAAGATTCCAATGTACAAATTGGGCAGTTAACATACTCCAACAATAGTATTTGGAAATGGAAGGAATGTGTGAGGTAGAGGACTGAAAACTAGAATAGTTTGAATAATCTGTTTAAGGAACAGGTGGCTTGTCCTAGGCTCTTCTAATGGTCTATCCATCAGGCTTCTCCCCCCAAATAGGCAAGGCTTTTGAGGCACAAGTCAGCATCAGCAGTTTCTAATGCTATGGATTAAATTAAAATCTGCATACTGAAAAAAATTAAAACTGCATACTATGTAGCAAGACCACCAGCTCCATCCCAGTTCAGCCCCAAAATGCTGTGGTCTGGTGCCTAATCATAGGAAGACTTGTAGACCAAAGGCAAAATCCTACAGATTCCTATAGATAGAACATTTGGAAGGCACTGCCTCATCATCTTATGTGAAAGACAACAAATGACCAGCACATCAATGTATAACAAAGCACCAATCAAGTTTTAGCTCCTCCTACTTAATATGAAAAGACAACCAGAGATCACCAGACTTTAAAGGAAGGCTCCAACATGAAAGTCAAAGATAAGAATAAACATAATAGGCTGGGCGCAGTGACTCATGCCTGTAATCCCAGCACTTTGGGAGGCTGAGGCAGGTGGATCACCTGAGGTCGGGAGTTCGAGACCAGCCTGACCAACATGGAGAAACACCATCGCTACTAAAAATAAAAAATTAGCCGGGTGCGGTGGCATATGCCTATAATCCCAGATACTCAGGAGGCTGAGGCAGGAGAATTGCTTGAACCTGAGAGGCGCCATTGCATTCCAGCATGGGCACCAAGAGCAAAACTCCATCTCAAAAAAAAAAAAAAAGAATAAACATAATAGAAAATTTTCAAATCATCCCCCACTGGCCTCACTGGCTGTTCCCACTGTTGGGAATGCTCTTTCTCATCTTTGCTCTGTTCACTTCTTCACTGCATTCACTGGTTGCTGTACAAATGTAAGATACTGAGATACCTTTTCTTACCATTACCTCTAAAATAGTGTTACCCACTCCCTCACCCCCACCCAATTCTTGGTCATTCTATTTCTTTACTTGAATTTATTTTCCTCATTATATTAATCACTACACAGATATTTTGGTATATTTCCATATTTGTTGTCCATCTCCTCCATTCCAAAATAAACATTCATAAGTGCAGGAATATTGTCTATGACACATAGACAATAATTTTTTTAAATATTTACTTTTATATTTAGTGACAATAAGTAACTTGGATCAAGCAAAAGCAATGAAGAAAATACAATTTTAAAACTCTGATAATTCAGAAAACTAAGAAAACTTATAGCCAAGACATAATTAAAAGAATAGCTGTATAAAAAGAACAATTAAATAATAATTAGCTCTTAGAAGTTCAAAACATTAAAAAATGTTAAATAGCTATTAGACTAGGAAGACTTGATAAAGAAAATCTCAGAGACTAAAGAGAAATGAAAAATATGAACAGTCAGGAAACAAAAGATAAGAAGGTGAGAGATCAGTCCTGGAAGTCAAATGCCTGACTAACAATTTCCTGTAGTAACAGAAAGAGTAGGATGGAGGGAAAAATTAAGGATATAATGCAATAATATTTTCTAGAATATAAATAAAGTGGCCATGTATTTAAAGGCCCACAGATGCTCTACAAACTAAATGAAAAAACAAAAACAAAAACCAACCCAACTTTTTCCTTTAGAGAATTTCAGAACTTGGAGCTAAATATATTTCCTACATAAAGAAACCTTGGGGCTGGATACGGTGGCTCATGCCTATAATCCCAGCACTTTGGGAGGCCAAGGTGGTAGATCACTTGAGGCCAGGAGTTTGAGACCATCCTGGCTAACATGGTGAAATGTCATCTCTACTAAATATACAAAAAATAGCCATGTATGGTGGTGCACACCTGTAATCCCAGATACTTGGGAGGCTGAGGCAGGAGAATCACTTGAACTCGGGAGGCGGAGGTTGTAGTGAGCTAAGATTATGTCACTGTACTCCAGCCTGGGCAACAGAGTGAGACTCCATCTCAAAAACAAAAACCAAAACAACAAAAACAAGAAACCTCAAATATATGAACGGAAACCAAAATAACTGTAGACTATATATACATTTTAAAACCTAAAAATAACCTAATATTTTGTATTATTAATGGATATGTAAATAGTAAAACTGTTAAAAAAGTCATGTGAACACTAATTCTAAAATCATGCTAGTAATTATCCGTGAAAAAGAAGTGAGGAAAGTAATATTTATGAGAAGTACAGAGAAGGCATAATTTATATGTATAAAATATTATTTTAAAAATGACTTCATTCTGGGCATGGTGGCTCACACCTGTACAGAATTCCAGCACTTCGGGAGGCCGAGGCAGGTGGATCACTAGAGGTCAGGAGTTTGAGACCAGCCTGGCCAAATGATGAAACTCTGTCTCTACTAAGAAAAACAAAAATTAGCCAGATGTGCTCACTTGAACCCAGGAGGTACAGGTTGCAGTGAGCCAAGATTGTGCCACTGCACTCCAGCCTGGGCAACAGAGCAAGACTCTGTGTAAAAAAAAAAAAAAAAAAAAAAAGACTTGAAGCAAATATAGCCTAAGGAAGGTTTAATGAAACTGGGTAGTGGGTATAATGACATTACTATAATATCCTTTATACTCTTCAATGATTTTGGAAATATATCATTACTTTTTTTAAAAAAGGGATGCAAAATACCAAAAGAAAGAAAGAATGGAAACAGTTTACATTTTTTAAAAATGTAGGGAAGCAAAATGATATCAGACTTCTTAACTGCAAAATAGAAACTAGACCATAATGGAGAAATTTCCACATGATTCTGAGAGAAAATCATATTTAACCAAGCAATATATGTGTCCATCCAAAATATCAGTCAATTAATATAAAAATGGAATGAAGGCACATTCATCAGACTAAAGAAGCTAGTGATTAACATGGTCTGCAAAACAAGAGAAGAAACCAATTAAGAGAAAGACATGGGAAATGTTAAAGAGAAATTATCACAACATTTGTTGAAGAGTGACAAGATGGATTTTATTTGAACTACTGCAGTAGGGAAGAGAGGCTTCAATATAGAACTGACATCATCTCCAAGTTAAACAAGTGAAGAACACATTATCCAAGACCATTGCAAGTGGAGAGAAGACCATGGCAGTAGAGGAGAGACTGAACTCAGTTTCACTGAAAAGAAAGCAGAAGGATTATTAAATGCTGAAGTGAACCAATAGAGTACCATAGCGGGGAGGTTGGTGAATGTGTTTCGACCATCTGAGTTTGCTAATTGCCCCTTCTCAGAGTTAGGCTCCTAAGCGCCTATAGAGATTGAAATAGAGGTGCTATCTTTTTTCACAATTACAGTTCACAGGGATATCTCTCAGTTCTTGAGAAAGTTACATTCCTGAGTTGTAGAAAATTTATATCTCAAAAGTAGGGGGAAAAATTATTATTGCAAAATTTCTAAAGTAAATGCTCTAAGAAGGAGGTCAGAGGTTCATATCAAGGAAGAAATCTGCCTAAAGTTTAGTTGAGCTGAAAGGAACATTAGGGTCATGTTGGTCAGATACAGGAAGCTGGAGATTCAACATGCAAGAGAACTGCTGACATTGGGTGAAGGCCCATGTTCAGTTCTGTGCATCAAGTGCATGGAGTGGGATGGAAGCCGAAGCTTCAAGGATTCCAAGTCATAGTTCCCCTGAAAAGGAACAAACAAACAAAAGAGGCATTAAATGATCCTGAAGTATTGGACCACGTAGAAATTCATGTTGAATGAGTCCTTACAGTTCTATTGGTCAATTTGAAAATAATTAGTGATAGATATGCCACAAAGAGATGGTGAAAATATGCCCCAAAATGTGAAGAAATCAAAAAAGGAAAGATAGCTAGAAAATCCCAAAATACATGCAGATTAAACAACACATTCTAAATAGCACATGGGTCAAGAATAAATCTCAAGACAAATTTTAAAATATTTTAAACTAAATGGAAATTAAAATACAACTTTTTAAAATTTGTAGAATACAGTGAAAGCATTGCTTTGAGGGAAATTTATAGCTTTGAATACATATTTTTAAAAATCTAAAATCAATAACCTAACCTTCCAAGTTATCACTCTAAAAAAAGAACAAATTAAATCCAAAGTAAGCAGAAAGGAAGACAATACAAATTAGAAAATAAATCGATAAAATTAAAAATAAGACATCAATAGTGAAAACCAACAAAACTAAAAACTGATTTTTTGAAATGATTAATAAATCAATAGGTCCTTAGTCAGGCTAAGAACCAAAGAGAGAAGATACAAGTTACTAATATTAGAAATAAAAGAGGGTATATAACACAGATACATGGACAAGAAAGGATAATAATGGTATGTTGTTAACAATTCTTATCTATAAATTTAAAAACTAAGGTAAAATAGAACAATATTTGAAAGACACAGTCTAGCAAAACTTATAGAAGTAGAAGTAGACAAATTGAATAGGCTTTTATCTATTAAAAAATTGAATCAGTAATTATTAGCCTTTTAAAACAAAAAGCAGACCCAGATGGATTCACTGGTAGATTCTACCAAACATGTAAAGAAGACATTATACCAATTCTCTACCATCTTTTTCAGAAGATAGAAGCAGAAACAGTAACATCGTAACACATTCTATGATGCTAGCATCACCCTAATACCAAAACCAGACAAGGGCAATACAAAAAAGAAAACTGTAGTCCAATATCCCTCATGAACACAGATGCAAAGACAACTCAACATATAGCACTTAATATAGCAAATTGAATCAGACAATGTATAAAAAGAATTATGCACCACAACAAACTGTGATTTATACCAGGTATGCAAAGCTGGTTCAACATTCAAAAATTAATTCATGTAATACATCACATCAAAAAATTAAGAAGAATAATTACAATATCTATAGATGTACATCATATCAATAGATGTAGGAAAAGCATTTGGCAGAATCCAACATCCATTCGTGATTTAAAAGAAACTCTCAGCAAACTAAAACAGAGAAACTTCCTCAACTGGATAAAGAGCATCTATTAAAAAATCTATAGCAAACATCCTAACAGTGAGAAACTAGAAGCTGTTCTACTAAGATCAGGAACAAAGCAGGGTTCTTTCCTCTCATCACACCCCTTAATATTTTACTGGAAGTTGTAGCTAACACAAGAAGACAAGAGAAGGAAATAAGGTTACACAGATTAGGAAGGAAGAGATAAAACTATATTTGTTCACAGGTAAAATGATTGTCTGTATAGAAAATCCAGAGGTATTGGCCCCATAAATACTCCTGTAGCTAGTAAGCAGTTACAGCAAAGTTTCAGGTGACAAGGTTAGTATGCAAAAGCCAACTGGTTTCCTATGTACTACCAGTAAACAATCAGAATTTGAAATTTAAAGCACAATACCATTTATATTACCACACACACACACAAAAGGAAATGTGTAAGTATCAATTTGTCTTCATCTGTTTCATGCTGCTGTAACAAAATACTACAGACTGGGTCATATATAATTTTATAATTTATAATTGCACATGTATGTTGCATCATAATGTGGCAGATGGTATCATATGGCAGAAAGGCAAAAAGAAAGAGAGAGACATGGTGGGAAAGAGAACAAAAAGAAGGCCAAACTCACCCTTCTGTAGCAAACCCATCCCATGGTAACAAGCCTTCTCCCATGCTGGCACCATTAAGTCATTCATGACGGTGGAGCACTGGTGGCCTAGTCACCTCTTGTTATGCCCCACCTCCCAACACTGTTGTACTGGGGATTGAGTTCACATTCTTTTGAAGTGACATATTCAAACCATAGAACGTCTGCCCCCATAGATTCCAAAATCTATGGTCATCTCAGATGCAAAATATATTCACGCCATTGCAATAACACCAATGTCTTAACTTGTTCTAGCACCAACTTGAAAGTCCAAAGTCCAGAGATTAATCTAAATCAGATATGGATGAGACTCAAGGCAAAATTCTTCCTGAGGCAAATTCCCTCCAGCTTGAGTCTATGAAATCAAAACAAGTTACCTACTTCTACCTCCAAATTACAATGGTGGACAGTTACAAGGTAAACATTCCCAGTCCAAAAGGGTGAAATAGGTAAGAAAAGAGGGGTGACTTGTCTCAATAAAGTCCAAAACCCAACAGGGGCAAACTACATTAAATCTTAAAGCTGGATAATAATCTTTTTTTTTTTTTGACTTTATGTCCTACCTTTTTAGCACACTGGGGTAGGAGGTAAGCCACTAAGACTTTAGGCAGCCCCACCTCTATTGCTTTGCTGGGCTCAGCCTGTATAGCAGCTCTCATAGGTTAGGGTGTCATGACTACAGCTCTCCAAATGGGTGTTGCAGACTGGTAGTTCTGCAGTTCTGAGGTCTTGGGGATGGCCCCACCACTGCAGCTCCATCACGCCTTGCCCTAGTGAGGACTCTTGGCAGTAGCCTCACTACCTCAGTTCCACTAAGCATTGCTTAGTGGCTTATCTGCCTGGGCCCCAGGCTGCCTAATACATTCTTTGATTAGTGGACACCGCCATAACGCCGTAGCTCATGAACTCAGCATGTCTGCAGAGCCAGCACCACATAAATGCCTCAAGGTTTACTGCTTGAGCCCTCAAGAGCAGTGGCCAGAGCTGCACTTGAGGCTGCTTAAGCCACAGCTATGGGAGACAAGGAGCACTGAGCTTCTTGAATGTGGGGAATATAGTTTAATAAACACAGGGAACAGAGGCCCAAAGTGGCCCTGGTTAAGGAGCTTGTGGAGGGCGTCCTAGACTATTCCCTAAAATCATTCTGCCCTACTAGAGCTCTGGGGCTATGATGACAGGGAAAGCCTCAAAGATCACAGAAATGTCTTCAGGATCATTTCCCGTTATCTTGATGAGTAACACCTGGTTTCCTTCTTAGCCATACTGATCTCCTTATCAAATGTGTACTTGGCCATACCCTTGGATTTTTCTCCTGAAAAAGATTTTTTATTCTGTACCGGATGGTCGGGCTAAAAATCCTTTAAATCCCTGAGTATGTTTCTCTTCAAATCATTTTATTTAAATCTAGTTTTGTCTTTCGATAATTTATTTCTTCTTGTATTTTAATGTATGAAGTTAAAAAAAGCCACACAACTCCTATAATATTTTGCTTAGAAATTTCTTCTGCCGGATATCCTGGTTTGTCACTTTTAAATTCTGCCTTCCATAAAGCCCTGGGCTATGGATACAATTAAGCAAAGTTCTCTGCCACTTTATAACAAGGATGGCCGTTACTCCAGTTTCCAATCAGATGCATCCCATCTCCATCTGAGACCTCATCAGAATGGCCTATACTGCCCTTATTTCTACCAGCATGCCTATCATAACCACTTAAATAATCCATATGAAGTGTCAAACTTTCCCTAGAGCTCTCTTCTTCCTCTGAGTTCTCACTGGAATCACCTTAATGCTCCATTCATAGCAACACAAGCTTTTTCTAGTATTCATTTCAAAACTGTTTCAGCCTCTACTCATTACGTAGTTCTCAATGACTTCCACATTTTCAGGTATTTGTTATATAACCACTCAACTCCCCTGGTACCAGTTTTCTGTCTTAGTTTGTTTTGGGCTATTATGACAAAATACCACAGACTGGGTAATTTACAACATATAAAAATTTATTTTCTGACAGTTCTGGAGGCTGGGCAGTCCAAAATCAAGGGGCCAGCATCCAGCAAAGTCCTTTTTGCTGTGTAATAACATGGCAGAAGTCATCACAAGATGGAAGGGCACAGAGAGGGCAAGAGAGGAAGTGAAAAGGAGGCCAGGCTGACCCTTTATAACAAACCCACTTGCATGATAATGAACCTTCCCATGATAGCAGCATTAGTCCATTCATGAGCATGGAGTCCTCATGACCTAATCATCTCTCATTAGGCTCCACCTCCCTACACTGTTGTATTGGGGATTACATTTCCTACACATGATTTTGGGGGATACATTCAAACCACAGCAAAATCTAACAAAATATATACAAGATCTATATGAGGACAATTGCAAAATTCTGTTAAAAGGAATAAAATAATTAAATAATGGTGAGAAATTTAATTTTTATGGATAGACTCAAAATTTTCAAGGTTTCAGTTAATCCCAGATTGATCAATAGATTCATCACAATCCCAAAGTTCCAGCAAGTAATTTTATAAATATTGACAAACGGATTCTGAAGTATATGTGGAGAGGCAAAAGACTCAGAATAGACAAAACTATATTGAAGGAAAAGGATAAAGTTTGAGAACTGAAAACACCTGACCTCAAGAGTTAAAGTAAAGTTACAGTAATCAAAACAATGTGGTACTGGCCAAAGAATAGACAAATAAATCAATGGAACAGAATCATGAACCTAGAAGTCCACCCATACAAATAAAGTCAACTGATTTTTTGCAAAAGAGGAAAAGGAATACAAAGGGAAAGAGAGATAGTCTTTTCAATAAATGGTGCTGAAATAATTTCACATCCACATGCAAAAAAAAAAAAAAAAAAACCTAGACACAAACCTTGTATTCTTACAAAAATTAACTCAAAATGGATCACAGATCTAAATATAAAGTGCAAAACTATAAAACTCCTAGAAAATGACACAGGAGAAAATCTAGAAGAACTTGGATTTGGCAATGACTTTTAAAATATGACACCAAAGCCATGATCCATGAAAAAAAGCATTAACAAGCTGTCCTTAGTTAAAATTTTAAAACTTCTCTGAAAGATATTATCAAAAGAATCAAAAGACAAGCCATAGATGGGTAGAAAATATTGCAAAAGACATATATGATAAAAGATTACCACATAGGATATTTTAATCTATATTTTTAACAATATATTTTTTATCTTTTTAAGTCTAAAATATGCAATGAACTCCTAAAACTCAATGATAAAAAGCAAACAACCCAATTTAAAAATGGGCCAAGATCTTAGCAGACATCTCACTATAGAAGATAAACAGATGGCAAATAAGTATATGAAAATAGACTCAACATCATATGTCATCAGGGAAATGCAAATTTAGTAGTACTGATACAGCCAAACTTTAGTGCAAATTATACAGAATGGTGGGGAATAGAAAGGAAATATTTCTAAAAATGTTACTTCATACATTTCGTACTAGAAATAGGAGATAATATTTAGATGATACATGAATAATGTCAATATGAACATGATATTTACAAAACATAAGTAAATACTTAAAGAAACAGTTATAAAAAATGAAAGTGATTGCCTTTCAATAGGGTACTGTGCAATGGAAAGAACTGTGGACAAAAAATGCTATTTTTGGCTATAGCTTTATAGTAAATGTAATTTTAAAAAATATATGTAGTAGATTTTCTAGATAATAAATAATACAGAAAGCAAATACATAAATGTATGAAGTAATAAAATATTGTACTTATCATCTAGACAATAAATTCAAATGATCTTTATAAACTCAAAAATAAGTTAAAAGAAAAAAATACAAAAAAGTAAATAAATTTAAAAAAGAAAAAAATTAGAACTGACTCTCTGGAGAAACAAAAAAGAAAATTAAAAAAGAGAGAGAAGTTAGAGTTCAGTGTTACTGGTTGAATTGTGCCTGCTCCCCTAAATTCATATTTATGCCGTAAACCCCGGTACCTTAGAATGTGACTTCATGTGGAAATAGAATCATTTCAGATGTAACTACTTAATGAGGTTATTAGAGTGGGCTCTAGGCCAATACAACTGAGGTCCTTATTTTTTTTTTTTTAAAAAAAAAAGAAAATTTGGATACAGCTTGGCACCCAGGGAAGTTGCCATGTGAAATGAAGGCAGAGATTAGGGTGATGCTTCTACAAGCCACAGATACCAAATATTACCACCACACCATCGGAGGCACACAACGGATTCTTCTTCACAGAAAGCCCTTTGAAAGAACCTTACTTACACCATGATCTTAGAATTTTGCACTTTAGAACTATGAGACAATAAGTTTCTTCTTAAGCCATCCCATTTGTGGTACTTTGTTATGGAAGCCCTAGCAAACTAATATAGTCACTGTATTAGAAAGAGGACCTAAAGATAGCTCAGATGTCTGTTAAGTCCAGCATAATTCCCTGCCAGTATTCTTGAAATTACGGAAGAAAAAATCAACTAAAGATGCCATCCAACATAGTATACGTATTTTGTATAAAAATATTTATACAATTGTTAATTCCTCTTAAGGTATTAGTATTACAAAGAAAAGACTATCTTTCTTACAGAGATGGTATTCATCATTCTTTTAGATGATGATAGCTGTGTTCCCATTGTGTCTCCGTTATTACCAACAAGTCAGTCCTGAATTGAGTATCCAAGTGAGGCACTTACTCATGTCTTGGTTTCCTGGCTCACTAGCTATCATTTCCATTCTTTTTTGGTTCTTATTCTTTACCCTTTTTTTAATGGTATATATGTGATTTATTATGACAAAATTCTTTTTTTGGCAGTAGTTAGGACATAAATAATTACTAAATGAATGAGCACTTCTGATCACCACAGCTCTAATGGGCAAAATACTCAACTTACATCAATGCATTTTAAACACTTGTCTCTGCAGCTATGGCGACTAACTGTCCTGGTGTGCTGGGACTAAGGGGCTTCCAAGGACAAAGGACTTCCCATTGCAAAATCCATGACAGCCTCAGGCATAATGGGATAGTTCCCTATCTGAACCACTGCTCTGTCTTATAGCTGACAAGCATATTTTCTCTGTCACTGCTCTGGGCTCTAGTCCCTGTTTGCAATTATGATTACCCCCAATAAACTCGTGCATGGTTGTTTATTGAATCATCTAGCTTTGTATGGTAAACCAATTTTGCTTCAACAGATGAGGAGCAATAATGCAAATAACCAAGTTCTAAGTCTCAGAAAATCCTCCTTACCATTGTTTCAAATGGAACCTCAAAGTTGGTGTTGACTTCCTGTGAGAGAGGGAGGTTTACCAAGACCTTGGGCTATATATATTAGATATCTGCGGTGATTAGGGGACGGAATTGTGTTTTTGCTAGGCTGTCCTAGCCTGGCTGCCCTCACAGCTTAGTCTCTTGTTGGTTGCCCTTTTGAATGCTTTTCTTTTTCTCTTAGGCCCTGGGAATTTCTCCAGTTTGCTTTGGTAACCAAACATCAAATTAGTATGATTCTGAGAAAAATAACATAAAAAACATTTATTTCTCATGATTTCCCCTGCAGGGCTACCCATGGACCTGATTCTTCTGCTACCATCAGATAAAATAAATAGCAGATGTCCTACTTTTGTGTTTACTTCTGGATAACAAAAAGTTATCCAAAGTCACTGTAATTTCCAAAGTAGTCTCTGTTTAGATATTAATATGTCTGGCATTATAATAAAATTTCCAAATTTTATTCAAAATTAAACTTCTTCCTTCCAGTAGGGAAAAGTTGTATGTTCCCTGTTTGACTTCAGCCATTACTAACTAACCCCATCCCTATCTCACAACTATTATCTGAGATCTCAAGACCCCACCATGCTTGGAGTATAACAATGGAGAAGAGATAAGGGAGCAGGAGAGATATATAGGTACTAAGAGAGTTTGGTGGCTAATGAAATTGAAAGTGTCTCAAAACACTTCTCTGGGGTTTTCAGAAACCCTGCATTGCATCAGATATCTCACCTGTAGGTACATGATTTAGTTGGAGTCTCTTCCATACTTACTATATTACACTCCCTCCCTCATGCCTTAGGAATAGGTGATGGTAAAGATTCAGCCATTATCCACCTACCCACTGGTCTTCTTGGACATCCTTGGGAGAAAGACCATGTTAGCTCTCTCTCATTACAGCCCACATCTGCTACCAGGGATCATTACTTTAGATCCACTATATGTAGCAGTGCACTTTCCTTCCACATATTGCTTAATTTTTGTTTGACCATTTAGCAGATAGCTCTAGCCACAGGCTCTATTTTGAGATTTATCAGGCCTGAGCCAGATACTAGTTACTGTGTTTTCTAGATTCCAAAGGATACTTTGAAGCTTTTCTCAATAGGCTTGTGAAGAAGAGAGATCACCCCAACCCCACCCAACTGCCACCATGGAGATGATGAAATTCATAGCACATCTTTCTCCAAAGAAGTCCTACTTGCAATCTCCAAATTTCCTGGCCACAAACTATGATTTAAGACGTTATCTATAGAGGGTCTGCCTAGTCCATCAGAACCTCACTTTGGAGGGAGTAGCTGGCACCTATGACCTTGTGGCCATAACTATCACTGAAAACTAACATAGTGCAATTTCTCATAGCTGACCTTTTTTTCTTAGAATTATCTTCCTTCATGATTTGCTGAATAATAAAATACTTTTGATACATTCCCTTTAGCCATTCTTTCCCTGAAAGATATTTGCCAGTGTGCCATTGATAGCTCCAAGTTGGCATAGGTGATTTCAAGCTCTCTCAGTGCAAAACTCTACTTTTATTTCATTTATAGCTGTGTATCACCTAACATGGTGAACTTCATCTAAATAGTTGACTTGTTATCTCTACCCTGCAAGAATTTGATAATAATATTTCCTAAAAAATATTTACTTCTTAATTCTTAAATATTATGATCAATTTCACAAAAATTGATAAGATTGAAGAGAGACTGATTTGCTGAAATAATAGGAAGGGGGAAAAAGCAAGTAATATTATCTTTTCTTAAGTAAAGGTCTTATAAAATCAAGCATTAGCCACAATGTTATGTTAAATGTTGCAGAACTGAAGTATAGTTTTAAGATTTAAAATGGGTGAAAAGTAAACATTTTGAGAGAAAATAAAGCAGATTTGGAATAGCATGAACTTCACTTGATAAAAATTTAAATCACTTCCTTTGTAATATATGCAATTCTTAAAAAGTAAAGACTCTTCAGTGTTACAATTAATATAAATGATTAGTAATATAAATCATTAGGAATTTCTCTAATAAAATAAATTCACCTATATTATTATAGTGAGGAAAAACCTTCATAAGTGGGATGAATCCATAGATGCATAATTACTTTAGATATGTCCTTGCTTTTTGTGAAATACAGTATGGGGTAGGAAAAAAAAAATCCCACATTTTCAAATGGGAAAGTCAAAGTAAGTCAGTCCCAAGTAAACTAACATTTATAGAGTAATTCTCATCCTTATAAATTGCCTTCTTGCAGGAAACAGACCTTATCCTGACTTTTAATATTTCAATGCACCGATCTTGGTGGATGGAGAATGGACCAGGATGTACGGTGACGTCAGTGACACCCGCCCCAGACTGGGCTCCAGAAGACCATCGCTACATCACGGTCTCAGGGTGTTTGCTGGAGTACCAGTACATAGAAGTGGCTCATAGTTCCCTGCAGATTGTCCTCGCAGTAAGTGTTGACAGCCAACCACTCCTTCCAGTGCTTCTGGGTTGTTTTATTTCTGTGCAAACTTAGTGCATACAAATGGAATCTGTGGGTAAAGTGTGGCCTTTTTGCTTTTTCCTCATTAACGTGACTTTTAACAGGAAAATGTCAGGTTAAACCAAACCATCCCCTGGACTTAGCATATTGATTTTCTTCAGCAATTAGTAAATAGTCTTTGTTATTATCAGCATTTTACAGAGGAAATCCAATCAATCAAGATGTAATTACTTGACTTTTGCTAGATTTTTCTAAGGATTCTGAACGGATGATCAGATATTTTTTCATAGCTAACATTCTACAATACTCAAATTTGTAAGATTTCAATAGTTGTTTTCTCTTCTAGTGCTTCTTTTGGCTGGTGCTGCTAGCCCTGGGATTTCTCTTTTTCATTTGCCCTTCCTCCTTCTTCCTTCTTAGATTTCTCCCAGGCAACATCCATCACCTTTAATTTCCCACTTTTTTTCCAGAAAAAATTAACATTTTCTATAGATTCTACTTCTAAGACATTGATGCCCTCATTTTTCATAGTACTGTGCTGATAAAAACCCTCCTTCTACCAGGAGGCAGTAGGAGTTACAAATAACGTATTTGTATAGCATATGCCTGTGTTATACAAAATATATGATTTAACATTGTATTACTATGACAAAGAGATAAATTAAAACACCCCTTTTCTCAAGAAGGAAAACTGTATAACATCATGAAATTTATAAAGTTAAAGCAACTTTCTGACACGTTAATCCATTTATTCATTACAGATCTTAAATGCAGAACTGCATATATTTTTCTTAGATTCTATGCAGATACGCAATTCATGTGCATAGTCTTAAAGCTGTTAGCAACAAATGATGCAAGTAGAATCTGCTTGTTACCTCTTTAGTTAAATATTTTGGAAATGATATTGACTCACAATTCTTTAATAGGAAATAATGGGTTCTGAGTAGAGTGGCATAAAATTCAGAGAAACAAAATTCTTCTGGAATTTAAGAAAAAACTATGTGAATGTGTGGGTGTTAGATTGTATAACTAATATATCCTTGTTAGATTTTTAATGGAATGTGTATGTTTGTGTGTGTGCGTGTGTGTTGTGATAGACTAAGTAAGCTAGTATACTATGTTAGTAAACACTTCCAAATTCTCTGTAAATAAAAGCCATAAAGGTTTCTTCTTGTGTGTCAGCAGGAGGCTCCACTGATCAAGGAAACAATTCTAGTGGAGTAGGCAGTATCTCCATCGTCATGTTGCTGTGCCAGAGAGTAAAAATAGCTGTGGAGGGTCTACATTGGCACACACATGCTTCTGCTTGTGAGGAGAAGCGCATTGTTCACAGCTCATTGTGCAGAATTGGTCACACAGTCCCACCCTCTCACAGAATGGCCATGAAAGAGGGAGGGCTGTTTATTTGGAAATCAGCATAAATGATGTCCGGAACATTTGAATTATGCTCTTGGCTAAAGCACTAAGTAATCTCCCTTGAATATGTTCAACCATAGACACTCCCTCCAATTAACAAAATCTTCTGTAATAGTTTAAATCTAAAAGTGCTCATTTTGCTTATCCTGAAGTAAAAATAAGTTAGATTTGATAGGATGTAAGTAGCCATTTCACTCTTTAAAATCCATTTAAGTCAAGTAATTGAATGAGAAAATTACATGAGAAAAGTGAAATATTTCTGTGATTTGGGGTCAGATAAAATATCTTTATGTGTTAAAAGAGGTTTTAAACAAACTATTTACTGTAGAACTACTATCCGTAGAGCTGCCTATTTTTACTTTACCCACAAAATTTTGGGTAACCTCCACCTATGTTTCAAGGATGATGTGAAGATACAGTTTTTTGCATAGACATTTATATATGACTGTTTTAGAAAGTTATTTGAATTAGTTCGTGTGTGTATGTGTGTGTAAATTAGATTCACAGATTTATTAAATGCCAGATAAAATGCTGGCACATAGGGACTGGCTAAAAAAAAATACATTTGGACATGGAGTCATATGTTGAAGCTGACATATACACCCAAAGAAAAAATAATTTTACATAAGTAAAAACCATCTGTAACAGCAAGGTGGCTAGAGTGCAAAGAAGATGGATGGGTTATCCCTAAGAACAGATGTGACCAATATTTCATGTCCTGGCTCATTTCTCCTGTCTGCATTGCCCCCAGTGGAGTGAAAGAATAGTTTGAGAAAACCATCCTAGGATGTGACATCTTTACCTCTACCTCTTCCACCTGTTCTTTGTTCTAGAAGTGCGCTACTTTTGCGGTGTTGACTGTGGAACACCAGAGTTAGCAACTGCACAGCCAAGCCATTACTTGGATAAGTTTCAACACATTTTCTACTTTTGAGCTTGCTATTGTCTAGCCAGCCTTGGGTTGAATGCATCTGCTATACAGAAAACTTAGCAAATCCGAACTCAAGTTTTATAATGCAAACCAAAAAGGGCTTATCTTTAACAACTTGCTCTGCAAACAGAATTTCCTATCTTCATTCTGATCACCATGTAATGATTAATTGAGGAAATAGTGTCTTAAATCTCTGTTCCTCACTTTTTGTGTTACTCAGATCATCTCCTTGACAATCAAATGTTCCATTAAGTCAGTCTACTGGAAACTTCCTGAGTGGTTGTCTCCTTCTGGCATCTAGAGAAACAAAGGTGTCAGGACATCTGACGTTGAGGATGTCAGTCAAAAATACAGCAAGGTTCCCCAGAGTACAAACCAGGTGAAAACAGGCACATTTGGGAGATGTGGTAAACAAAGAATATGGCTTATGCAGTTTAAGGCATAATCTTGGCTTCTCAGCTCCATGCAGTTTTGTAAAGTCAGCTGAACTCACTCTTCTCACTGTTGTCATCTGAGTCTTTGAAACTGCCGTCTCTTCCAGGATATCTGGCTTAGATCTGCTTTCATAAACTGCTGCTTTCTCAGCTACTGCTCTTGATTAACTCCAAATCTCTCGAGCTCTTTTTCTTCACCCTCATTCAGCCTTTCTTTCACAGATTCCTGAACCCTGGCAAGCCTGTCACCCCGTTGCTCGGTTTTCTGCCAATCAACTCCTGGCTGATTTTGAAATTAGCATTCACAAAGCCCACATTTGCATCACACATACATAAGATATCTCCCATCTACAGCCAAAGGAAGACAAGTATAATATACATGTAATTGGGACGAGGGGCTATTAATCACACAGCTTCCAGCCATGCAGAAAAGACTGCCAGAACACCATAATGATGAGCCAGGTGTGATATATTGAGCTTTCTCCTTCTCCAGCCACATTTTCTTCTAGTTGGTATCAGATAGCACACTCAAAAGGAATTCAGGTGTGCACAGTTTTAATAAATCAGAAATTTAAAAATCCACATTTTCTAAATAGATAAAATAAACGTATGTGGGGAGAGCCAAGGAGGAGAACAATTGGGGAAATATTGTTCATGTTACAAAAAAATTAATCGAATTTCTTCAAACAATGTGTGATTGGAACTGCATGGATTATAAAATATGTTCACATGAATTAAATCTTCTGACTGTGTCACAGTCTCTGAGGGCAGCAGAATAGGTTAAAAGCTCTTCCTGAGATATTTTAGTTAATAAATAGGTTCAATGAACATGCTCTCACACCAAGGTTGGGAAATAGTCTTCAAACTGAATGCCAGCAGCAGCTGATGGGTAATGGACTCCCAATGTCTAAAAATTCAGAGTTCTTCAGCAGCAAAGGATGCCATGATTGATTTGCTATGTCTGCCACAGGTGAGGGGGAATGAAGAGGGATGTGCCTCACGTTATTGTGCACATATTATACTTTTCTTTCTGTGATAAAAGCAATGAAAAGGGCATGTGTTTTACAAACAAATGTGCAGAAAGAATAATTTAAGATAAAACATTTATTTCAATAGCTGATGTAATGATGTATGTCCAAATATGCTAAAATTCCAAAAATTCATCTGGGTGGGGGCCTTAATTTATCCTTTCTGTAGCCACATCCAGAGAATCAGTATTTCTAAATTTAATATGAACTTCAAACAAATTGCTTGTTTTTAATGTTCTTTATTTCCTCTACTTTATTTCCTTTACTTCTGACACACTTTAAGTTCATGGCAGGTTGACTATGAATTTTCTTTAGGCAACTGGCAGAAGGTATTAGTTAAAAAAAAATGTAAGTAAGCTTTATGTTTCCTACAGTGTTGGCTTAGAAACAGTGAACAAACGAGCAGGGCAGCCATGAAAGGTGTTAGAAAATGTTCTAATACCTGGTGCATGGTTCATAGCTAAGAATAGTTGAATGTCAAGTTCTCCTTCAGTTATAGCTGTTCCCTATTCAGAAAACTCTCTACTTTGCAGAGTGCATGAAATGGTAAAAATCATTGTTCAACAGATTGTGGAAAAGAAGATGTAGATAAAATATGTACATTGGGGTCAATAAAGTCACAAATGTCTTTAGTTATTCTGTTAATAATTTATGTTTGCCATTTGGCTGGCTAAGACATACTGAGGGATACGATTAGTGAAGAAATTTTCCAAACATTGAATCTCTTTATCCAGGTGGACTTGAGGTTGTGTTGGGAATGGCACATGTGTGTTTTTTTGGATGTAGCTGATGTGTATGGTGTCTGCATAGGAGTGGCCTTATTGTGCAGGGTGCTGTTTGATGCCTCTGGAAACATTCAATTTTGTTGTTAAGATTTGAATTCTGACTACCATATGACCTAGGATATTGCCATTCACGTTTTACATGTTAAATCTAAGTTGTGAACTTGTGTCATTTTAAAGGGATGAGTGGGGAATGGTATGAGCTGATATCTAGCCACTCTGCAGTCAGAAGTGATGTGATTGCCATGACTATGGAAATATCCTTCATTACATTTATTTGAATTAAAAATTAAAACATTTTTAAAGAAAAAAATAGTTTGATTTGAATTGCTTCACAGTAGAAAAATAATTCCATTATGTAAAAGTTACAGATTTTGCCATTTTTCATAAACTAAACTAACCAGATCTCCAGCCTCACAGTTTGACAAAAAAATATACCCAAAGCACGTGACTTCTTAAACTGACAGAAAATATTATGTCAAAAAACATATATTGAAATTAAATAGTGTTTCAATATTCCCCAAATTGTTATTGTAGTCATCAGGTTGAACTAGGTGACTATAGGAGAAAGAACTAGGCATATAATTAATATTTGTTTGTTATGTCTTGGTAGTATTTTTGGTATACTTCCCAGAAATTAATGTTGCAAATTGGGCAATTTTCAATCCTTTCCTTTGTTTAAAATTGAAGGAAGACCTAATAGATTTATCAATTGGTAGACTATTTGAAATAAATTTTGTGATAGATAATTATGTAAATCATGGCATGGAAAAAGTTGCTGGAGTTGAGTGACATCATTGTAATGAAAAGTCTTCAATTCTTCTCTATTTAGCAAACAAGATTTTTCACTGCTGAAACCTTAAAGAGAAAAACCTAGAAACTGAATCATCCTTAATTCTGTCTCATTCTAGTGCTAATGCGCAGTGGCTCACACTTACAGTACCGGCAACTTGGGAGGCCAAGGCCGGTGGATCACTTGAGGTCAGGAGTTCAAAACCAGCCTGGCCAACATGGTGAAACCCCATCTCTACTAAAAATACAAAAATTAGCCAGGCATGGTGGCACACGCTTGTAATGCCAGCTACTTAGGAGGCTGAGGCTGAGGCAGGAGAAGCGCTTAAACCCGGGAGGCAGAGGTTGCAGTGAGCCAAGATCACACCATTACACTCCAGCGTAGGTGACAGAGCAAGTCTCAAACAAGAATAAATTTTTAATAATGACTTATGGACATGGGAAAAATCAAATTTAAGTTTATACATATTTAATTTAACATATACATAAATTTATACATATACATACATATTTTCTGCAGAGAAGTGTGATAGAATGATCAATATAAAACTTTCAAGTTAAAAAACATTAGCACAATGTTCTATGGAAGCAGTAGAGTGGAGTTCAAAAAGAAAAGGAATTACATAAAATGTATGATCTTTAAACAAGAATTTGTACCTGTATCTTTAAATAAAAGATGAATTTCAAACCATAGTGATATTCAAGTTTCATTGGACTTATTTAAAAGAATAATATAGAGATCTCTTTAGCATCTATTAATATTGATAGTATGCCAAAATAAACAGACCTTTTGCTGCCAATTACTCCAATCCATAGTACCCAAAGAGATCTACAGATTCAATGCAATCTCTACAAAAATCTTAATGTCATTTTTACAGAAATAGAAAAAATAATCCTAAAATTCATATGGAACCACAAAACACCCTGAATAATCCAAACAATCTTGTGAAAGAACAAAGCTGGAAGTATCACACTTCCTGATTTCAAAATATTTTAAAAACTGCGGTAATTGAAACAGTATGGTATCAGCATAAAGACAAACGTATAGACCAAGGAACAGAATAGATTCCAGAAATAAATCCACATATAATGGTCAGCTCATCTTCAATAAAGTTGGCATTTAAAGTAATGTTTAAAAATATCAAGCATCAATTCCAAATATACATAGTTTTCAAGTATTTGATTCTTTCCAAATATATGCGAGCAGAAGTGGGCAGTACAGTAAGTCAGTAATTCTCTACACTGACTGAGATAGAAATTTCCCATTCAGTTGTTTAAAGGATTACCATGATATGCCCTGCTCATGGAATTTTTCTTTCCTTAGGCTTGAGATAGGGCCTACATGGTACACTTGTCAAATTTTTCACCAGAAATATTAGTGCCTTTCGTTTCTCTTCACTACTGATTCTTCTACGTCCTAAATTGCTCAGAAACACATGGTGTCTAGTCAGGGAAGATGATTCTCTAATACCAGAATGGCATCACAGCTCTGATTGCTCCATCAACTCCTTTTTGGGCCCCAAGAGTCATTTCCCTTCTAGGACTGCGGAGTCAGGCCTTTCATATAACTAGCCTTTTATCAAATAATGAATCTGTGTATCTATACTGTGCGTACTATATTTCTCAGTAAATCGTGAGTTGGTGTAGATCTGGAATTAAAAACTAAGTCTTCAGATTCCTAGTCCAGTATCAAAGATTCTACAACAGTTTTCTTCTTAGGAAAAAACTGCCTTGTGCTTGTAGTAGAAAATGGACAGAATGACTAGCCCTGGGCTTCTTTCCCAGTTCCCATGATGGTTCAACAGCGTTGTTACTTGGCTTCAATTATTTATACCTGCTACTCCAACTCTAGTTCTCCTGGGTATTCAGAAACACAAACCTGCTTGTCAAAACATAGTAATCTAGTAAACATAATAAACGTGTTTGTTTTTCTGTAACATCAGAATGGTTTATACAAATATTCGCAAAAATATGGGAAGAAGAACCAAATATCAATGTAAATAGAGCGTTTTTCCTGTGGCAACGTTACTGAAATAGGAGAATGAATGTGGTAAACAGAATAGGAAAAGGACATTTCTTGGCACAGTATGGAATTGCAAAACACATCTAAATAAGCAAAGACCTACAAACTAATTTCAGAACCTTGACTGGATTTATCCCTGAATAGTAAGAAATATTATTATTATTGAATAGTAAGAAGTAAGTTATTGCTACTTCTGAAAGGGGCACAAGTTTAACTTTCCAATCTATTTTCTATTCCTCTAAATAATAATAAATTTATTTGAATATTATCCCCTTCAGAGCATAACACCTTGATTGTAATGTCAATAAAGTTTTGGTTAAAATAAACACTAAACTGTTATCATGTTCTAAATTTTCCTTCACTTTATTACGAAAAGTGCACTTGTAAATTGGTGAGTGGTTCTGTGAGCCCATGAACTAGCAACGTGCAAGAGTTTAAACAGCCTCTGAAGTCAGATTAAGTTTAAGATTTTTTTTTTTTTTTTTTTTGCTTTTAATATTCTCGGGTATTCCCTATATGCAAATTTAGAAATATAAGGTAAAATATTCACAGGCTGGGATTAACAGTCCTTAAATCTTACACCCAGTTGTATAATAAACTATTTTGTAATTTTGAACTAAATGAGATAGTGTTTAAGAAATTGCCTTGAAAACAATAAAGATAATATTATTTATTTTCTCTTTAGCTCAGTTTCTTCCACTGCTCATTGAGAATACTATTACCTTTTCAGGCCAACTCACAGTGATATACAAAAATGAACTAAATCCTGCTAAATTTACTTACTCCCCAGATAGAACTGTGATTCTTAAAGCTAGTGTAATAATATTTAGTGTAGATCACCACTACCCTACACAGGAGCAAATTTTATCCCATATCAACTATTATTATCAGGATGCAATATCTTTTTCTAGATATACTTGTTTGAAGCACTTGCTTACCTTCTAAGTATATCATATTCTATGGAAATGTTTGGAAACATCAGGGAACAAAAATACCAATACATTTAAGATAGTAGTAAGGATTGTATGTTCCCAAAAAAATCACCAATAACTATGTTTTCTTAGTAATGTGAGATTTAAAAGTTGAAATTCTTTGCATAGATTATTGTGCAATAAACAATGTATGATCTGATTTTATATTTGATTTTATAAGCTTAAAATTATTTCAGGAAGAAATAAGTGAAGTATATTAAATTATAAATTATTTCAGAAATAAGTAAATATATGAAGATATATTAAAATACAGCATTTTTTGAAAAACATTACAAGTTGTTGGCCTTGAATGAAAGGTCATCATCCTGCCAGGCATGGTGGTTCACACCTGTAATTGCAGGACTTGGAGGCCGAGGTGGGTGGATCACCTGAGGTCGGGAGCTCAAGACCCGTCTGACCAACATGGAGAAATCCCATCTCTACTAAAAATACAAAAAATTAGCTGGGTGTGGTGGTGCATGCCTGTAATCCCAGCTACTCAGGAGGCTGAAGCAGGAGAATCCCTTGAACCCAGAAGGCAGAGGTTGTGATGACCCGAGATCACGCCATTGCACTCCAGACTGGGCAACAAGAGCAAAACTCCACTTCAAAAAAAAACAACAACAAAAAAGTTACCATCCTTCTTCCTAAAACTGTATATAATATTACTGTATTTTATGATGTCTTTCCTGTTGTCATCAATTATTAAGATACAGAGGTCTTTAAAATAATTCTTTAATGGCAATGTCCTCTTCATGGGAACCTAAACATGGTGATAGAAAAATAATAGTAGGACATGTTAGTGTTTTCAAATAAGAGCAAGGAATTCTTAAGGATATAAATATGATTTATAATGACAGCTGTAATATGAGTGATAATTTGTCATCTAGTATGTTATACTTGTGGGAAAAAGAATTAAAATATGGGCAAACACACTTAAGCTAAGTAGTTTTTACTCAGTAAAAGAAGAGCTGTTGGTGGCATTCCTTCCATATCTTTTGCTTTCACCAATCTTATAACTAGGACCGAAAACTCTACTGTCATCAACTCACACATTCTTCTATATAACAAGATTTCTGATTCCTAGTTCTTATTATTCTCTTGCCTTTTCCTCTGCTCATGGCATCATGACTGCATCTGTCCTAACTGCCATTTGTTTCTCTCTGACACTTGTCCTGACTGTTGTTCATTTTGTCAAACTCCTATCAAGCAGTGGCCCTGAGAGTCAAGGCCACAAGTTTATATATATATATATATATTTACTACTTGTAATCTCCTAACTTAATTCATAATATTACACTTTATTATACTCAAGGAGGCAGTTATTTTTCACATGATTATTTTGGTTAGTGCTAATTGAAAATATGGCTCTAGAGTCATGGACTGAAGTAGTGTCCTGTCTTCAAGGATGTTTTGAGTTTCTTTATCTCCTCTTATATCCTGAAATGTATGAGTTGTTCTATTCTCCTTTATTGATTTCCAATACCTCTACCTCTTATGTTTGATTAGCTTATCATCACAATTTGATAGATATAGACTGTTCCTTTTTCCTCTCATGACTCAGTGTGTTCTAGCAATTCATCTTCACTTTCTCTGCCACCTGTTCCATAACTTAATTGATTTCTTCATCAGAGAATAATAGTAGGTTCTAATGTATTATTTTAATGTCTTGGTTTTTCAACTCATGCACATTCTAATTTCATGCCATCCTTTTAGTTTAATACCATGTTTAGTTTGATTTAGTCCTATCATACCATATGTTAGCATAAAAACAACTTTTCCTGAAATTACACTGTGAGGTAAAGAAATCTTCCATGTCAGTGATCCAATAATTGTTCATGTATTTCTTTTCAGCAATATACTCTTTTCACAAACAGAAGTGTCTGTGTTGCTTACAATTTAAAAATGAGAGGCAAGTTGTCAAAGGAAGTTTGATAATTAAAACATAGTAAAGAAGTCACCAAAATAGATGACAAAATGTGTTTGGTCACATCTTCATTGTCCTTTAATTGTGACTCTGGGATCTGAATTGATATGACATAACCATGTGGTACCCACATTTTCTTTGGTTCAAACTTACGGTCTTAAAAGCTCCAAAGTTGCTGTGATAATTTAACTGGGCTAATTTGGAAGACCCACATCCCAGCCGTAGTATGGATTTTTCTTCTGGGCAATATATTATGGCTATATAATAGGGTACACATGACAGCTTATCACCAGGGTAGTATGTGGAGTAACGGATCATAGTTGCTGTCTTGGAATACAGGCAGGAACTTCATCAGGGTCTGGATTTAGGGTAACGAATGGCATTGTATTGCCCCATGCTCTTTAACTGCTTAGAGTTAGAAACAGGTTTACATTCCTTCGTTTACTCATTAAATATTCACTGAGTGCCTCTGCCCTGCATTGGTATAAAGTGCTGTACATACAGGGTCAAAGTCTTTGCTGTCATGCAACTTAAATTCTTGTGAGGAGAGGCGAGTGAATATATATAGTATGTCCACTAGGTAGCTGCTCTGTTGATGAATAAAGTAGGATAAGGTAAAAGAGCCATCAGAGAATGGCCAGGGAAGGCTACTCTGGATAGGTGACTTTTGAGCTAAGATCTGACTGCACTGAGGACTGATCCATGTGGATATTTGGGAAAGGAACATTATAGGTAGGAGAACATTCAGGGTAGGGACCTCTACTCAGGCAGGCATATCTGGAGCTCTGACCAGGTATAGCCTAGTATGCAGTCAATAAATATGCATTACTATTCTTAAAAGGAAACTAGCTTACATATCTTTTTCTTCTTCCCTCTGACTTCTTAAATTTTCCTCTTTTATTAAAAGATTCCCCCTCATTCTTTCAGAATCTAATCATTCTCTCTACCTCCATTTCTCACATTTGAACTGGTATTACATTTATTTTGCAACTTTTCTTTTTCTTTTTCCTTTTCTTTTTTTTAACTTGCACTTTAGATTCTGGGGTACATGTGCAGATCTTGCAGGATTGTTGCATAGGTACACACATGGCAAGGTGGTTTGCTGTCTCCATCCCCCTGTCACCTGTATCTGGCATTTCTCCCCATGTTATCCCTCCCCACTCTCCCCCACCCACCGCTGTCCTTCCCCTACCCCCCCCCCCCCACCACAACAGACCCCAGTGTGTGATGCTCCCGTCCCTGTGTCGATGTGTTCTCATTGTTCAACAGCTGCCTATGAGTGAGAATATGCAGTGTTTGATTTTCTGTTCTTGTGTCAGTTTGCTGAGAGTGATGATTTCCAGATTCATCCATGTCCCTGCAAAGGATATGAACTCATTGATTTTTATGGTTGCATAGTATTCCATGGTGTATATGTGCCACATTTTCCTTGTCCAGTCTATCATTGATGGGCATGTGGGTTGGTTCCAAGTCTTTGCTATTGTAAACAGTGCCTTAATGAACATACATGTGCATGTGGCTTTATAATAGAACAATTTATAATCCTTTGGGTATATATCCAGTAATGGGATTGCTGGGTCAAATGGAATTTCTATTTCTAGGTCCTTGAGGATTCACCACAGTGTCTTCCACAATGGTTGAGCTAATTTACACTCCCACCACCAGTGTAAAAGTGTTCCTATTTCTCTGCATCCTTTCCAGTATCTGTTGTCTCCAGATTTTTTGATGATCGCTATTCTAACTGGCGTGAGATGGTATCTCAATAGGGTTTTGATTTGCATTTCTATAATGACCAGTAATGATGAGCATTTTTTCATATGTTTGTTGGCTGCATAAATGTATTCTTTTGAGAAGTGTCTGTTTATATCCTTCTCCCACTTTTGGATGGGTTTGTTTGTTTTTTTATTATAAATCTGTTTTAGTTCTTTGTAGATTCTGGATATTAGCCCTTTGTCAGACGGGTAGATAGCAAAAATATTTTCCCATTCTGTTGGTTGCTGGTCACTCTAATGATTGTTTCTTTTTGCTGCACAGAAGCTCTGGAGTTTAATTAGATCCCATTTGTCTATTTTGGCTTTTGTCGCCAATGCTTTTGGTGTTTTAGTCATGAAGTCCTTGCCTATGCCTACGTCCTGAATGGTACTGCCTAGATTTTCTTCTAGGGCTTTTATGGTGTTCAGTCTTATGTTTAAGTCTTTAATCCATCTGGAGTTAATTTTACTTTAAGGTGTCAGGAAGGGGTCTAGTTTCAGCTTTCTGCACATGGCTAGCCAGTTTTCCCAATGCCATTTATTAAACAGGGAATCCTTTCACCAACTTCCATTTAACTGTTTTCTTCTGCCTGATAAGCCTGACAAGCCCGACACTGAACTTACTACTCCCTCTCTCAAATCTTCCCCTTTCTGTCTTCCTCTCCATCACTGTCAGGATTAATATCATCATCCCCATATCTGAAGGTTGGAATCATGCTGTCATCTTCACTCTGTTTTTCTATCTCCTCCCATGTAGGTTGGTGGAAAAGTAATCCCAGTTTTGCCATTTAAAAGAAATGGCAAAAACCACAACTGTTTTTCCACCAATCTCAAGATAATCCAAATGCATTACTATATCACTAAATTTTAGGGAAATATTAGTTACTTGATTGCCAGAAGCCAATATTTTTCCAGCTGTTTCTAGAAAATCACTGTCGTTATTCATCCATTTGATTATAAAATCCATTATCCAGAATCTTATTGATATTAAGTAGCATTTTTATGGTAAGCCATGCCTTGTCAAAGGTTGATTGACATGACTCATTATCATCACTCTTTCCTCTGTACAGATTAGTTTACATAAATATTGAAATTTTCAAGAGTGTTTTTTAAAGATTCATTCAATGAGAAAAGTATAGAATAATATTAATAAAATATGATTTTGTATAGCATTATTTTAAACATAGTTTATAGGACATCTTCACATATAAATTATTGCAATGTGTTCAACAGCACTGTAAAGTGAGATTAAATATGAATGCCATGAGAGTGTGTCTGGAAAAATTATTTGATCATTTAAGTTATTAATTAAGAATCACTGAAAGTGCTATTAAGTATATCTGCAAGAACGTTTACCTGAGATTAATCTTTGCTTTCTGTGTGTATGTGTGTGTGTGTGTGTGTGTGTGTGTGTGTTGCATAATAGATAGTTTTCTTTTATATCCCATATGCTTACAGATGTTAATCTCCAGAGAAGAACAATGATTCTCCCAAGAAAGGCAGTTTGTCGCCTGGCTTTGTTTCACTGACACTCAGTTGGAAGCTCTGATGACAAATGGTCTGCCCATCAGCTTTGCTTCATGAATCCAAAGAAAATGGAACTTATCAGAAGCTGAGCCCCAAGCACTACCTGTGCCTGTTATTTGGGCCTTTTCACGCTAGGTTTAGCAGAGGTCTCAGTCTTTCATCATTTGGTTCACCAATAGCAAGAGAAGGGAGCAGTTGCACTTTTAGGTACCACTCTGCAGACTGCTATATTGCAAAATAAACAAACAATATATTTTTAGGGCACCACCTGCAGCAAGCAGCTGTACCAAACAGAGCAGAACCACGAAGGATGTGATTTGTTCCATTTAACATGAAGCCTTAAGGTTTGAGAGAGAGAGGGAGGAGAAGGTTCTATGTATACAACCCACACATCACAATTTAAACTGAAGCTGATTTTCTCTCTTTTCAGATTGGAATTGAGGTATCATTATATCTCTCCTCCTTTTCCACCCCGCAACCTCTGGTTGAAAACAATTCTATTATTGAGGTTATAACGTTAACTGAGAAAATTATTTTTCTCTACCAGTAAACTTCCTTTTCCATTCAAGGGCAATTTTCTCTCATAGCAAACTATACTTAAATGCCAACATCTGCTATATCTAAGCTGTATATAAAATGATGTCTGGCATTTACACGATGCCAGTGACATGGTTAGAGAAACTCATACACTTGGCTTACACAGGATTTTCTTCTCATCTATAGTTTTCATCTATTTCTGTCCTTCCTTAGGATATGTCTTCCTATCTAAATGTGCCACATACGTTCAAAATGCTCTGAAAGCTTAACTTTTAGCTCTTATTCTGATCAACAGTCTGCTTTTGCCTTAACCCATTTCTTGCCAGGCATTAAAGCTACATAGCGCATCATGATAAAAATTTCACCATCCATGCACTGTCTGAGTACATAGAAGCTGATGCAAGGGATATTTTAGGTACTTGTTTTTTTCTTAGATTTAAAAATCTCTTCATTCTCTTAATGGCTATTGATTCTGGCCTCACAAACCAAAGTCACCATTTCATTTTCAGTTCTAGGTGAGCTGGGATAAATGTAATTAAATTATAGATGACTCTGGAGACAATCCAGTTAGTTACAGATTGAGGTCATTCTCAGTACAGAATGGGGCAGTTAGCTTTAATATTAGATTGGCCACCAAGAACTATACAAAATTTTGATTTTTTTTTTTCCTGTCAGTGGGCCCATTAAAAAAGAGAGAGAGAGAGAAGAAACTGTTCTAAGTATTTATGAAGTAAACTAGAATGTCATTCTTAAGTCTTCTACCATTTACTAGATTCTTAGTCTGGGGGAGAAAATTACATTTCATAGTACTTTCAGATATTGCTCTAGGACTCAGAAAACTGAGAGGAAAGAATTACAAGTCTGCAAGGATGCCTCCAAATAACAGAGGAAATCAAATCTTGTGAGCCAGAAAGCTAAGTTACCTCTACGGTCATCATGAAGAAGATGATTTGTGAGAATATTGGGCATGAAATAAATTCTTGCCAAAGTTGTCTACAGGAGTGTCCAATGTGGGAACTGTTGCCATCTCTTTCACCCTGCTAACATTAAAAAGATCTTACTGGAAAAAGCTCTCAGACTGGATTTTGCTAAATTGTGTCTGCTTCGAAATCTTTGTCCATCAGTCAAGTCTCTATGACTATTGGACAGAGCTTTTAACTCAGTGTAGTCGAAACTTTGAAAAATAAGGGAAATATCTTTTATTCCAACGAACAAAAGAGGAACTTTAGTCAGAGCATCTTTATGTTCCATAAAAAGAAAAGTCTGTTAGATTGATCTTCCATAGGTATTTATAGTATACCAAATATTCTTCAGGGCTTTCTGGAAAAAGAAGTAAGCCTTTGACGATGAGGCTAAGTGTGGAATAAGGAAGGGAGTAGATATAACTGAATATTAAATACTAAGGTTAAAAAATGGCTCGACAAAGAAGATTCAACATCTCAGATTATTGAAACTGTATATAAAAAGTACAGAGACAAAAGTTAGGCATCTTCTCTAAGCCTCAGTTTCCTCATCTGTAATAAGCATAACAATACTCCTTACCTCATCTGGTATTTTTAAGTGTTGTCAAAAACACATGACATGAAATCCACCCTCTCAACAAAGTTTGAAATGTCCAAGGCACTGCTGCCTACTGTATGCACAGTGTTGTACAGCAGATCTCTTAAACTTTACATCTTGCATGGTTGAAAATGAATATCCATTGAATAGCAACTCTTCATTTTCTCCCTTCCCCCAGCTTCTGGCAACCACCATCCTACTCTCTACTTCTATGAGTCTGACTACTTTAGATAACTCACATCTGAGGAATCATGTAGTATCTGTCCTTCTGTGATGGGCTTATTTCATTAAGTCATGATACCCTCTAATTTCATCTCTATTGTTGCATATAATAGGATGTTCTTCTTTTAATGCTGAATAACATTCCATGGTATGTATATACCACATTTTCTTTATCCATTCACCTGTCAGCAGATATTTAAGTTGATTTCATATCTTGCCTACTGTGAAAAGTGCTGCAGTAAACATGGGGGATGCAGATGTTCCTTCAAGATGCAATTTTCAGTCCTTTGGCTAAATATCCAAAAGTGGAGTTGTTGAATGATATGGTCGTTCTACTTTTAATTTTTTGAGATCTGTATTCTGTTACACCATTTTACATTCCAAGCATCAGTACACAGGGGTTCCAGTTTCTCCACATCCTTGCCAACACTTGTGATTTTCTGTTTGGTTGTTGTTGTTGTTGTTTAATGGCCATCCTAACAAGTGTGAGGTGCTATCTCATTGTGGTTTTGATTTGTATTTCCCTGATGCTTCGTGATGTGAACTTTTTTCATATACCTATTGGCCAGTTGAGTGTCTTTTTTGAAGAAGTGTCTACTAAAGTTTTTGCCCATTTTTTAATTGGGTTATTTTTTTCACTATTATGTTGTAGAGGTTTCTCATATATTTTAGATATTAACCCATTATCAGATATATGGTTTACTAATATTTTCCACAATTTTCTAGGTTGCCTTTTCACTCTGTTAATTATTTCCTTTGCTGTGCAGAACCTTTTATTTTAAAGTCTCACTTGTCTATTTTGTGTGGTTGCTTGTGCTTTCGATTTCATATCAAAGAAATCGTTACCAAAACCAATGGTATGAGGTTTTCTACCTATGTATCTTCTAGGAGTTTTAGAGCTTCTTGAGTCTTTACTCCATTTTTATTTTGTTTTTGTTATGTTATGTTCATTGTTTTTTTCTTTTGCATGTGGATATTTACTTTTCTTAAAATCATTTGTTGAGGAGACTATCCTTTCACCATTGTGTAGTCTTGAAAACCTTGTCAAAAATCATTTGACTGTATATGCAAGGGCTTATTTTGGCTTTTTTGGGCTCTCTACTCTGTTTCGTTAATCTATGTGTGTCTGTCTTTATGCCAGAACCATACTGTTTTGATTATTGTAGCTTTGTAATATGTTTCAAAGTCAGGAAGTATGAGGCTTCTGCTTTGTTTTCATTTATCGAGATTATTTTGGCTATTGGGGGGTCTTTGTGGTTTCATATGACTATTAGAAAATTTTTTCTATTTCTGCAAAAAAAGCCATTGTGTTTTGATAGGAATTTCATTGAATTTGTAGATTTTTTGGTACTATTAACATTTTTAACAATAGTTTTTCCAATCCGTGAAGAAAAATGTCTTTCCATTTATTTATGTCTTTAATTACTTTTAGCAATATTTTATAGTTTTCAGTGTATAAGTCTTTGATATCCTTTGTTAAGTTTATTCTTAAGTATTTTATTCTTTTAGATGAGATTATAAGTGGTGTTTTCTTAATTTCTGTTTCAGATTATTTGTTGTTAATGTATAGAAATAAAACTGATTTTATGGTGGTTTAATATCCTGCATGTTTGTAAATTTGTTTCTAAGTTTCTAACAGGTTTTTTGTTAGACGTTTAGTGTTTGATACAGATTATGTCAGATATTATTATTCTTCCTTTCTGATGTGGATGCCTTTTATTTCTTTCTCTTTCCTAATATATCTTGGTGAGGACCTCCGGTATAATGTTGAATAAAAGTGGCAAGAGTGGGCATCCTTGCCTTGTTCCTGGTCTTAGAGAAAAACTTTCCATTTTTCACCATTAAGCATGAGGTTAGCTATGAGTGAGCTTTCATATATGGTCCTTGTTATAGTGGCATAATTTTCTTCTATTCATGTTTGTTGAATGTTTTTATCATAAAAGAGAGGTAAATTTTGTCAAATGCCTTTTTCTGCACCATTAAGCTGATCATGAGATTTTAAAATTCCTTCATTCTGTTGATGTGGTATGTTACTGTATGTTGAACCAACTTTACAGCCTAGAGATAAATTCTACTTGACTGTAGCGTATGATCCTGTTAAGATGTTGTTAAGTTGAGTTTGCTAGTATTTGTTGAAGATGTTTGCATCTACGTTCATCAGGTATACTGACCTATAGTTTTCTTTCTTGTATCTTTTTGTGGTTTTGGTATCAGGACAATGTTCACCATATAAAGTGAGTTTGGAAGTGTTCCCTCTTCTTTAATTTTTTGAAAAAGTTTGAGAAGCATTGGCATGAATAATCTCTTAAATTTCTGGTAGAATTAATCAGTGAAATTGTTTGTTCTTGGACTTTTATTTGTTTGGATGTTTTAAATTACTAATTCTTCTCCTTACCAATTATTGTTCATTTCAGATTTTCTATTTCTTGATGATTAAGTCTTGGTAGATCGTATGTTTTTAGAAATTATTTATGTATTTTAAGTTACCTAATTTGTTGCTGTATAATTATTCATGGTAGTCTCTTATAATCCTTTGTATTTCTGTCACATTCATTGTAATGTCTCCTTTTTCATTTCTGATTTTATTTGAGTCTCCTCTCTCTTTTTTTTATTATAAGTAAAGGTTTGTTGATATTGTTGATCTTTTCAAAAAGCTATTCTTAGGGTTTTTTTCTGTTTATTTTTTAACTTTTTTTCCATTCTCAATTTAATTTAATATTTATTATTTCTGTCCTTCTGCTCACTTTGGGCTTATTTTGTCCTTCTTTTTCTGGTTCTTTGAGTTGTAAAGTTACATTGTTTGTCTGATATATTCCTTATTTTTTAATGTATGCATTTACCACTGTAAACTGCTTTCTTCATAATGCTTTAGCTGCATCTTGTAAGTGTTAATATATTTTGTTTTTATATTTGTTTCTAATTTCCCTTTTTATTTCTTCTTTGTCCCATTGGTTGTTTGAGAATGTATTGCTTGAATTCCACTTATTTGTGAATTCTCCTATGTTTCTTCTGCTATGGATTTCTAGTTTCATTCCACTGTGGCCAGAAAAGATTTTTGATATGATTTCAATCATCTTAATTTGTCAAGACTTTTTTTGTGACATAACGTGATTCATTTGGAGAATATTCTGTGTATGCTTGAGAAGAATGTATATTCTGCTGCTGTTGGGTAGAATGTTCTGTGTATTTCTTTTAGCTCCATTTTGTCTTTATTGTTGTTATAGTCTTCTGTTTTCTTATTGACTTTCTCTCTGGGTGTTCTATCCATTACTGAACGTGGGGTATTGAAATCTCCTGCTATCGTTTAATTGCTATTTACTTCTCCCTTCAGTTCTGTCAGTAACTGCTTTGTATATTTGAGTGCTCTGATGTTGGATGCATAAATATTTATAATTGTTACATCTTCCTCATGATTTCACCCTATTATCACTACATATTCCTTCTTTATTTATTTTTAGAGACAGTCTCACTCTGTCACCCAGGTTAGAATGCAGTGGCACAATCATAGCTTACTGCAACCTCAAAATTTTGGGCTGAAATGATCTCCCAACTTAGTCTCCGAAAGTGCTGAGATTACAGGCATGAGCCACCACAACTAGCCTTCTTGTGACAATTTATTTAAAATCTATTTTGTATTATACAAGTATGGCCCACCTCTCTTCTTTTTTGATTAACATTTTCATGGAATATCTTTTTCTATCCTTTCACATTTAGCCTATGTGAATACTTAAACCTGTCTCTTGTTATCTCAAGATCCAGCATTAAGTTGGATCTTGTGGAGTTGCTGTTGTTGTTGTTTTGAAATGGTGTCTTGCTCTGTCACCCCTGCTGGAGTATAGTGGTGCCATTTCAGTTCACTGCAACCTCCGCCTCCTGAGTTCAAGCTATTCTTGTGCCTCAGCCTCCCAAGTAGGTGAGATTACAGATGCATGCCACCAAGCCCAGCTAATTTTTGTGTTTTTAGTAGAGACGGGGTTTCACCATGTTGGCCAGGCTGGTCTCGAACTCCTGAGCTCAAGTGATTCACCTGCCTTGGTCTCCCAAAGTGCTGGGATTACAGGTATGAGCCACCAGGCCCAGCCAGATCTTGCGTTTTTATTCATTCTGTCATTTCCCATCTTTTCAAAAAGGAGATTAATCTATTTATATTTAAAGTAATCGCTGAAAGGGAAGGGCTTAGTATTGCCATTTTGTTAATTGTTTTCTCTTGGTCTTGTAGGTTTTTTAAATTATTCATTTTCTCTCTTACAGTCTATGTTTCATTGAATTTTTTGTAGTGGCATACTTTGATTTATTTCTCCTTTTGTTTGTGTATCTTCAATAGTATTTTCTTTATGGTTGCTATTAGATTTATTTAAAACATCATATAGGTAAAACAATCCATTATAAACTAATCATAACTTCAATCAAATACAAAACTCTATTTTGTATTTGATTGAAGTTATGATTAGTTTATAATGGATTGTTTTTCTTCACATACACATTATGTTACTGATGACATAAATTACATCTTTTTGTACTCTGTATCTATTAATGCATTTTTATAGTAATAGTTATTTTTATACTTTTGTATTTTACTTCTATGTCAGTATTAAAATTGATATATGTACCACTATTACAGTTTTATAGTATTCTGTATTTGTCTATGCATTTACCTTTACCTATGATCTTTATATTTTCATATGCTTTTGTGTTGTTATCTAGCATCCTTTCATTTCTACTTGAAGAACTTCCTTTAGCCTTTCCTTTGAAGGCAAGTCTGGTGGCAATAACTCCTTCAGTTTTTCTTTACTCAGGAATGTCTTCTTTTTCCTTCATTTTTAAAAGACAGTTTTGTCAGATTTAGTATTTTTGGTTGGAAGTATTTTTTTTTCTTTCAGCACTTTGAATATATTATCCCACTCCCTTCTGAATTGCAAGATATTTCTGAGAAATCCACTTATAGTCTTAAAGAGACTACCTTTTATGTGATGTCTTTTTTTTCTTGCTATTTTCAAAATTCTGTCTTCATTTGACTTTTAACAATTTAATTATCATGTGTCTCAATGTGAATTTATGTACATTTATTGTGGTTGGAACTACAACTTTTTGAATCTGGGTGTCCATTTCCTTACCTAGATTTAGGGGTTTGGGGGGTATTATTTTTTCATATAAGCTTCCTTGTTCTTTCTCTCTATATTCTCCTTCTGAAACTCTCATAAAGTGTACATTGGTTCACTTAATGATGTACCATAATTTCCTAAGGCATTCTTCAACTTTCTTCATTCTTTTTTTCTTTTTCTCAACTTTCTGGATAATTTCAAATAACTACTCTTTGAGTTTGCCGATCAAGTCTACTGTTTAAGCTCTCTAGTGAATTGTTCAGTTCAGTTATTATATACTTTGGGTCCAAATTCACTTGGTTGTGTTTTATATTTTTCATCTCTGGTAATAATCTCATTTTGTTCACCCATTATTTTCCTGCAATATTGAGCATCTTTTTGACAGTTATTTTGAATTCTTTGTCAAATATTTTATATACTGCCATAGTTTGGGGTCTGTTTTTAGAAATTTTCTTTTGCCCCTTTGATTGTGCCATGTTTCCCTGTTTCTTTATGTGCCTTGTAAATTTTTCTTTGAATTCACACGTTTGTCAAAGTAGTCACTTCTCCCAAACTTTAAAAACTGGTACAGGAAAAGATATTCATTAATCAACACAGCTATAGACTCTTAACAGCTTCTCAAACCCTTTCTATGGATGAATCTTCTCTGGACTCATGTGTGTATATTGTAAATCAGAGCGATATTCCAGTTTCATTTTTTCCAACAATTTGTGTTCTTTTACTCCCTTGGTGCATGTCAGAAGTACTGAAGGTTCTCTGGAGTGATCACCAGATGCCTAGTTCTGTTTTATTCTCTGTGGGCCACAGGCTTCTCTAGTATACTAGGTTTCATTAGGACTCCAAGACAGTTAAGAGAGAGGCCAGTCCCTTGGAGAGACCCCACCCACCACCACCAAAAAAAAAAAATTTCTGAATATTGGTAACACATTTCAACTCTTTCCCTCCCCCTGGCAGAAACCATGTCTTGGGGTTTTCTCTTGCTCATTTTACCCTGAACTAAAGAGAAAGGTGGGACTATGATGCATAAGTGCATGCTAAGTCCTAAGCATCGCTTTTGTTTCAGTGACACTCAAATTGGTGCCCTTTTCTGTCAGTACTTACATTTAGAAAAGACAGAAATCAGTGCCTTGAGCAGCACTCCAAAAAGTATGAATGTTGGACATATTTCACCTTTCTCCTTTCCTACCCAGGAAGAAGCCAGAAGCTGGGAGGTGTTTTCCCAATCATACTATACTGAGCCAAGTGGAAGGACTGTGATGAATGAATGAGTGCCATCAGTTTTTACTGGCTTTGATGCAGCTAGTTTTGCAATCACCTGGGGTTTAGCAGTCTCTTAACTGGTTTGTGGATTACTCACAAAAAGAATGGATCCATGTATTTGCCATTGTCTCTGCAGAGGAAGAGGGACTGAAAATTCCTATTCTATCATTCAATGATGTCACTATCCCTAATTCACTGGGTTTTGTGTGTGAGAATAAAATAAATAATGGTCTTCTTAAGTGTCTAATTTTTCACAGAATAAGTCTTCAGTAAATATTAGTCGTTTTGTTATTATTATTGTTACTCTGTGTGACAGGAAGTAGGCAGGGTTATATGGAAAAAATAAAAGCAGTGACCATACAGGACTTTTACATGAGAGTTGGGCTATTCAAAGTTGTCAGTTAATAAATGCATCTGAAATGTAGGCAAAATTCTTAAAAGTGATGTGAAAAATAACAGAAATCACTGTAAGCTTCTAAATAGATAAGGAAGCAAGAGATATCACTGTTTATTTATTATCCCAAGACACCAAAATTTTCTTTTATTTCTTTTATGTACTATAATTTCTACTAGGCAATAATAACAAATCATTGTTTCTACTATACTGAAAATTTCTTCATAATAATCTGATTATGAAGTAACCTAAGGAAGAATCAAAACTTGATAGCGATTTAAATATGGAACCTTAAGAAAGAATAAATCAGTGATAATGTTCAAAATTTATAGAATGTTTCCCCTTACAAATTTACTGCCAATCTCCTCAAAGTGTTTCCTTCAGCTTTATAAAGGAGAAGCCAAGAGATGCTTTGGCCATTGATGATGATTTGATGAGTCAAAGAAAAAAATCAGTATATATCTATGGGTAGAATTTACATCTAATTTTAGTGGCAAATAATTAGCTTGCTTCTCATGAACTCATTTAAAGCTGGTTGAGAGTCTTTTAACATAGAACACTCTTTTAAAAATGTTTACCTCAGAATAAATTTTTTGTATCAGTCTTTAGAGTCTACCTAGGAACTGGCATAAATGTCAGAGTTCCTACACACAGGAACCGAAGTCTTAGATTTTATGTCTTAGTGCCATTTGGCTATCAGGTGGCTCTTCCTTGATGAACTTACAAATTAAAATATATTTGTTAGTTCAAATATTGTATGCATGCATATGAAAAATCATCTATGCAAATAGGCAAGGAAATTACAAGAGAGCCCAGGATTTGGCTTGCTTTTATTTCATACGCTCAATGGGCAAAATAAAGTTTAAATAGAAGAAATTACTTGACCACTGTGGATAGTATTTGCGCTGAGACAGAACCGTAAGCAAATTTTAAAGTGATTGTCCTTTCCTTTAAATGTGCAATGAGATACCTAACTTTAATTAGATAATATTAATAACATAAATGAGAAAGAAAGGAACAAATAGGTATATTTAAAATATACTTTTACTTTGTACTTTTCTTAATATATAAATAAAAAATAACCCAAAATATGCAACTAGATAGTAGCATATGAAAAATAATTCTAGTTCATCCCATTCTAAATATTACTTTCAAGATTCAAATACTGAGAACAGACCATAGAGATTATTTAGTATAATTTCTTTGTTTGATAGATGAGAACACTGGGTCATACAGCTGGATCCTTCCAGGGTTAGGACTATAAGCACTTTACAGACCTATATTCTTCCCATATCATCGTATTGACTCTAGTATCCAAATAATATTTTATTAGCATTCTAAGAAATATAAACTAGAGCTCTACTTATATTTTTAATTTCAAGGCCACCTATAAAACAACAGAAATTTATTTTAACATTTTTAACATCTTTCTTCTATCCTTTCTACCTCCCACTAAGAGTATCATCTTCTTTGACATAAATCACAGCATCTAACTGTCTTCCATTTCTTTGGAGGTATATGTTATTAAAAACAAACAAAAAAACACACCCCTGATTGAATATAAATTATATTCAATATAAATCTCTAAGTTCAGAGAATAATCGCTTGATGTATCATCTTGATGTATGGTTAATCTTGTTACTTAATTGCTATTTTCAGATAAATATCTTTTTATCCTTTGACTTATGCTTGCTTTAGAATGATACAGTTTTCAGAGGGGGTGATTATTTATTGTTATGCCATTCTGGTTACTTTGCGTATTGCCAAAGTATATGCATAGTGTATGTGCTCTGCTGCTATAGATAGGAATGAAGATTGGAGATAGAGACATATGGGGGATAGAGAAAATGAATGTTTGGAAAATCTAAAATTAGATATAATATAGAATCTTACTGGCTTCAATGTGAGAAAGTCTATGTTTCTGGTAATTCTATCCTTCTAAGCACCCTCACCTACAAACAGGTGGGCAACCAGAAATAGAAATAAAAACTTAAGAGATCGTTTAAATGCAGAACTGATACCTTGAGCAGGAGTGAAGCAAACGTCAGAGAAACCATGAAAGAAGGGAACAGAGGCAGAAGAAAATGTTATAGGAAAGGCAAGACAAATGTCAGAAAAAATATAAAGAGTAGAGCAAATACTGGGGAAAAAATGTAATGTGCATATTTTTCAAAGAAGCAGAGATTTACTTCAAGTTCCAAAAATATTTCTGAACATACATAAATCCAAGCTTTTCATTTTCACAAGTAAAAATTGTTTTATTTTTTCCACAAATAAAAATTATTAGTAACACAGTTAGATGAAATGGTAAACAGATTTAGGGGACAAATAAATGATCATGTAATGGCGAATTTTTAAAGAGCCAGAGAGCTATGATCAGAGAGCTACCAAATTTTAATGACTGGTACCCAGTACAGGAAGGAAGACCTTGTAGTCATAAGTTAGAAAACTTCAAAACACCTATCTAAAAATGATGCTGGCACTATATACTTGAAAATGGTCATTGTATTAATCTATTAAAATATTCATATTCTATAAGGGGGTCATAATGTTTGAGTAGGAGCATAAGATTAACAATATTTTTTAACTCTTAGATTTTGTGATGTGAAGTACTGACAGTAGAGGCCAGTGTCTGTAAGAACTCACAGCCATAGGATATCATTATGTCAACTCAGTATTAAGTCTCAAAAAGAATTGTGTAAGTAAAATAGTATCTAATGTCAACTTCAATCCAGAGGGAAAATACTACCAATATTTGTTATAAAATACAGACAAAATGTGCTAGACTTGAATAAATTTTTCCACTTGATCTACATTTCAGGACAGTATCAATTAATGCTCTCTAATATTAAGATTGATATATTGGAACTTAGAAAACTCATCAGAGAATTATAAACTCTACAAAACAATGCCTTTTTTATTTTATGAGTAGAGATTAATGGAATCTCTTCACCACCCTGTATATGGAAGACCCAGCTAAAAAGATTACCTCTCTGCTTTACTCGGGTTCTGCACTTGACATATCAAACCACATCTGATGAGGAAGCAGCTCCCACAGCTATCTTGTCATGCTTCCGAAGTCGTGGGTAGTGATAAGTTTTGACTGTGCAGCCAGCATATGTCATGGTAAATTTTCAACACTCTAAATAAAGAGAATACACACTGTTCTTGGATCAAGATTAGGCTTGATTTTCCACCCACCCTCATCCTCAAACACATTTGTAACAAACATAAGTAAATACTTGACAGGTGAATATCACCTGTGCAGTTAACTGAAACAAAATGAACTGTGAGTAGAAAGTGTCAATTCACTGTTGCAATCATTTCCCATTAGCAGAAAAAGGATCACAGATCCTCAACTCTTTAAATGTAACCACTGAGAACAAAAACTTCTGTTCCTGTGAGCAGCAAGATAAGTCTATGTGGTGTCATTAGGGACCTTTTAATGAAACTTTCTTTATATTTCTATGTGTTGTCAATTACATGTGTTTATCTAAATGATCTCCTTGGTCAGATTTAAATTCCTACATAATTTCTGTGCTGCCCACATGTCAAAATCTCCTCCACTCAGAGAAGTTGCTTTTCCTCCAGGAATAAGGGAGTTTGATAATGCATCTACCAAGTAGACACCATGTGAAGGGCTCAGAGAAGTAGGACCCCCATACGGAGGAGAACATTCTGCAAGACTGAGCAGCACATCACATGTTCTAATCAGCCTCCAGGGTGTGTGCAAGCACCATATTTGAGCCAACACCAACCTCTATTCAATCACTCAAGCGTATGCGTTGGCTTAAAAAGCAGAGACAAAAGGGGCAGCTGTTCTTATTCACAGAAAGTAGGAAAAACATCACTATGCAGAGATTTGGGGACTTGGCAGTAACGGTGAGCCCACATGGTTCTGGCTAGTGTGTATAGGATCCAGCATATTGTGGAAAGTTGAGGCTCCCCACAAACCGGTAACTCTCACTGGATTTCTAAAGGAGAACAAGTTCTTTACATGTGAGTCCCCATAAGAAACCATTAAATTTCAAAACAATAACGACACATAAACTAGTAAATTAGGAGTAAGCACTTATATCTTAAAATTAATTCTTTCTTGAGGATTTAGCTAAAGATATTTTCTTAGTGATGTAAAATGGAAATTAACATAAAATGGAGTTTTAGGTATGTACCAATTCCATAAAATTGGTTACACCTGCAATCTGGTATCTTCAAAGGCAATAGGAAAATAACTACATGTCTGCTTGAAATTTTGTGTTTGCATGAATCTGTTGAAGATATTTTCCACTTTTTAAAAGACATAACAGCAGTTAACAGCCTAATGACTTACAGTGGAGTTTACTAAACAAGGGTTTGTTAAAGTGTAGTTCTTAGACCAGGAGCAGCAACAGCACCTGGGATATTGTTAAAAATGCAAATTCTCTCACAAGGTCAGGAATTCAAGACCAGCCTGGCCAACATAGTGAAACCCCGTCTCTACTAAAAATACAAAAAAATTAGCCTGGCATGGTGGTGTATGCCTGCAGTCCCAGCTAGTCAGGAGGCTGAGACAGAAGAATCACTTGAACCCAGGAGGCAGAGGTTGCAGTGAGCTGAGATTGTGCCAGTGCACTCCAGCCTGGGTGACAGTGCGAGAAGCTTTCTCAGAAAAAAAAAAAAATACAAATTCTCAGGCTCCACCCCAAACTCCTATCAGAAACTGTGTGAGGTAGCAATATTTTTATACATCCTTTCCAGATAATTCTGATGCAAATTAAACTTTGATGTCCACTGCCTTAGCAAAATCAAAACATTAGTAAACAATTTCTACTACGTATTATTCTAAAATATTTGCTGGGGTGGGGACTGAATAGAGAGAGTCTCATAAAACATATAAAAACCCATTAAAATCTGACAAATGTAATCACTGTAATGGGTTTCTTCTGGCCAAGAAGATAAAAGCATAAGTTCTTTAGTCTGACGCAGTCTCTTCACAATGTTTGCCATCTATCTCTGCAGCCTCATTCATTAGTTCAGCCATTCCGTAACTTAACTGGAATTCATTTAGTGCTTACTACACTTGGACACCAAGTAAGTAAATAGGAAAATACCAGTAACAATAGCGGACCACCCTAACCCTCAAATACCTAACATCCAGCCCCAGGAGTTCCATTCCCTGCCCTTTGGCAATTCTGAAATGTGAACATGCTTTTCCTGTTCTAAAATGCTATGCCATTCCTCCTTCTTGTTTCCACATCAGAAAGATTCTTATCCATCCGATAAGATCCAGCTCTAATTTATAAAGTCTTCCCTGACTTCCTGGGTAAAGTTGGTTACTTTATATATCGAGCTTTCACAGAAATACATTCATACTACTATTTTTACACCTATCACGTGGTAATAGAAGTCATTTGTTTACATATTTTAAATCCACTTCTGAGGATCAGAGACTGGCAAATTCAGGAAGTAGGAATTTGAGATATTTCTCACACGATACAGGAGTGACTTGAAGTAAACATGTGGAAGGTCACTATAGAAAACTGAGCAAAATTTTAAAATGTTCTATCTGTTTTAGTTTCTGTGGAAAGGTGAACAATTCTAGTTTAAACTAAAAAGGTAGAGAGTAACAATAATTAGTAGTGAATGATGCATTAAATTTGAAATATAATTGCTTAATATAGTGGTTTCTCAAAATTTGATCCATTTTCCATTGCTCAAGACTGACCACTAACAATTTGCCAATGATATCATATATGAGATTATTTGCAAGAAGTTGTACCAAGAAAATCCTCCAACCTTGGTATTTTTATGAGGATAACAATAAAGAATTTTGGGATATCAATGTGACAGTTAATGAAAAAGTGATTATCTTTGTGTCTAGCAAAAGATAAAATGCACAATGAAAAAAAAATCCTATATTGGCTATATTACAAAATTTTATCCTAAGAACCCTTCATCTAGATCCAATTCCAGTCAGAAAAGGCATTGAGACATTCTAGTACAACGTTCTCATTTTGTGAATAAAGCAAATCAAGACTGAGAATGATAAAATATCTTGACTACTAAAATTCAGTTCTCCTTTCACTAGGCTGGAAACTCCTTCACCATATCTTCATGTCTGTTTTAGTTATTTATTACTGATGTATCAATTAAGACTAACTTAGCAGCTTAAAACAACACACATGCATTAGCTCATAGTTTCCATGGAAAACAATTTCAAGCCCAGTTTAGCTGAATTCCTGGCATCAGTGTTTCTCACAGATGAAAATCAGAAGTTTTGGCCAGGGCTGTGTTCTCAGCTGAGGCTTGGCTGGGGAAGGATTAAATTCCAAGCTCCCTGAGACTGTTGGCAGAATTCAGTTCTGTCTGCGTGTAGGACTGAGGGCTTCGGTTTCTGGTTGGCTGTCAACTGGCAGACTCTCTCAGCTCCTAGAGGTTGCCTATAGTTCATTGTCTTGTGGACTTGAGGACTTAGCATAGGCAGTCTACAACATTGGAGCTTCTTTTGAAGTCCGCAAGCAAGGGAAAGACTCCTGATGGGCAGACCTTACATACAACCTGTATTAGTCTGTTCTCTCACTGCTATAAAGAAATACCTGAGACTGAGTAATTTATAAAGAAAAAAGGTTTAATTGGCTCACGGTTCCACAGACCGTGCAGGAAGTATGACAGCTTCCACTCAGCTTCTGGAAAGGCCCCAGGAAACTTATGATCATGGCAGAAAGCAAAAGGGAAGCAAACACCTCACATGATCAGAGAAGGAGGAAGAGGGAGGGGTACTACACACCTTTAAACAACCAGATCTCATAAAGACTCTATCGCACGAACATGAGAAACTGCCACCATGATCCCATCACCTCCTACCAGGCCTCACCTCCAACATTGGGTATTAAAATTTGAGATAATATTTGGGCAGGGACACAGATCCAAACCATATCATAATATTATGCAGCTAATCCTGTATATACATCACATACCTCCTATCCCTCTCTCTGTAGTCTATTGGTGAGAAGCAAGTCATATGGCCATACCTGTGATGGTTAACACTAAGAGTCAACTTGACTGGATTGAAGGATACAAAGTATTGATCCTGGGTGTGTCTGTGGGGGTGTTGCCAAAGGAGATCAACATTTGAGTCAGTGGGCTGAGGAAGGCAGACACACCCTTTACCTGGTGGGTACCATCTAATCAGCTTCTAGCAAATATAAAGCAGGCAGAAAAACGAAAAGGTGAGACTGGCCCAGCCTCCCAGCATACATCTTTCTCCTGTGCTGGATTCTTCCTGCCCTCAAACATTGGACTCCAAGTTCTTCAGTTTTGAGACTGTGACTGGCTTCCCTTGCTCCTCAAGCTTGCTATTGTGGGACTTTGTGATCATGTAAGTTAATAAACTGCCGGTGTGTGTGTGTGTGTGTATTTACACACATGTTTTATATATATTTATATATATATTAGTTCTGTCCCTCTAGAGAACCCTAACTGATACAATACCCAAATTTTTAAAGTATGCAATACTGGAGAGAGGGATTATGGAGGCCTTCCTACAGTCTGCCTACCACAGGATCTGATAGAACTTCCATTTTTTTAAACATCCCACCCCTTTATCACTGACTGATTCTTCTTCATTTTTCGCTTCTAGCAATCAGCTAACTATGATGCTTTTGAAAAACAATTTACTAACCATCATTATTATTCACAGGTTAATTATTTTCTACCCTGAGGATGAGTGTCATTTGGATACAAAACATTTCTAATCTCCCCAATTTAATGATAACACTGAGTTTCTGTTAATTTATTATTTTTCTTTCTGCTGTTCTTCAAGTGTTAACAAATATAACAGTATAACTAAGTGTTAATACTTTATTGCATTCCCTGCTTTACCTAGCCAGAATTTATATTTATATCCTCTATCTGTCTTGAAATCTGAATGTATCTTTTTTGAGCCATTCCTTTTTCTGATTCTTCCAGGTGTTTTTTTTTCTTATTAAATGCTTTTTAAGAACCATTTTAGAAATCATAGAAAAATTGAAAGAAAGGTACAGAGAGTTGCCAAGTTACCCTGCCCCTCCACATACAGTTTCCCCATTATCAGCATTCTCCATCAGAGTGACACATTTGTTACAATTAATGAATCTACATTTAGACATCATTGTCACCCAGAGTCTATAGTTTACACTGTGGTTTACTGTTCGTGTTGTACATTCTTTTGGTTGGTAACAATAACATGTATCTACCATTGAAGCATCACAGATGGTATTTTCACAGCCCTAAAAATTCACTGTGCTATGTCTACCCAGCCCTTCCTCCCTCCTTTCTAAACCCTAGCAACTACTGATCCTTTTACTGTCTCTATCATCTTTTCCAGAATGTCATATAGTTGAAATTATATGTAGTCTTTTCACATTGGCTTCTTTTACTCAGTAATGTACATGTAAGTTTTCTCTATGTCTTTTCATGGCTTGATAACTCATTACTTTGTATCACTGAACAATATTTCGTAATTTGGATGAACCACAGTTTATATATCCACTTACCTCCTAAAGGACAAGTTGGTTACTTCCAAATTTGGGCAATTATGAATAAAGCTGCTATAAATGTCAGTGTGCAGATTTTTGTGTGGACTTAAGTTTTCAACTCATTTGAGTAAATACCAAGGAGCACAATTGCTGGGGCATTTGCTAAGAGTATATTTAGTTTTCTAAGAAACTGCCAAACTGTCTTCCAAAATTGCTATACCATTTTGCATTTTCACTGGCAATAGATGATAGTTCCTCTTCCTCCACATCCTTGCCAGCATTTGATGCTGTCACTGTTCTGGATTTTGGGCATTGTGAAAAGTGTGTAGAGCTATCTCATTTTTATTTTAATTTACATCTCCCTGATGACATATGATGTTGGCCATCTTTTTATCTACTTATTTGACATCTGTATGTCTTGTTTGGTGAGGTGTCTGCTAAAATCTTTGGCACATTTTTAATGTTGAGTTTTAAGGATTCATTGTGTATTTTAGACTGCAGTTCTTTATTGTATATGTCTTTGGCAAATCTTTTCTTCCATACTGTTGGTTTTCTTTTCATTCTCCTGACAGTGTTTTTCACAGAGTAAAACATTTTAATTTTAAGAAAAAGCTTTTTGTTAATTATTTCTTTCATAGATTGTGCAAAGATGGTGTCATGTCTAAAAAGACATCACCAAACCAAGGTCATCTAGATTTTCTCTTATGTCACCTTCTAGGAACTTTGTAGTTTTACATTTTTACATTTAAATCTGTGATTTATTTCGAGTTAATTTTTGTGTAAAGTACAAAGTCTATGTTTAGATTCATTCTAGATTCATGTGGATGTCCAATTTGTTGAAAATCAACTTCATTTGTCGAAAAGACTATTTTTCCTCCATTGCATTGTCTTTGTTTCTGTAACAAAGATTAATTTGACTATATTGTGTGGCTCTATTTCTGGACTCTCTATTCTGTTCCGTTGATCTACTATCTAATTGCTCACTAGCAACATATTATCTTAATTAATGAGAGTAAGTCTTGAAGTTATAGTGTATCAGTGCTCCAACTTTGTTTTTTTTTTTTCTCCAATATTATGTTGTCTATTCTGAGTCTCTGCCTCTCCATATGAAGATTAGAATTAGTTTGTTGATATTCACAAAATAATGTGCTGGCATTTCTATTTGAATTGCATTAAATTCATAGATCAAGTTTAGAAGAACAGATATTTTGAATTATCGAATAATCTTATCCATGAACATGGTATATTTCTTCATTTATTTACTTCTTTGATATTTTAACAGAGTTTTGTAATTTTTCTCATACAGCTCTTATACATATTTTGATAGACTTATTCCTATGTATTTCATTTCTGTGGTGCCAATGTGAAGAGTATTGTGTTTTTTAATTTCAAATTTTATTTGTTAATTGCTGGTATATAGGAAAATAATTGAGCTTTGTATATTAATCTTGCTACAATTGCTATGAGTTCACAGAGTTTTTTTTGTTGATTTTTTCAGATTTTCTACATCAAGAATCATATGATCTGCAAAGACAGTTTTATTTCTTCCTTCTCAATCAGCATACCTTTAATTTCCTTTTCTTGTCTCATTTCATTAACTATGACTTCCAGTAAAATGTTGAAAAGAAGTGTTGAAAGGAGACATATTTATGTTCCTGATCTTAGGAATTTTCTAGTTTCTTACCATTAAGTATAATGTAGCTTTTTCTAGATATTCTTTATTAAGTTGAAGGTTTTATCTTACATTTCTAATTTAATGCCTCAAGATTTTTTACCCATAGAAGAAATTGTTCTTTTCATGTCCTTTTTTGCTACAGTTGGGTTTGTAGTACATATTCTTTCTCTATGCTGTATCTCAGATTGAATCTTCCTCCCTATTGCCACCACTACTGTCTCATCCCATCTCACGTGAATAGTATAATAGCTTTCTCCTCAGTTCTGTTGAATGTACTTCCTCCCTCTTCTGTTCTGTTGTTCTATACATTAAAGCCACACTTTTCCTCCTAAAGCACTGTGTTTATTTTGTTACATGGCTTTCTTTTGCCTGTCATATTAAAATTAAATATTTAGAATCCATTATCAATTCACTCCAATCTACTCTCTCAGTTTTTCAATGTGCCTGGAGTAAGTGTTTAAGATTTGTAAGAAGGAAGGAATGAAGGAGGAAGGAAGGGGGGAAAAAAGGATACAAGGAAGGCAGGAAGTTAAAAGTTGTAACTTTTGTATTTCTGTTTTATCTCCACCCATACTTTCCAAATTGCACTACAGAAAAGATTTCTTTTATTCCAAGCATGTCATTACACTTGTTTTTACCTCCATTATTTTCGTATGCTACATTTGGATTGTTCAACAATTCTGGATCGCTTCTACAAAGAAGATTCGAAATCACCTCTCTATCCCCCATTGACCAGATGGCAATCTCTGTTCTAATCACTACCCTCCTGGACCACTTAAACTTAATTTCCATTTAACCTCACTGCTCTCAGTCTATGTCCTTTGTAATCAGCAGAAAATACTGCTGCCAAAACCAGCTTTATTGCCTGCCAGTCCTCAAACCCTGTGTTTGCTCCCTGTCACTACTGTACAAAATTCAAATTCTTCATAATTGATATTCTGGCTCTTCAGATGAGTTCCTCTGCTGAGACTTCAGGCAAACTAAGGTCCATTACCCCCCAACTTGTCTCCACTTTTATTGTCAGGTTGAATAGCCACTGTTTCCCAAATTGATTTACAAATTTACATTTTTATTTTTCTTCTGAATTATCCAAGTTCACTTTCATTTATAACTCTTTACAAGTCTACTCGGGCCAAATAAGGATGGAAAAAGTTATACACCCAGCATTATCCTTAGAAAAAAAAATGACCTATTTGGTTTTTCCATTCCTTTATTCATAACAGGAGAGACCCTCTACCACAGCACCTCCTCCTACAACATAAAATAAGCATAGCCAGGAAATTAACAAAGAAACAAAAACACAGTAATAAACTGAAATGTATTTTACAATATAGTTTTTTTTTTGAAGATAGGTCTTAAGAAAATCACATCACATTTTTCTAACTTCTTTCCTGTGTCAGTACACTGTGGTTACTCCACAATTAACAAATGATAAAAGTACATTGCTATATTTTGGTAAAGAATAAAAATATGAAACTTGACATTTGAATAAAGCTCAATGCTTGTCTATCGTTCTATTAAAAGGACTGAAAATCACTTCTATTATAAAATGTAGTACTACATGTATTAGTATATTTTACCTTTGTTAAAATACTGGTTTAACTCCTATTAGAACACGTAAGCTATAATTTACTATGCATCAGAGAAGAAATATTCCACTACTGTTTTTTTAAAAAAATATTTCCATGAGAGCTAAACGTAGGATGAAAGTAATAAACAAAAATAAGTTTGCTGTTTTTCTCAGATCTTCATAAATTGACTTCAGAGTTTGTAGATGATACATAGTCATTGAGACAAAGTATTCTCATAAAAATCCTATTCCTCACCCTCCCTTATCATTATATAAAAATAAACAAAGCTCTTTGAGATAAATGAGCACAAAATGAATTAACTTTTAAATAAGGTATTTTTTTTCTTACAGACACTCAGAAATTTTATTATTTTAATGAGGATTTTATCACCTCACACATAAAAATTATATAACATGAGGGCCGGGTGTGGTGGCTCACACCTTTAATCCCAGCACTTTGGGAGGCCGGGGCGGGTATATCATGAAGTCAGGAGATGGAGACCATCCTGGATAACATGGTGAAACCCCATCTCTACTAAAAATAAAAATAATTATCTGGATGTGGTGGCATGCACCTGTAGTCCCAGCCACTTGGGAGACTGAGGCAGGAGAATCGCTTGAACCTGGGAGGTGGCGGTTGCAGTGAGCCAGGATTGTACCATTGGACTCCTGCCCAGGTGACAGTGCAAGACTCCATATAAAAAAAAAAATTATGTAACATGAACAAGTCAGTTATGTGATCCCAGCTCCAGTAGTAACACAAGATAAACTATGCATTTGATATAGGAAAGTTTTTTTATGGTTTTAAATACCCAACCTATTGTTGGAGCATTTAGTATAATTTGAACTCATCACAGTGGGCATTACACATCATAATGCAAATGTTAAAGAACGCTGATCTAGCCAGTACTTTACACTGAACTTCTATCTCAAATAATATTCTTAAAAATTATCCATTTGGAAGTGTGCTAAGTAAGAACAGGGTCATTTGTATACAATTATCCTGCCTTGAGGAGTACAGTTATGAGCCACATGACATTTCAGTTAACCGCAGACCACATATGCCATGTTGATCCCGTAAGATTATAATACTGTATTTTTCCTGTGCCTTTTCTAGGTTTAGACATGTTTAGATACACAAATACCATTGTGTTACAATTGCCTACACCATTCAGTACAGTAACATGTCGCACCGGTTTGTAGTCTAGGAACGATAGGCTATACCACACAGCTTAGGTGTATGCCACATAGCTTAGGCTATAACATCAAGGTTTGTGTTAGTACACTCCCTGATGTTCACACAATGACAAAATTACCTATGGATACATTTCTCAGAACCATCGCTAAATGATTCATGACTGTTTACTGTAGGTCGAAGAGAGGCATTTAAACCAAATATTACAAGATGATGTGGTAGGTAATGTTACTGAAAAAAACCCAGATAATAGGGTGACTCAAATAAGGAATACTTAACTCACCCTTGGAAGGTGAGAGAAGGCAAAGTGGTGAGGCACTTCTGTCTGAGCCTTGAAGGCTGAGAAGGAGTTATTCAGAGTAGTAGGTGAAGGGGAGAAAGGAAAGGGCAGGCATTTCAATCAAACACAGTTTGGCATTTGTGTGGCTGGAGCATAGGGAGTGTTTTAACAGAGGAAACCACAGAGGTTCCAGATGCTAGATGTGGACACATTAGCACACTGTTCTTTCTATCTCCAGTTAATTAGACTCTTCCTGTCTTAGGACCCATGGAGAAAACGTACCTTATGAATCCACAGGGACACAGTATACAAAATAAAGTCCTCTGAATTGCATCTGTTTCAGTCCTGCCTACTTGCTTGTAAACGATAAGAAAAATAAAGGTCCATTTTAAAAATAATTTGTAAAACACACTTTTTAAAAAGCTGTCATTGCCATAAAAATTAGTAACCCAAGTCAATTACCTTAAATTTGCATATTGTACACCCCCATTCCGAGTGTTTAAGGTTTTAAACATGTGTTGAAAAGCACATGTTTGCATATATGAATATTTAATATGGAGTATATAATTAAACAAGTCTATGTGTGCGTGTGTATATATATATATATTTACTGAGCATTATCTTTAGCAGAAAATAATAGAATGTTCTGCACCCTGGCATTCATGATTCTGTTGTCCTGGCACATATGGTGGGTAGGAATAGTACTTGAGGCTCACTCATGCAGTTGCTTTAATGAAACCATCACAATCAGCCACTCTGCAAAGCAGTATTCTGTTCTTCTGTTCATTAAATACATCCCCCATCCCTTTCAACTTTGCATAAATTGCATAGGCAGTGTTATTTACCAATTGGAACCAGCAACAGTAAATTAGCACCGGCCGATTATGAGACTTTTGCCCAGTGAACTTTATGTTCCCCTTTTGAATCCATTTATTGTTGCCATTCCTGCTTTGGAATATGACTTCCCTAGAAAGCATTTCTTCATTCATTCAGCCTCTGGGCTGGAAACAGACAACAGCTTGAAGCCAGCAGCTGCTCTTGAACAAAGCAGGTAGAGAGGCAAGAAAGGCTGTTGAATCCATAGCAATAAGCGCATCATGACATAATTACGGTAAATCTCCAGAGTGACCTGCACATACTCAATGCCATATGGTTATTTTGGGTACTAGAAACGTGTAGCTGAAAGCCATAGTTTAATCTAGTCACTTTCTGAAAGACTCCTGCTGGCATGAAATTGATTTTTTACCTAGAAAATTAACATGAATATTTATTGGCAGAAGTGAAGACTGTATTTGCACAGTCAGCTAAGAGTGCCAGTAAATTTAATAAAAATATTTGAGTTTTGTTTTACCTAAAGGTATATGAATAGGTGAATAGAAGGTTTTGTTTTCTTTTGTTATGGAGTTACTGACTTTGTTTGTTTGTTTTGCTTTTCAAACTCTAGTAGTACCTTTATAATACTTAATATATGCCCTTAAACCATCTCCTTTTCCTCTTCATCCTTTTTTCAATTGGATAGTGTTTTTTCAGTAGTGCATGGAAAGACTGTTCTTTGTTTCTTTCAGTGTCTTTATTTGACTTTAACTAGGTTGATAGGATTTACTGCTACTGTAGCCTGCCCAGAAAAAAAAAAGTAGAACCCCAAAGCAGAGTTTCAATATGGATGATACCTTGCGGTCCATCAGAGATTAATAAAAAACCATCTCTGCCTCTGCCTCAGAAAATACTTTAGACTGCAGAAGATTTAGATACAAACATATGTGTCAGAGAGATTGACCAGCTCAGAATACCAGCCATCTAAACTCACTTAAGGGTCTTTTAGGAAATCTAGTCTTACCAGGACAATAGAATGAATCTCAGACAAATATTTTAAAAATTTCATCACTCTCTTGCAAGTATTTTCTATGAACTCCACTTATTGATTTGATTCTGAGAGCTTTAAGAAGGTTAAATATTGTTCTGTGCATTCACATAATGCAATGGTATCATATTGATAACAGTAGCCCCAGTAACCAAATTTTAAGCCATGTCTATTTTAAACCAAGAGTTCTTGCTTTGGAGGAGAGGGGTTCTAGTTTTCATGACCTGCCTTCGAGAAGAGGAATTCTGATTTGTTGAACATTTGGCATGAGAAAGTGAAATGGGAGACAGGAGGAAAGGAGAAGGTCAGAGAGAGAGTTTGCTTCTGAGGCTGCTTCTGAGGTCTTCTAATTTCCTTTCATTAAAAGTACTCACCATGCCTAAGTGCGATATTTTGGGGCATCATTTTCCAAGCCCCAGAAGGGCCACATACAAACTAGTTTTGCTTCAGAGTTTTCTCCCTGTCACAAGCTACCCCCCGTTCCCTGAGATCTGAGGGATTGAAAATAGGCCTCCAGATTTGCTGTCTACCAAACAGAAAATAGGTGTTCCTCTCATAGGCCTGATATTGCTTCATAGTTGGCCTTCCTTGTGCCATCATCAAGGGAAAACGCATATATCTCCCATAACAGAAACAAATGCTTAGCAATCTTTGTCACCCTGACAAGTAAATTGCTGAAACCCCAACCATGTTTAGGTGTCTTCTTGAGAATCAAAGGCAGCTAACATATTTCCTCTGCTTGATTGCATAGATTTACCAAAAAGTAAAAGGATCTGTTTTTTTATGGGAAAATCAGTAGCTGTATAGGTCAAGAAGATTGAAATAACAGAATTTAGGGAAATTACTCAGCAGTTGAAACAAGTAGTACTTATTCAGGCCACTTTATTTGTTTGACACTTGTATGAATGTGGGTTCTGAACAAGCTCACTTGGGATTTTTTAACAAGTGACTCAGTAGCAAAGAAAACTAAAAGATAGAATATTTTCTATTGACTCCCTGCATGTCCTTCAGTGACTTATTTGTACATAGCTTTTGTTACCTCCGTTATAAAATAAAAATCATAATATTAATCTGTTTTTCCCCCAGGATTTTCTTTAAATCTTGAAAAGCTTTTTAAAAATTAAAGTGCAGTATAATCATTAATGGTCTAAGAGTCAGAACACATAATCTTGGTATCTGCAGAATCCCTGGGTCTTAAAACAGCCAAATCAACCAGATTTTCAGAATGTAAAGGTAATGAATATGACAACAGTAGTGGCGGGGTGAGATATGGGAATCAGAAGAAGAAGGAAAAAATGTCTCTTGTTGAAAAACACAATTAAATTAATTAGATGATGTTGTTTCTGGCTTAATCCTTGGTTAGTTACTCAAGACTTAATCTTGTGGCTCATTAACCATGTCTTGCCCAACTTATATTCTAAGATTTTCATCATAATTTGTTTCTTTATATAAAACATCTATTATTTTTTCATACTGCAGTTATAAGTACACTTCTGTGTCTTTTTTTTTTTTTTTTTTTGACACTCTCACTCTGTCAACAGGCTGGAGTGCAGTGGCATGATCTCAGCTCACTGCAACCTCCACCTCCTAGATTCAGGTGATTCTCCTGCCCAGAATCCCAAGTAGCTGGGACAACAGGCACATGCCACAATGCCCAACTAATTTTTGTATTTTTAGTAGAGACAGGGTTTCACCATTTTGACCAGGGTGGTCTTGATCTCTTGACCTTGTGATCCACCCACGTTGGCCTCCTAAAGTGCTGGGATTACAGGCATGAGCCACCACATCCAGCCCACTTCTGTGTCTTTATCACACTAAAGCTCTCCTAAATGATAAACATTAGGACAATTTAATATTTACTCTGTATAAGCTATGCTTTTATAAACTCCAGCAGAAACTGATGCAGGATTTCAGCCTGCAACGTAAGTGTAGGTTAATAGGCATTTTTTAAAAATGTATAGCACTTTAGCTAACTTTTCCAGTCTATAGTGTTTCTGCTTTAAATGCTAAATTTTATTATTCCTATAAAGCAAACATTTAATTATATTTCTATTGTGTATTAACAGGGATCGGTAAAAGATGTGTGCCCTAAAATATTTTCTCTAAGAAGAATCCAGGCTTTCATTTAGTCTTGCCGTTAAAACTCCTCTATCTTACACACTGGCACCACATAGACTTGAAAACCATCTCGGCGGCTGGTCTGTCTAAATGAGCGAATGTGCATGTATCCTACACTCAAAAGTCTTAGTTTGATGGGGTTGTACCATTTCTGACTTCATCAGAAGTACACCTGTGACTACACAGGTGATGAAACATGGAGCAAACACACAAGACAGATGGATTAAGACTGGCATAATTGTACTCTTACTTCATTATTATTTTCCCAGGCTCCAGGTGATTTCTATTTTTCTTTATAGCATCACTTGTCTCAGGAAGTCCCAGTGGACCTTGAAACCTAAGAGAAAGATGCATCTTGGTTTTTATCTAAGCCGGTTTGCAGTGAGGGTACTTCAGAGGGTTGTGCTATGAAAAACCAATTAGCTTCTTGAGTCCGGGGTGCCATTTAAAATATTTAAGCTACTATGCTTCATCATAAAATTGACCTTTTTAATTTTTTATGTTGGAAATTTCCACTAAAAGTGTTAGCATAAAAAATACAGCTTCAGGGGAAAATATGAAAGGCTTGGGAAGGAGTAGTGAAAGTCTGTGTTGCCCTGAAGAAAATTTGAAATCAGCTCCACTTGAATATAATAAATACCATGTCATGAAGTACCCTGTGCTTAATTTTTAAATAATTGGTATCATTAAGTAACATAACAATGACATAGCAACACCAGTTCTGCATAAGTAGGCAGGCAGTGTATCTTAGATTTACAGCCAACTTAGTCTTGCAGGATAATTGCTTTGCTCTCTAGAAAAGAAGTCCTTTTCTCATTTCCTTTGACTGTCATTCCTATGCCATAATCATCTTAATGTGATAGTAATTTATATATTGTGTTTTTCAAAGCTATATGAGATTTGCCATTTTAATTTCCCTGTCCAACTCCAAAGTTTCAGTGGGAAAAAGTCATTGTCAATTTACAAAAAGTCAGGGGAAGTTATTTAGGAAGAAGAGAATTTCTACAGAAGGTCATCATATTCATTTATGCATCCCATAGTTTGTCATTGCCAGTAATAACACAGAATGTTTTCTAGAAGGGTGTAGAGGTTAGTGCAGGGTAAATGTTGAGAGTTAACCTACTTGTGATCCAGGCCTAGCAATTCCACTTATTAACTGTAGGGCTTTGGGCAAATTATCTAACCTTTTTGTCCTTCAGCTTCCCTATCTATAAAATGAGATTGCAATCTAGTTAGTTTTAGTTGTATATTCACCCCAAAGCTTAGTGGCTTAAAGCAATAATTTATTAATTACCTCTCATAGTTCTGTGGGTTAAGCTTGGCTATGTGGTTCTGGCTTGGGGAATTTAGTCACATAATGTCCGGGCCTGAGGGGAAGTAGTCATCTGGACTGAGTATTCAAGGTGACTCACAACTGAAGCCAGCTGCCGCTGGGGCTTAGCTGGAATGTGAACCAGAGTGCCTCCTGATGGCTCCACGGTGTACTTCAGCTTCTCATAGCATGGCAGCTCAGTTTGGAGTAGGAGGGCAACCTAGGAAAGTGCCTTCCTACTGACCCAAGAGGAGGCTGCAAGGCCTTTATGAACCAGCCTTGTTATATGGTTTGGATCTTTGTCCCTACCCAAATCTCATGTCAAATTGTAATCCCCAGTGTTGGAGGTGGGGCCTGGTGGGAGGTGATTGGATCATGGAAGCAGTTTCTCATAAATGGTTTAGCACCATTCCCTTGGTGCTGTTCTTGGTGAGTTTTCGTGAGATCTGGTTGTTTAAAAGTGTGGAGCACCTTCCCTACTCCTTCGCTGCTGCTCCAGCCATGTAAGACATGCCTGCTTCCCTTTGCCTTCCACCATGATTTACTTTCCTGAAGTCTCCCCAGAAGAAGAGCAGATGCCAGTCTGCTGGCATCATGCTTCCTGTACAGCCTGCAGAATCATGAGCAATTAAACTTATTTTCTTTATAAATTACCCAGTCTCAGGTATTTCTTTAGAGCAATGCAAAAATGAACGATACACTTTGGAAGTCACAGATTCATGTAATGGGAAATTAGAATCTAAATTCTGATGGGAAGGGTGGCAAGATCGCATTGAGAAGTGCATGTGGGATGGAAGAAATCATTATTTTTATCAACAAGCAAATGGGGGAACAATTAAGTTTCCTTTTCTTTTTTTTTTTTTTTGATGCTATGCTAGTTAAGTAAGATTTAGAATCCAGCAGAATTATTTGCTCAGAAAAAATGCTTAAAGAAGTGTATATTTATAAAGATGATTCATCGATATATTTTTAATTTCACATTTTGAAGACTTCCAACACACCTCATTACTAATATTCAGAATAACCTGTTTTCACTCTTTAAGTGAGTGACTCTAATTATTGTTCTACACATGAACATTATGGGAATTAGATGAAAAATCAGACAAAATCATAGAAGTCACAAGGGAAAATAACTCATGCATTAAATATTTTAATAGGATCTCACCAAGATGTGGGAAAGAACATTTAAAAATATACTTCCCTCTGAATTGATTAGTATTACTTCTGTTCACTCAGAATCTCATTAATTAAAACTGGAAGTGTTGAGTTACATCAGCAACTTTTTGCCAAAAGCAAGAGATTCATAACAACTGAGAAGTTTATTATAGTCACAGGTAGAAAACTTCATGTCCAAAACACAGTGCAGTCCCTTGTAAATGTCAAGATTACAAACATCAGGTTGCAAATGGGTAACAGTATTTTATTTATACCAGCCTTCTTCAAAAATGAACTAATCATTAAAGATGAATGACAGAAGCTGTAACTGACCAAAGACAGGAAATTGTGCCCCCCAAACCAGTTACTAGCCAGCTCACTGGCTTTAATCTAGAGACTAACTTATAAGCATTTAGAGCAAGAGGAATATAAAATTTCTGACATGAACCTAGAGAGAAAAATACACCTAAAAAAATTGAGTGCCCTAATACAATACCGTTTTCATATTCTTTCACAATGGGGGATTTTTTTAGATACATTACAGGGTTTAAGTAAAGTGTCAGAAGTAGCCAAGAAAACGTAGGGGAGGGGGAGAGAAAGAAATCGTCTCATGATACTTGTTTCCCACTTCCATACTCATCACATTCCCCATTTCCCCACCTTGAGGCTAGTATTGTTCTTTCTCCATTAAATGATCAGTGCTTGTTAGGCTTCTGAGAGCCACAGAATGTAAAATTTTCAGAGCCCAACTGCCAGCACAAATGCCCTGACATTGGTCATTATAATTCCATGCCTTAAAGGCAGTCAGAGCCTCTTCATCATTAAAAATGCAAACATAGCATTGAAACTACAGTGACATTATTTCAATGCGATGTGGGTAATTTTTCAAATAGAATATATTCCTTAAATATATGGTTTCATAAAGTTAAATTTGGCTCACTGCTTTATTCACATGATAACATTTGTATTTGAAAACAAATTAAAAATAAGCTGTGTGGGCTTAGAAGTCACCTTGAGCTCATGTACTGGATAAAGTAAATGTTGCATGCAAAAAAAGGGCATTACTACTTGTTTCCATCATTCTACTGGGTGTATTTAAATTCAGATTCAGCCAGTACTTTGTCTGTAAGCAAAGTCATAAACCTTCCACAAATGTATTGTCACCAAAAGACAAAGCTACAGTTTGGAACAAACCAGTGATCCTTCAAGACTACCTCTGACTGGGTTTACTGTGGGAATTTTCAAAGGTGAGTATAATATGTCCTCTAAGGTGGGAAAGGCAAAAAAAAAAAAATCCCTTACATGAGAAAATTTCTTCCAGACCTTAGAGAATCAACATAAACTTTAAATCCTGGGTACTGATTATCGCTTAGACTCTTTCCTTACTTGGCTAACTTCGGAAGTTGCCTGTGATCTGTATATAGCAGAAAAGTCGATGTTTAGTTGGACTATTTAATTCATACATTTCTTGATTTTCATATACTGTTTCAATAATTAGATTAATCCATGCATTCAACTGTACTTTTTAGTCTGTACTATAGAGAAGAAAACAAGAGAAGGGAAAAACAAACACCCAGAAGATTATACAGACTGAAAACTGGAAGCTCTGACAAGAGCACGAGCCTAGTCATAAAGGTTAATGCCTTTTGCTAAGAAGCAAAGAAGTGACTCTGTGCTGCTCTGACGTCTCTGATAGGAAATAAACTATCTTCTCAGAATACAAGTGTGAGACATAATTGAGAATCTGCCAAGAAATATAAAATTCACCAACAGATAGGGATTTGTGCCAGTTTGTGGGTGAATCTGGAATGTGCCAGCAGAGATCTGGAATATATGTTTAGTAAATTCAATGTCACAAAGGACATAAAAAGGCTTTTTCATCTGCCATCTGAAACATATGTCTCTAGAAACAAAACTAAAAAGAGAAATGAAGAACTAACTAAATAATTGGTGCTGAAGAGCAGTATTTGTTTTCCGGAATCATGATTGCATATACTAAAATGGGAGTTCTGGAAAAACATTGGTGTAGATAATGAGAAAGGCCCAAGTGGCAAGTCACAATGGCAAAAGAACTATATATAAAAAGAGGTTCACTAACGCACTGATTGAGAGAAAAAATGCACTGAAGTGAAACCAATTAGAAATGTGTCAGAGATTGAAGAATAAAAATTAATATATTCATTAAACATTTCTTGAAACAATACAATGTAGCAGACACTCTGTTAAGAACTTCCTAGAAAAAAAAATCAGAGCAGACTATAGAAAGAAGAAATAGAAAGCATTGATCACAAATGTTATAATATCTATATTCAAAATCATAGCAAACAAATAAACAACGTAAGTTGATATTTAAGTAGAGGGTTACAATTAAAATCCCACAGGTACTTATACCCAAGACTGACCAAAATGGCTCATGACTTCTGATGAGCAGTGGAAGACTAACTTGTTCCAAATAATAATAGTAATAAAACATGTTAGAGAAGAGCATGTGTCACAAATGTATACATACAAGGAAAATCCATAATCCTACTGGGAGAAAATAATCGACAATATTTGACTGGAAACAAAAAGTGAGAGAGAGAGAGAGAGAGAGGAATGAGTAAAAGACTGAGAGAGAGAGAGAGAGACATACATATGCTACACCCTCTTGGTTGGATGGTTGGATTATCCTAACACTAATTAAAGGCAAGATACTTTAATTCTGAGAGACTTTCATTATCTGAAGAGCTACTATGATTTATATCCTGATAGAACCAGAGCATATAATACACTGCTTACTTAACTTACTGATGATTTTACCTCTCAGCAGAAAATGAGAATAGCAGAGGGAGTGCTATTTGCATTTAATTTTTACCACCCAAGAAAAATCAACTAACAGTAAAATGGAAACTTTCTGTGAATATAATATGTTTTTTAGTATCTATAATGGCCATGGGAAGAAATAATTGATTTAATTACAAATCTACCCTCTTTTCTTAAAGTTTCTGCTAAAAGATAGATGTCATCCAATGGCCAAGAGCTTTTAAAGGGAATATGGCTTGGAAAGAAACTAGATGCTCTGGAGAACAAGATCATGATCACACAAAGAAAAATTTGATAAATAGTACTAGGAATAAATAACTAAATAGATACATGAATCTGGATGCACAGAGTTTTCTATGAGCTCTTAATGAAAAGTAATACATAGAAAAGATTGGGAGTCCTTTAGTTATTATTAAGTAGTGCAAGCTGAGGCCTGTGAAAAATAAATGGAATAATAAAAATGACTTTTTAGTATGTTCAGAACAAGATACAAATAAGAGAGGAATAATGTGCTGTTAGATGGCTTATAAAATGATATCAGGTGACACAGAAAATGCAGAAATCCCCCGCTGCTTCCTTGTTATTATTTGTCACAGGCTGATGTGAGGATAGTGAACGTTGGTAAGAAAGAATTGAACCCTAAGTGGAGAAAGAAGAGTACCTCCCATGGATTCAAGTCTCCTGTTTGATAAATATTGCATCCTAGGGTATTTAAAAAGTGTGTGAATAAGATGGTTGAGATGTTATCAGTAGCATTTGGGGAATTATGAATATGGAGTCATTGGGAGACTAGAAACAGGCAAATTATGTCCTGATTTTTAAAATCTAGAAAAACAAGCTTCCTGAAGGGGACAAGTTTTTTAGAGAGTCACAGTAAAATCATAAGACATACTTTAAACCCTGAATTTTGAATACCTAATGGAGATAGCAATTGCTAAGGCTAAAAATGGTAAGAGTTAGAAAAGAGTTTATGGAAATAATTAAGAATATGTTATTTTAAAACAGACAGTCAAAGAAGTAGCATTAAGAGCTCTGAATCAGCAGAGGAAAGCTTAGAGAAAACATGGACTTCACCAAATTGAGGGACCCACAAATCCTCCACACATGCTGTTGGTGACCATTACGTTTTTTGAGAGATTGATGACGATGACAACAAATATAAAGCTGTGATGACTATGACAACCATGATGATCATAATGATAGTGATAGTAAGATCTCTGGAGCATAAGTTCCTGAAAGCAACAACCACATTTGGTTTGTCCATCAGTCTGTTCCAGTACCTAATACCTAGGAGGATATCCACGTGTTTTAATTGAATTGAGTAACAGCTAATAGTAATACTCAACAATTGTCTAAATTTAGTCTTTTTTTCACTTTATTATTACTATCCTATAAGGTCTAGGTAATATTATTATCTCTACTTTACAGATGAAGAAATGAGCCTTAGGCAGGTCCTTAGCCAAGATTACCCCTAATAAATGAGAAAGTTCTAGTTCAAATCTAAGCCTATCTAATTAAAGTGCTCTCAATTGCTGTTATTACATATTGAATTACAATAAGCAGCATTTCATCTTGGTTGAAATACGATTCTATGCGAGCTGAGACAGTTTGTTGCTCCATGAAGGTCCTCAAAAAAAAAAAGAGTGAATAGCCCAAAGTCCAGGCAGAGCTATCAGAAAATCTGGAAAATTTAGAGAACAAAATGAATAAACTGAGAGGCTGCAAAGAATGCAGACTCAAAAAGCTGAATCCAGGAATAAAAGATGCAAAAGCAGGTAGAAAAGTCTCAATATGAATAAGCAGTCAAAGAGGAGCAAGGCACTTAGCACATGGATGCCACAGCAACATGGCACCTGATCATCATTTGACTCCAGAGCTTAATCTGGCGTGTAGTGACGGCCCAACTGAAAAAATAAAATAAAACAGACTGAATGCGTTAAAGGAGGTTTTCTTTATTTATACTTGGTTTTATTTGAAGCTCTATTTCTTAAGCAGAATAACATTGCATCTCACCATATAATAGAGATCAGGTTTTATGTTACATAGTGAAAAGAGGCTTAGGTCTTAAATTATAGATTACTTTTTCTCAGTTATAGTCAACATACTTATCTTTGCCTTATATGCAGAAATAGTACAAATGAAAGGAGAGCAAAACTAATGTGTTGAATGACAGAGTAAACATTTAAAATAATAATAATAATAGTGTACATTTGTGGACTGTTGCCTTCATTTAAAGCACCACAAAAAACACTTTACATAACTCATTCATCTCATGGCAATCCTGTGATATAGGTATTACCATGCTCCCTGTTATATAGATGAAGAAATTGAGACTCAACAAGATTAAATTTCTTGTACCTGGTCATAACTATCAAGTTGAGGAGCAAATATTCAAATCCATAAAATCTTTTTCCCAGCCATCTTAATAAACCAGCAGTAAGCTTGGTTCCTTCCTAAGAAAGCCTGTAAGAATGGCCTGAATTACAGTACAGAGTAGGGTGGTATGATTTAACAGACATTGGAAGATAAAGCTTCAGAGATTTCTAGTTGACATTAAGCTGCTATCAGTCATCACTGTGCTGAAACTTTCCAAACTAGCTTAAAGTTGTGTTAAAAATCCTAATAATTCCAAACAATGGAGGGAGGTAGAGCTTACTTTTCCATATTTGTAGTATTGTGGTAAAATTTTAGGAAGTGAAAATGCATCCAAAAAATGGAGATGGGAGAGAGGTTTTAGAGCCATTTTGCATAGAAAAAAAACCATAGCTTTGAGCAAACTTAGGGTGTTAGGGTGGATGTCTTCACATATTAGAAAATCAGTCTCTTAGAAGAGGAATAAAAGTTACTCTCTATAGAGCTAGAAGTAGGAGAGTATAATAAAGAGGCAGAATTTTACTCTAACTAAGAAATATTCCCAATTACCAGAACCATTACAAAATATAATAGAAGTGAGCATTCTATCAATGTAAGCATTCAAGGAAACGTCGTCTGGCCACCTGTCAGAGATGCTATGCGGTCAGGGGTGATTAAATGACCTCCAGTAGTTTTTATCTCTAAGAAGCTTATTTGCTCATCTAGCAACTTTATAATCGGCTTGGACAAAGTCTAGCTCTTCCTAGATCCAACTGCAGCGTCCTTAAGACATTCTCCTAAATGTGTCCTTTCTGTCAGTGTAATTTCTACCCCTGTGGGGATGTATACCTGACCCTAACACATTGTTTCCCACCTTTTAAATGTGTGCTTTGTACAACCCTCCTCTTCCTGTAGTGGCTTTAACTTCCAGAGATTCAGATGTAGTCTAAATAGATGCTGGAGCTGAGGGCTCTAAATTAAGCTAAAGCTTCCTAGTTTCCTTTAAAAACAGACAAGCATTATGAATAGAGCCATAAGCAGTCATGAGTTATTCAACCAGAGGTAGCTATTTGATTGATAAATCAATTTGCAAGAATATATTAAATGATTAATGAATCTGTCATATCAACTAGGACACTTGCTAATTATTTTCAAGGTTCCAATAAATGTATGGCAATTAATTGCACCTGCTACAGTCCACTTCATGCTTGGAGCTGACATGGAAGTTTAACTTCCATTTTTCACTGAGGGTGAACTTCCATTTTTCACAAAAGCCTTTTGTCTATTCTTGGGCCTTCTCCACACCTGCTAGATACAGGAAAACAATATTTGCGTGTGGCAGAATCCTACCTATTAATGGGTATATATTTAAACCCTTTGCAGCCTTCTCTACAAATGAAGGTAAGAGAAGGAGTTTCCCAGGCCATCTAAAGAGGAAAGTGGTGTATTTACAAATCTAATTTTCATCTGAGCATAGTATACTGTGATTCTCTGAGGCAGGCCTTGATATCACAAAAGCAATTTCTGGCAGATTGGAAGGGCTATTCCCTTCTGGGTTTCCAGCATCTGACAGGAGATCAGAGTGGAGGTCCTCCTCTCTGGGGACTGGCAACTTCATGAAGCAGATGGGACCTGACAGGCTATTTCCAAGAAACGGAGGCTCTGAAGCAAGAAGCAGGTATGCCTGACTGAGTAATGGGAGGCTCCTCATTTAAACTGGGAGAGCCGGAGCCCAGTGATGGCAGTTGGCATTTATTCATGTCAGAGGAGCCTTACCAGCTGTCCCAGAAACCATGAGAATGATTCCGAGAGTGCTGAGCACCCAGGTCACTGATTTCATTAGGGTTTAACCGTATAAATGCCACCCACTCCTTGAAAATGCTGGGAAGAAGTAGATTTCATTCCATTACCTCTTGTGGCAATTCCTCTCTGGAGCTCTCTAGAGAACAGCCATTTTCTCCATTTTCTCTTCTAGCCAGATCACACTGGTTATTTTCCCTAACTTGTAGCTGCTAAGAATGAAAATCAGCTATGGAATCACCCTTCATGCTTCACAACAAGGTGTGACAAGTCTTGGGGGTTGGCTTGGGGGTTGGCTTGCCATCCCAAACGTGATGCTTGACCACATTTTAGGAGAAAGAGGTGGGGTGGGGAGGTAAAGATGAAAGGCTTCTCCAGGACCTCCTTGTTCACGCTTCTTCTGACCTGCCATCTTCATGTCCCCCTCTCCTCTCCCCTCCCTGTGGGGCTAGAACTAGAGTTAGCCTTGAGCTCTGCTCCATGAGCCATTCTCCCCTGATCACTCCATAAGCAGATCTAGGAAGAATCCATGCCCCTTCTGAAACCAGGCTGGTTTGACACCATAGAACAGTCTCACCCAAAGCAGCCAGCAACATCCCCCACGTGAAAGTCACTGAGGCGGACGAGCTGGAAGAATCAGAGGCCACCATGTACATTGCTAGCGGCTGCTGCAGACCATGGACCATCCCATCAATTCCTGCCCCTTGTCACTGCCTCTGCCCAATTCCACAAAACTGCCACCGGGTTTCTTCCTCTTCTTTTCTTTTGCCTCCTTGACTCTCCTCTTCCTCTTCCTCCTCCACATACCCAAACGAAAGGGAAAATAGAACATCTAGATTCTGGCTAAAGTGAATGCTCTAATGCCACTTTTTGGCCAGAGTTAAGGAAATATGGTTGTTGGAGGAGGCACAGGTGACATCACTCCAGTACACATTTTTACTTCAGAATAAGAACAATGTCTAAAAGTAAAGCCCCGTGTTTGGGCTGTTCTTTAGTACTTTCCTGTCAGCTTGATAAAGTTTATTTTTGTTCCGTCTTTTCACAGCAGTAGACTCTGAACACAGAGATTTTAAGTCTGTTGGTAACAAACGTTATTTATTAAAAGACAGACAGAGAAATTACATACAATGGTAAAAGAATTTGGAGACCTGTATAATTCAGATCTCATCTTGCTTTGTGACCAGGGTTTAAGGTTCAGAACATAATTTTTAGATACTAGACATTCCTCTGAGCTCTGCACATGCCTACTGCACCCACCAACTATAGGAATTACAGGGTAGTTGCCGCTTTAGCTTTTGAGGTTTCCAAACAAGTTTTTATCTGCCCTCTACAGGAACACCCATGGAATCTGAACAGGCCTTTATAAATAGTCAAAGCAAGAGACATCTGTATCCAAGATGTGGCATGGGGAGCACTAAAAACAGCCAGCGTCTAAGTCGGTGGAGCTCATAGAGTGATGAGATGGAAACTTAGGAAACATCCCCTTGCCCCACATCAGCTAAACACAGGAGCACAACAATCCACATGAGTTTCATGACATCCCTTCTCTCCTTAGAAGCCTACAATGGCTCCTAATATCACTTAGTAAAAGGCGAATTCAGCACACTGTCTATATTTCCTGTATAATCTGTCCCATTATCCCTCTAACCACTTTTTCTTGAACATGCCAAGAACACTCCAGTCTTAGGGCTCAGCACCTCGCCTTCCCACCGACTAGAACCCTCTTCTCCTGATTAGCCTCACAGCTTTTTCTCTCACTTCTTGCTTTATTTTTTCTCCATTGCACTTATGTCATCTCACATGCTATAGAGTTTACTAATTTTTCTTGTTTATAGTCATCTTCCCTGCTAGGGGATAAATTCCATGAGGGCAGGAAAATTGTGTCTGTTTTTGTTTTCTGCAGAATTCCCAACACCTAGAACAATGTCTAGCATACGGTAGCTTTTCAATAAATACTTGTTTAAAGAGTCAATGAATGAATTAATGTCATCACATATGTGTAGGTGTTTCTCTTTTTTAAAATTATTTATTTATTTATTTATTTATTTAGAGACAGTGTCACTCTGTTGCCCAGGCTGGAGTGCAGTGACATGATCTCAGCCCACTGTAACCTCCACCTGCCAGATTCAAGTGATTCTCCTGCCTCAGCCTCCTGAGTAGCTGGGGTTATAGGTGCATGCCGCCACACCTGGCTAATTTTTGTATTTTTAGTAGGTGTTTCTAAGCAAGTGTTCTTTTATAAAATTATAGTGCAGACAATATTCCAGTTAAAAAGATGATCCACAACTACTGTACACACAACTAGTTTTGAGCCCTGCTTTGACACTTTCTCACTATTTGTGTTAGCGAGCCTCTTGTTCAGTTAAAATGGGATTTTAAAAAATTAGAGTTCTTATAATAATGTTCTAAGATAAATTATGTAAAATTTTCTGTAAATCATAGCACTATAAAATGATAACTATTCTCCTCTTCATAGGTGTCACTTTATATATAGAACATTTTCCCACTGCCTAAGACAGTTGGTGATACTCAATAAACATGTGAAATATCAAATGAATTGCACAACAGTTACTCAGAATAATTTGAAATTTCCCTTTGGAAGAACCCAGATAGGTATCAATGGTTGAATCCCAGTGGCACTACTCAGTGTGATTACTGGTCATATTCATTTGCATTGAGTTTAAATAACTTTTGGCATAACTAAGAAACAAAATTTGTCCCCAAATAACTAGTAGTAGTAGTATTCCAGAAAAAGTGTTAAAACTTTTAAAAATAATTCTGGAATGGCAATAATAGTAATTACAACAACAGTAAACCTTAATATTAGCAGACATATTTTCAGAGTATATGTAAGCCATCCCTTTGTAACTATTTTGAAGGGAATAACACAAGTTCAGCCATTATATTAAAAAGCAACTAAGATGATTATAGTTCCACCACTAAAGGCCTACTTCTATGAATAAATTGTGTGTTCTGAAGATTCATAAGCTTGAGAGTTTAGGACACTCTGGTTCTACCCCTTGGTGGGTCACTCTGTCTGTTCTCCTGGATATTTTCTGTAAAACAAGAAAATAAAAAGGAGCAGAATAGTTGCTATTCTGGAAGAGGTGTTATCCCCAGCCATATTCACAAGAAAACCCTGAGTTAAATGATTTTATCTCTGAGGGCTCACCTAGTTAACAGAACAAAATGAAGAAAAAACACAAGGTCACTGTGATATAACGACAGAATCATTGCACATTGTCTCTTTTTAACATCTTACAAAGATATAATCCACATACTATGAAATTAGCCAAATAAAGGGTGAATTCGATGATTTTTTTCAGTATAATCACAATCGTGCAACCATCACAACAATCTAAGTTTACAGCATGTTTATTACCCTAAGGAGAAACCCTGTACGCATTAGCCATCTCTCCCCATCTCTCCCTTCCCTCATCCCCTAGCATCTGCAAATCTTTCTTATATAGATTTACCTATTCTGTGCTTTTCATATAAGTACAACCATACAACATGTTGTCTTTTGTGACTGGCCTCTTTTATTTGGCATAATATTTTCGAAGTTCATTCATGTCATAGCATGCATCAGTATTTCATTTATTTTATTGTTCCAGTGTGTGAATGTGCCATATTTTGCTTATCTATTCACCAGGTGATGGTCATCTGGGTTGCTCCCACTTTTTGGCTATTAGGAATAATCTGGCTATGAACATTTGTGTACAACTTTTTGCTCACTCTCCTTTAGTATTTCTAAGATTAATATTCCCCATAGAATTTCCTATGAAGAAATTCACAATCTTTGCAACTACACAGTCTACACACAAACCCCAGCGTCACCTCACACACTTACTGTATGATTTTGCATGCGCTTAACATCTCTGAGCCTCTGTTTTCTAATCTGCAACACGTGCTGGCAGAAAAAATTAAGTAAGTGCTTGAGAGTGATGCTTATGCAGAATATTAAAAAATCTTCCAAATCTTCTATCCTGTGTCTATCTTCACAGCTACCTTAGAGATGTCAGGTTGGAAGTGCTTCCTTTCGAAGTCTATTTCAATATCTAAACAATGCAGGTAAAATTTGAGTAATAAAAAATAATGAACTACAATTCATAATAGTTGTTAACAGAGAAAAAAATTCAATTTAACATGTCATTTTTGACAAATGAAGGTGACTGACTAGTAAGGAAAATTTAAATAATACTTATGAGTTTAAATATAATTTTTACTGAGTTTTTGTGTCTGCTAATTTATTGATATAAAAGAAAAAAGGAAAAATGTTGGTATGATATGTCATCTATCATTAGTCAAATAAACTGTTTTTTTTCCCCATAACATTCTTAGGATAAATTGCTAATTTCCATTTTGTGTAAAAATCAATTTTTATGTAACAGTCCTGGGCCCAACCTATTCCATAAAATTGAGATTTACTGTAGTCAAGTGCTGACAATGGTTCAAACTTTAATAGGAGAATATATAGGGAATATTTCTCTGTTTTTTCTGACTATGGCACATTAAGTCTCCAGAGGGGGGCAAATGTTTAGCAACATGTTACTTATCACCATGTGACTACATAGGAATCTAATTCAGAAATGTCTTTAGCAATCAGCAATGTCTTCTTCCTGAATTGCTCCTACCAGGCAGTCATTAGCAAATACTATACCTTTAGAATCAGTCTGTAGACAAATAGCAAATAGTTTTCTGTATTTATGGTCTGCTTTGCTAGCATAAAAACAGCACCAAAGGAAGGAGATTTGTTTTTGTTTTTGTTTTTTACTTTCCCAAAGACATCTTTCTTTTATTCTCTTCTGTACCCTAAACAGCTTTCTTCTCATAGAAAGTAAATATCATGGCTGACCTATAAGCCAGATATTTCTGTTCATTAAACCTATCCTGCTAATCAAGAAAAATAGGAAAGTTTGTGTGCACAGGCATAGTGTTAATGATGTGACTTATTTCTGCTTGTTTATATGGTAATGGAATTTTTCTCCTATGGTTCATTCATCACTTTAAAAAATTAAGCCAATTTAGAAATATAATTTGAATGTATAATTGAATTTGTCAGTTGATTTTAGCCTTTACAAGTTAATCAAATAGCAGAGACTCAGGAAAGTTTCTCACACATGCTCCCTTTTGTGGGCAGCCAATCATCCCCCAAAGAGAATGTCAAATTCTTTCAGAATTTTTGCTGATTAGATCCTCATTCTTTCTTTAGAGGACTGAATCATTTTTTTTTTTCCTAGCAATCAAGATTCATACTATCAGTCAAACCGAAAGGAAGAAAATGGCATAATTTTAGCTAAAATATTAGAAATGACAAATAAGTGAAATATGTTAACTGGAATGGGAAAAGAAATCTGTAATTAAGCAGCACAAAGACCATATGTCAGATACTTCTATAGTCATAGATGGGAAGAGAGTGTAGATTCTTGCAAAGACCCACATAGCTGTCAGGAAACTTCATTTCTCTTTAGAATTCACTAGACTCGTTGAGGACATTTCACCTCCACCCACAATTGACAAGTTAGTTGTTTTTCTTTTTGCTGAGTATGAGGGTGATCGATTAATTAATTTTAACATATGGTAAATTAAGTAGTGTACGTTATAATGGGAAAAAGATATTTGCATGATTTAAATGATTTAAATACACACAGAAATAGGCTTATTTAGCATCTTGAAAATCAGAATTGCTACCTTTCAAATATTACTCAGTCCTGTTTCGAACATGTTTTGAAATTTTACACAAAATATGTCCCACACTTAAAATGGCATTTATCTTTCTGTGTTCTAATGGTGCTGAGGCATAGAGCTCTGTTTGGATATTTCCTGTCTAAAACAGACTGGAGATTCAGATAGCCATGTGGGTGTTGCATTGTGGGACAGGGTGATACCTCAGGACCAGTGACCATACCACTGCAGAGCCAAGAGAAGCTCAGGAGCCAGGTGTTTCCATTTGGAGAAAAGAATGGGAGAATCTACAGTATTCAATATGAGAACATTTCTAGACTCTGAAGAAGACATAATGAAATCTAGGTCCCAGTATTAATATCAGTCTTCCTTATCCTCAGCAGTATAGTGGGGTTGCCAAGATTATTATATTTTGAAATACTAGTTGCATTTTAGTCATAGAATCAATGCTATATAACCCATTTCATGAATAGGGGTGTGCAGTACGAAAACAATGATGTGACCCTCTTTTACTTTTGACATTTCTGAAAACTTCCAACAAAGCATTCAGTGTTTCAGGGCTAGATAGTTCCAGCTAGATAAGAAGGACTTTTAACCATGATACCTACCCACTTTCACGGACATGGCTTAAAAATGTGAAAGGTTAGAGTCCAACAGACATTTCAACAAATTCACTTTCTGATGCGGAGTGTACACTAAAGGATTAAAGATACTGAGAGCCCACTAGGTGCCAACTTTTACTAGAGAATTACAAACATGTATATTTTATATTAATTATTTATATAATATATTTATATTAATATATTTTATATTTATCAACGTTTCTCTCTCCATTGGGTTCTTTTCTTCAGTTTAGAGTTTTTTTCAAGTCATTCCAAGAAGTCTTTTTATCTTCATCCACTTTCAAACTGCCACCCACCCCCCCACTTCCCTTCACAGCCAATGTTTTTTTTTAGATAACAGTGGCAATGGCCTGTTCACCCATTAGTGCCTCAATGTACTGTCACCAATGGCCTCAGCAGCAGCTATTTTTTAAATTATAGTAAAATATACATAACATAAAATTTACCATATTATCTATTTTTAAGTGTACATCAGTAGTAAGTGTATTAAGTACATTCACATTGTTATACAACAAATCTCCAGAACGTTTTTTGGTCTGTAAAACTGAAATTCTATACCCATAAAATAACAGCTCTTCATCATCACCTCCCCCAGCCCATGACAGCTACCATTCTACTTTCTTCTCTATGATTTTGACTACTCAAGGTACCTAATATAAGTGGAATCAGACAGTACTTATCTTTTTGTGACTGGCTTACTTCACTTAGCAAAATGTTTTCAAGGTTTATCCATGTTGTAGCATGTTTCAGAATTTCCTTTCCTTTTGAGGCTGAATAATATTCCATTGTATAACGCAGATTCTTTATCCATTCATCTGTTGATAGACACTTGAGTTGCTTTCACCTGCTGGCTATTGTGAATAATGCTTCTATGAACGTGGGGTCAAATATATCTCTTCAAGGGTCTACTTTCAGTTCTGGGTTTATATCTGAAAGTGGAATTGCTAGATGATACAGCATTTTATTTTTAATAGTTTAAGGCAACAGTCCTCAAACTTTTTGGGTACAGGGACCAGTTTCATGGAAAACCTTTTTCCGCAGACAGGGCAGACCTGGGGTAAAGGCAGGAATGGAGGGGGAATAGTTTAGGGATGAAACTGTTCCACCTCGGATCATCAGGCATCAGAGTCTCATAAGGAACATACAATCTAGATCCCTTGCATCGCAGTTCACAATAGGGTCCATGCTCCTACGAGAATCTAATTCTGCCACTGATCTGATAGGAGGCAGAGCTCAGGTCGTAATGTAATGCTCCCTTGCCTGCTACTGCCCTCCTGCTCTGTGGCCCAGTTCCTAACAGGCCACAGACCGGTTCCCTGGGAAAGGGGCGGACCCCCTGGTTTAAGGAACTGCTCTGTTTTCCATAGCCACTGCCCCATTTTACATTCCTGCAGACAGGGTACAAGGCCCTCAATTTCTGCACATCTTTGTCAATGTGTTACTTTCTGGGTTTTTTTATAGTAGCCATCCTAAAAAATGTGAAGCAGCAGCTCATGTTTAGACCTACTCTTTTAGAGTCTTTCAAGGTGTGGTTTGCAGATATACCTTAGAATCACTTCAAAAATACATGAGGAACATCCAGATTCTTGAATCTGAAACTCTGGAGATTGGGCCTCACAGTATGTTAACAAGTGCCTCAGATGTTGTTTTCCATGACTTTGGATATGCAACCTACCATATTGGGTGGATATGATGTGAAAGTACCTCAAGTTAAGAAAGAAAATTTGCAGAGAATCATACAGATACCATATAGAATAGAATAGTTGATATAAAAAAATTGTCACTTTGCATCTGGATATATAAACTAAGATTATGTAGAAATAACTAGCAATTTGTTACCTCTAGATACATGATTTTGCAAATATAACTAAGTCCCAAGCCACACAGTGACAGTTAATATCATGGTGGTGAATGTTACCAGTATCGTCACTGAATTGATGGGAAACTATAAGCACTTTCATTGTGTTTACTGGGAGGGGTTAGTACCACATATATAATGATATCTGCCTCACTGCTGCACCGGCAAATATTTTCATTTTTATCCATTCCCCTTCTTTTGAGCAGTAAAAGTCGGGGTTGGCATTTCAGTTATTTTACGATTGTTTGAGTCTTTTAGATTGACTACTGTGTTAGGCACTGTTTAGTTTCTACAGAGCAGACAGTGCCTTAGACCTTAGCTGTTTGGGAAGGTTCCAGTTTATTATGAGAGAAGACCTTAGGGACCCAAATGAAATTGTGTCCAAATTGACAGCGGGTGGGAACATCAACTGAACAGGAATAAAATCAGTTTTCACTACAAGTAAGAAACAAGTTAAAAGGTGCTTAATGTCAAGATTTGAATTAAGAAGCTTTAGCTTATGCGAAGAATTTTAAAAATTTTAAACTGCTTGTGCTGATTTTGCTTCAGCAAAGCTACATTTAAAAAATCATATATAAGCAGACCTTTTACTTCCAAAGTACTGGGAATCTTTCCCATCCTGCTCTTTAGATTTTGTGTTTCTATAGTTCTTTGCTGGTATTTTTATGCTTCTGAAACCCTGTCTGCTTTCAGCAATTAATAAAAATATTATGGGTTTTGATTTGCATCACTGCAGCATATGAACTAAATTACTCTGCATCTGCAAGTTTAAAGCAGAATAAAACTCTTTGTGATAAAGTCTCGTAATGTTCAGATGTAAGTCACTGAACCATGGAATCCAATGAGCCAACACCAAGGCAGCAAGGAAGAGTGGCTGCCTTTTGTTCCAGTTTATATCATTCCAGCTAAACGGGCTGCCATTCTGGAGGGTTTTAAATACCAAGCCCCTACGTGGCTTTTAAAATATAATGAGTAATTTCCTGACCAAAAGCAATTACTGAGCCAAACCAGGGCCCAGCACGAGATGGCACCTCAGCTTGTCCATCATGGCTTAACCATGGTAGGTGCCAAGTCAGTGCAGAAAAGTTTGCTCTCACAGGGTATTTAAAGAACAGCTTTTATAGGTTGTTATATCTTTACTAGAATACATCTCTCATTCACCATTCAGTGCTTCCACCCAAGGATAAAGTTGAAGTGACTTCTCCTACTACGGATTAGTCTGGGTATCCTGTCTGCTTTCATCGCTTCTTCCCTTTGTTCTAGTTCAGTCTACTGCAGCACAACTCCCACAGATAAGATACTCATCGACTTTTGACTACAGCATAAAGGAGTACATACATATAATATGTGCATTATCTATATATATTCTAGGAGATTATGTGATATGTATATTTTAAAGCAAGAGTATTCCAAATGGTATCATACAGGTAATATTCTGAAATTATGTAATATGTATATTATATAGATGATCTCCTAGAATAAAGGATAGAATGAGTTTTAGTGATATAACAACTTCAACATTGTTTCAAAGATAGGGAATAGTTCATTAATAATGTAAGAATTAAGGACGGGGATTATGTTTTCTTAATATGTACATCTCTTCAGTCTTTAGCACAGTTTATTGCATGTAAAAAGACTCCAACTCTAAATGCATAAATGAATTAAGCCCAGTTTTCTGGATTAGTTCCATCCAGGTTTAAATATTTCCCTTTGGCCCATGAATATGTCCACATACCTTGGCCTTAGTTTTCTTTCTCTTCTGGATAATCTACCCCTAATTCCCCTAGTCCCAAGGTGAGTTGATCCCTTTAAATCACTATTTTATCCTCTTAAGGTCGAGGAATCTCATAAAACTGCAGTGATTTCATGTGTATCCCTTTCAACAACTCTGCTAAGTTTACCTGTCTACTAGGAAATTCTGACTTGCCCCTTTCTTCTTTCTTCAGCTGTTGACTTAGACCCCTTGCTGGTTTCAACATTTATTTTCAAATGAACCATCATGTTAAGTAGCTGCTTTGAATTAACCAGAATGTCTTCTCATGCCCTCTATCACACAGGCCCCACTCTTAAGTTACAATTTGGATACTAGATAACTGGCTTTTCTTTTGGTCTTTTTTTAAAAAAAAAAAAATGGGGTCTCATTCTGTCACCTAGGCTGGAGTACAGTGGCATGATCATAGCTCACTGCAGCCTCAAATTCCTGGGCTCAAGCAGTCCTCCCTCCTTGGCCTCGCAAAGCACTGAGATGATAGATGTGAGCCATGGCACCCAGCCCCTTATGCTATTTTTAAGTCTTTGAGTTATTTGGGCTTCGTCATCTTGGAATATTCCTAAGCCCTTGATTACCCAAACTCGGTCATTACATTTCCTTTAAAGCAAGAGTATTCCAAATGATACAATGGGGTAATATTCTGAAAGTACAATCAGTTGTTTAAACTCCAGAACAATATTCCAAATAAAAATGAATGTGGAAGCTTCATGAAAATAGAGACTTATTTACACAGTTTATCATAGCTGTTAGTACTCATCTGCTCACTTTTCTTCAAAGAAGCAATCTTGAACTGCAGGTTATTTTGTGTCTACATAACAATCTAAATATTAATAGGCAGTGTCTAAACTATGAGTAGTGTCTACATAACAGCATCTATAAAGTCCCAGCTAAATGTCCATATGAAAATGAACACATACTATATACTAAATTAATATTGGTTTTAGCATGAGTATAATAAATAGATCTCAGGCAAGACTCTAAAAGCCTTCCCTACCTAGCCTTCATGTGAATGAATTATCATTCTAACAAGTGCAGTATCATATGACCTTACATCTATTTATTAAAGCATTTCTCGTGAAAATTCCACAGAACTTCAAAATAGAGATGAGAAAAAAAAAAATCATCTTTGCCTGCTATGACTTCATCAGAAAGAGGCTCCATCTTCTCCAGCCCTTCCTTTACCTTTTGAGTGGGAATAGCCTTCTTCAATTCTAGTTTGTTTCTGGGGGTTGCAAATAAGAAGAGACCATTTGTACACATTAGATGCCATAGAAAAGGGTAAGGAATAGAGATATGGGCTCTTATGGGAGCTGAGGGATAGGACAGCGTTTGGTGAAATCGCAGGGAAGTTAGCACAGGCTAAGGCTAAGAAGTGAATAAGGATAGAGGTTGGGTCATAGTGATGGCATGGAACATGGGATGGTTCCATTAATAAATGGTCACTATATGCCAGTGCTACAGTAAACATTAGCTCATTTAATTATTACAAGAACCTAGCTACGTTTGCATGATTACTCCCCATTTTATAGAGAGTGAGATTCAATAATTTACTTTTTCTGTGGCTATACACTTAAAAAACAATAACTCAAATACAAATAGAACTGGTGAAATCTGCATAAGATTAGTACATTGTATGGATGGTGATATCTTGGCTGGTTGTGATATTTTATGATTTGTTTTACAATGTTACCTTTGGGAGAAACTGTGTAGCGTACACCCTCAATTTTTAAGAATTCTTTTTATTGTGAATATTAATCCCTTGTCAGTCATAATTGTTGTAAGCACTTTTGCCTAGTTTTCCAGTGTCTTTTCTCCCCAATTATGGTGTTTCTTATTAAGAGGAAAAACTTAATTTTGTGAAACCAAAGTTATTAATCTGTTTTTTATTATCACTCTTGAATTTTGAGTCAGGGGGAAGCTTTTCCCTACAACTGCGTTAAAGAACAAGTTACTCATGTTTTCTTCTAGTACTTGTATAGTTTCATTTTTTTGCATTTAGATGTGTAAATCCATTCTCAGGCTGTAATACAAGTTTGATCTCAGGAAAACTGCTGAGTGGTTTTAAGATGACATTTTTTAACTCATTAATCATGAAAGGTTTGCTGAAAGGTTGATCTACTCATTTACCCTGCAGAAGTGCTGGGAAACTAACAGTATTTGATTATTGCTCCTGCAGTCCTACAGGAAGAAAGCAATCAGGAACAAACTGGCAATGAGTAAAAGTGTCATGAGTTTCCTCATCTCAGGGGGATCATCCACATGAGAATGTGGCTTTAAATGCTGATGTATTTCTGATAAAAGGAGTTTATCAACTGGCTCAATTTTTTGAAATTTTGAGGAATTTCTACATTAGAAGTATGGATTGTAGTTGTTCTGACTATTTAGAGTGCTTGGTTTGGGCATATGGAGAAGACAATAGTCAGGCAAGTAGATCACAATGTCAAGAGCCTTATGTTAGGATTCCCACTCGTTATTTAATTCATCTTGGAGGATAAAGCATTTTGCTAGCTAGTTCCCACCCTAGCTACTGACTTTCACTCTATGTAAATTGCTTCCTTATATATTACATTTATTTTTCAAATTATTATTTCACATTATATGCCAACCCTTCTGGATGATGAAAAACAACACCTACTGGTTAAGGTAGTGGTTGCAGTCACCCACACATCATTAACAAAGTTTCATGATTGAAACCATACCTCCCCAGAAAGAAGAGCTGTGTAATAAGGTAGAGATCATGGACTGGGCTGAAGTGAAAATAAAACACCCTAAATTATAATATAATAAATTACAATAAATTTTAACATCTAATGGATCATCTGGGAATCTTCTGACTTTAATATCTAATTTTCTCTTTCAAATGAGTAGCACTAAATACAATGAAGTAATATTTACATCATTTTGTTTTATTTGAAATTTGCATTGTATGAAAATAAAAATTGTTACATCAGGAATAATTTCATTCTGATAAAAAATATCATCTATATAAAACATTCAACAGAATCTTACATTTCCAGTATCCTAAATGTTTAAGAATATAGTCATGACAAAAATGAATTATTGAAATAAATAAACATATCATCAAATAACTTTAAGACAATGTGTCATGGAATTACATCTATTACAAAGAGATAGCTCTTAAGAGTCACCAATATGTTTGCATGAGTTGAATTTATTTAGCATCTACTTCAATTTTGGCTTTTTATGAATATATTTACATGAGAAATCCAATGTAATCAACTTTTTTTTTGCATATTGTAGTATCTTTGGAACCTCTTTAATCCAAGATAGTTTCTGCAACCTCACATGTCAGTCATCACACCATATCCTCCTGTTAATTGATCTGTAGAAAAAATGTAAAAAATTAAAAAAAAACTATTTTAATTTTGCCTGAACCTGAAGCTACACAATATCAAATCAAGAAGTTAAGATAAAACTAGTAAATTAAAGTAATAATACAAACTGTCATTAGTATAGATTAAGAACCCATAATAAAAATTGCTCCACTTCCCACCAGTTGTTTTTGCAATATATACATATAACTCTTAAAGCTACCATAATTATAGTAGTAAGTTTGCCATTACAAAAGAAATTATAAAATGTGTTTATAAGCCAAACGCAATTCATATTTAGATTATCCCCATTTGGGATATGTACACTGACGGGTCCATTACATCAGTATATTTAATCAAACTTTTGGATATAATTTAAAATGCTATAAAATTAAATATGTTCATGTGGTTTTCAATGTGGAAAATAACCAAACATCAGATTGACCCAAATGGAAAGATTTGCAAATATTGGCCCGTGCAGTGGCTCATGCCTATAATCACAGCACTTTGCAGGGCTAAGGAGGGTACATCACCAGAGGTCACGAGTTCAAGACCAGCCTGACCAACTTGGTGAAACTCCGTCTCTACTAAAAATATAAAAATTAGCCAGGCATGGTGGCATGTGCCTATAATCCCAGCAACTCAGGAGACTGAGGCAGGAGAAGTGCTTGAATCCAGGAGGCAGAGATTGGAGTGAACCGAGATTGCACCATTGTACTCCAGCCTGGGCAACAAGAGTGAAACTCCATCTAAATAAATAAATAAATAAAAGATTTGCAAATATGCATTCAGTTTCAATTTATTATAACCATTATTTTAAAAGCTAAAATAATTACTACCCACCTCATAATGCTAAAATTGTTTTAAAAAGACAATGCCAATACTGTCATACATGTGAAGAAACAGGTACTCTTATTTATTGCTGCTTGGAATGCAAACTGGTTTAGCCACTTAGAATGACAGTTGACAGTTTCTTAGAAAACTAAACATAATTTTACCTTATGTTCTAGGAGTCATTCTACTAGCTATTTACCCAACTGATTTGAAAGCTTATATCCACATAAAAACCTTATCACTAATGTTTATGTATGTCTTATTCTTAATGGCCAAAAATTGGAAGTAATCAAGATGTGTTTGAATAGGTGAATGGATAAATAAACTGTGGTACATCCATACAAACAAAATTATTTAACAATACAAGGAAATAAACCACAAAAAAGTGGATGGATCTTAAGTACATATGTTAACTGAAAGAAGCCAGTCGCAAATGTCCTAGACTGTATGATTAAAATTATGTGGTATTCTGAACAAAGCAAAACCATAGGGACAGTAAAAATATCAGTGGTTACCAGGAGCAAGGATTGGAGGAGAGGAAGATTGAATAGGTAAATTACAGGGGGATGTTTTAGGGTGGTGAAATGATTCTGTATAATACTACAATACTGAATATATTAAATTATGTGCTTATCAAAATCCACAGAATATTACAGCATAAAGAGTAAACCTTAATGTGTGAATTTTAAACAATATGATTTAGGAGGTTGGAAGAGCCCAGAAAATAATGCAGACTGTGACAGAGAATCTAACTGTATTATAGATATGTGAAACAACTTAACTGAAGAGGGTGAGCAGAAAATGTTCTGATCTAAGTAATTTTGGAAATTAGTAGTCTAGAAGACTAAAGGAAAAAGAAACTGTACGTAAGCACTTTAGTTGCTAAGTGTGGTTGTTCCATGTTAACAATGTTAACAAATTTGATACTGTTTTACAACTATACTGGAACTGAACAATTAAGTAAATAGATGGAAAATGCTAAAAGCCCAGTTTTTTCACTACTTTGGTGAGAGGTTGAAGATAAGAAGGCTGGCATGATCCATGCCGTAATGGATTAGAATTGGGGACATTAGTATGAGTTCATATTTAGCTGAATATAGATACATATAGTTACATATGTAAATATACAATTTATATAGAAATATACACATGTAAACACACATGTATATATGTGTATATACATGCATACCTACATGTATACACAGGTTACTATACACACACATATTTCCTTGCCCTGTCAGCTGACAGGACCTAAAACAATGACACCTCAGTAGCAATGGGCACCTCTAACACCCAGCTTTTGGTTTCTAACACTGCTCTTCAATAAAGGGCATCTTGGAAAAATAACTGATTCTAGGACTAGACCAGGAAATATGTAAGATCAGCTGGGAGTATCTTATAACACCAGAAAATGAGAAAACACACACCAAAAAAAAACAAAAAACAAAACAAAACAAAACAAAAAAACACATACACGATAATGGGGATATGTCATAAAACAAAACCAAACTAATTAAAAAAAAATCTGACTGAAAGAGCCCCACTGGCCAAAGTAGAAATCATATGTTCAAGAAAATAAGTAAGTAGTGGATTAAAACCCTTATTTTCCATATCCAACAAGTATGTAAATTCTACTTAGAAAAATCTCTTAAATCTTGCTATTATCTCTGCTGGACTTTTAATTATCTCCCTCTGAATTATTATCATGGCCTCAGGACTGGGTCCCTGCCTTCAGTCTTATCTACTATTCACTGTATTTTGCAAAGTGACCCAGAGTCATCTCTTTAAATGTAGTTATCGCCATGTTTCTTCTTTGCTTAAAATTTTTATATGGTCCCTTACTACCTAGAATCTTTATCATTACCCTTTAAAATCTGATCGCAGATCACCTTGTTGGTGAATTCCACAATCTCCCTGACAGAGCCCAGAAATCCTATAAACCAGGACAAAAAAGACTGACATACTAACAGTACTTCCAGAAGGTACCCAGTAAGAGACCTTAACCGAAAAACACTCCAAGAGTAGGTAGTGGAAAGAAAAGAGGGTTGGTGGAATGGTAAGAAAATTAGTAACAGGAAAACAATAGACACTACCTAGTTCAAGGCACAGACTAAATAGGTAGCATTCCATAAATGTTTACTGAACAGAACTGAAGTGTATCCAAAATGGCAGATAATGGATAGAAGGTCATTACAGCTTAAGATACTGTACCTGGAAAAAAATCATAATAATGTACTTTACATATAGCATGTGCTTAATATGTTTTTCCTTGAAGTTCTCTTTTAGACTTTTGAAAATACTTCACATGGTGTATTTAAAATTTCTGTAAAGTTTCCTCCATTTTTATTTCTCTTGACTTCTCTACTGCTCTAGAAAGGTTGTTAAATATCATCACCATTATAGTACAGACTTTAATGGTCCACACTCACTGTTTTTTGATTAGTGAAATGTTTAAAAATATAAGCAAAATTTAAAAATGAAGAATTAACATTAAAATCTGAATTTCTGGATTCCCTTGAAAAATAGTAAGATCTACAACTCAGGAATTTCATTTCTGCACAGCGTTTGATGAGAACAGAGCAGCACTTGCAGCTGCCCAGATCCACTTGGTTCTTACCTCTCTCACCTCTGTAGGCTCTTCAGTCTGAGTTAAACAGACTTTTATCCGAGTCTTGGCTCTGCCAAAGTGGATATATTATATAAATTCTCTCTATTCCAATATCTTCAACTATAAAGTAGAGATAATCATAATCTCTCATCAATAGGGTTAGTGTGAAAAACAAATGAAAAAAAATCTGCAAAGACTTTGAGCACAGAATTATCACTTTATAAATTTTCTTTAAAAATCATTATTTTATTATTAAGTACAGAGTTAAAAAAATAAAAGTAGTAGTAGATTGGGAGCAACAAATATAAACACTTCTTTTTTTCTTGTGTTTTACTCTATTGGGCTTTATAGTAATTTGGGTTTTTGCAGGTAGATGATTTGTGGTAACACTGAGTTAAGCAAGGCTATCAGCACCATTTTTCCAATAGCATATGTTCACTTCCTGTTTCTGTGTCACATTTTGGTAATTCTCACAATATTTCCAACTTTTTCATTGTTATTGTATCTGTCTTGGTGATCTGTAATCAGTGATCTTTGATGTTACTATTATAATTTTTTTGGGGGGGGGTGCCACAATTCACATCCACATAAGATGGAGAACTTAATCGATAATCTTATATGTGTTCCAACTGCTCAATTGACTGGCCATTCCCCCATTCCGCTTCCTTTCTTCAGGCCTGTCTATTCTCTCAGACACAAGAATATTGAAATCAGGCCAATTAGTAACCCTACAATTGCCTCAAAGTATTCAAGTGAAAGGTAGAGTCAAATGTCTCACCTTAAATCAAAAACTAGAAATGATTAAGCTTAGTGAGAAAGAAGGCATGTCAAAAGCCAAGACAGGATGAAAGCTAGGCCTCTTGCCCTAAGCAATTAGCCAAGTTGTCAATGCAAAAAAAAAAAAAAAGTGTTTAAAGGAAACTAAAAATGCTACTCTAATAAATGCATGAATGATAAGAGAAATATTTTTATTGCAGATATTGAGTGGTCTGGATAGATCAAACCAGCCAAAAAATTCCCTGAAGCCAAAGCATAATCTAAAGCAAGGCCCTAACTCAATTCATTTGTATGAAGGTGAGAGAGGTGAGGAAGCTGCAGAAGAAAAGTTGGAAACTAGCAGAAGTTAGTTCATGAGGTTTAAGGAAAGAAGCCATCTCTATAACATAAAAGTGTAAAGTAAAGCAGCATGTGCTGATACAGAAGCTGCAGCCAGTGATCCAGAAGATCTAGCTAAGATCATTGATGAAGGTGGCTATGCTAAACATCAGATTTTTAATTAGGTAAAACAGATTTATATTGGAATAAGACGCCAAATAGAACTTTCATAGCTAGAGAGAAGTCAATGCCTGGCCTCAAACTTCAAAGGATAGACTGACTGTCTTGTTAGGGGCCAATGCAGCTGGTGACTTAAAGTTGAAGCTAGGACACATTTACCATTTAAAAATTCTTAGGACCTTAAGAATCATGCTGAATCTACTCTGCCTATGCTCTATAGATATAACAACAAAGCCTGAATGACAGCACATCTATTTGCAGCACAATTTACTGAATATTTTAAGACCACTATTGTATCTTACTGCCCAGAAAAAAGGATTCCATTCAAAATATTTCTGCTCATTTACAAGGTACCTAGTAACCCAAGAACTCTGATGGAGAGGTTAATGGAATTTAATGTTTTTATGCCCGCTAACACAACATCCACTCTACAGCCTGTGGATCAAAGAGTAATTCGACTTTCACCTCTTATTATTTTTAAAAAGCACATTTTATGAGTTATAGGTTACATAGATAATTTATCTGAAGGATCTAGGCAAAGTAAATTGAAAACCTCTGCAAAGGAAGGTTTCCCTTTTTATTCTAGTGCCATTAAGAACATTCAGGATTCATGAGAGGAGGTCAAAATTTCAACATTAATAGAAGTTTGGAGGAAGTTGATTCCAAAACTCATGGATAAATTTTAGGGGTTCAAAGCTTTCATTAATATGGTTTGGTTGTGTAGTCACCCAAATCCCATCTTGAGTTGTAGTTCCCATAATCCTCATATGTTATCTGAGGGACGCAGTGGAAGATAACTGAATTACAAGGGTGGTTACCCCCATATGGCTGTTCTTACAATAAATGAGTGAGTTTTCACAAGATCTGATGGTTTTAAAAGGGCCTTTTCCCTTTCTTGGCACTTCTCCTTACTGCCACCATGTGAAGAAAGACATGTTTGCTTCCCTTTCTGCCACGACTGTAAGTTTCCTAAGGCCTCCCCAGCTATGTAGAACTGTGAGTCAATTAAACCTCTTTCCTTTATAAATTACCCAGTCTTGGGTATGTCATTAATACAGTAAATTGGTACCAGGAGTGGGGAACTGCTACAAAGATACCTGAAAATGTGGAAGGGACTTTGGAACTGGGTAACAGGCAGAGGCTGGAACAATTTGGAGGGCTCAGAAGGAGACAGGAAAATGTAAGAAAGTTTAGAACTTCCTAGAGACTTGGAGGGCTCAGAAGCCAGAAAGATGTGAGAAATTTGGAACTTTCTTGAGATTTGTTGAATGGCTTTGACCAAAATGCTGATAGTGATATGGACAATAAGGTCCAGGCTGAGGTGGTCTCAGATGGTGATGAGGGACTTGTTGGGAACTGGAGCAAAGGTAACTCTTGTTATATGCTTCAGCAAAGAGAGTGGCAACATTTTGTCCCTGCCCTAGAGCTCTTTGGAACTTGAGAGAGATGACTAGGGTATCTGGTGGAAGAAATTTCTAAGTAGGAAAGCATTCAAGAGGAAGCAAAGCATAAAAGTTTGGAAAAGTAGCAGCCTGATGATGCAGGAGAAAAGGAACCCCCATTTTCTGAAGAGAAATTCAAGCCTGCTGCAGAAATTTGCATAAGTAACAAAAAGCAAATATTAATCACCAAGACAATGGGGAAAATGTCTCCAGGGCATGTTAGAGACCTTTGCATGAGCCCCTCCCATCACAGGCCTGGAGGCCTTAGGAGGGAAAAATGATTTCCCAGCCTGGGTCCAGGGCCTCCCCTGCTGTATGCAGCCTGAGGACTTGGTGCTCTGTGTCCCAGCTGCTTTAGCAATGGCTAAAAGGGGCCAAGGGACAGCTCAGGTCACTCATTCAGAGAGTGCAAGCCCTAAGCCTTGGCAGCTTCCAAGAGGTGTTGGGCCTGAGGGAATGCAGAAGATAAGAATTGAGGTTTGGGAACCTCCACCTAGATTTCAGAGGATGTGTGGAAATTCCTAGATGTCCAGGCAGAAGTCTGCTGCATGGGCAGAGCCTTCATGGGGAACCTCTGCTAGGGCAGTGCAGAAGGGAAATGTGGGGTCTGAGCACCCACATAGAGTCCCCACTGGGACACTGTCTAGTGGAGCTGTGAAAAGACAGTCACCATCCTCGAGACTCCAGAATGGTAGATTCACTTAAAGCTTGCACTGTGTACCTGGAAAAGCTGCAGACACTCAATGCCAGCCCATGAAAGCAACCAGGTGGGGGGCTGTACCCTGCCATAGGAGTGGAACAGCCCAAAGCCATGGGAGCCCACCTCTTGCATCAGCATGATCTAGATGTGAGACATAGAGTCAAAGGAGATCATTCTGGAACTTTAAGGTGTAATGACTGCCCTTTTGGATTTTTGACTTGCATGGGGCCTTTGTTTTCTAAAGTTTCTCCCATTTTAATGTGTGTGTTTACCCAATGCCTGTACTGCTATTGTATCTAGGAAGAAATTAACTTGCTTTTGATTTTACAGGCTCATAGGCAGAAGGGACTTGCCTTGTCTCAGATGAGACTTTGGACTTGGACTTTTGAGTTAATGCTGGAATGAGTTAAGACTTTGGTGGACTATTGGAAGGGCATGATTTTGTTTTGAAATATGAGGACATGAGATTTGGGAGGGACCAGGGGGTAGAATGATATGGTTTGGATTGTCCCCACCCAAATCTAATCTTGAATTGTAGTTCACATAATCCCAATGTGTTGTGGGAGGGACCTCGTGGGATGTATTGAATCATGGGGGCAGTTACCCTCAGGCGGTTCTCAGAATAATGCATTCTCACACAATCTGATGATTTTATAAGGGATTTTTCCCTCTTTTGCTTGGCACTTCTCCTTGCTGCCACCATACAAAGAAGGACATATTTGCTTCCCCCTTCCACCATGGTTGTAATTTTGAGGGCCCCAACCATGGACACAGTGAGAAAAAAACCCTCTTTCTTAATAATTACCCGGCGGGAGGCCCCTTTTTAAGGGGCAGGGGGAGGAGGAAAAAAGGGGGGGGGGAACGGGGGGGGGGGGAGTAAAAGCAAGAACTAGAATTAGAAGCAGAACCTGAAGATGTGACTGGATTGCTTCAATCTCATGATCAAACTTTTAACAGTTGAAGAACTGCTTCTTATGAATAAGTAAAGAAAGTGATTTATTGAAATGGAATCTACACCGCTTGAAGATCCTGTGAACATTGTTGAAATGACAAAGGATTTAACTTTTATAAACTTAGTTGATAAAGCAGCTGTAGAGTTTAAGTGGATTGACCCAAATTTTGAAAGAAGTTCTACTGTGTGTAAAATGCTATCAAAAAGCATCACATGCTGTTGAGAATTCTTTCATTAAAGAAAGAGTCAAGCGATATAGCAAACTTCATTTTCTGTCTTATTTTAAGAAACACTCATAGCTACATGAACCTTCAGCAACCACTACCCTGGCGAGTCAGCAACCATTAACATCAAAGGAAGGCCCTCCACCAACAAAAAGATTATCACTTGCCAAAGGCTCAGACGATCATTAGCATTTTTTATCAATAAAGTGTTTCTAACCAAGGAATGTACATTGTTTTTAGATACAATACTTAATTGACTACAGTATAGTATAAACATACTATATTTAGACATAATCGTACACTTAATTGACTACAGTATAGTGTAAACATAACTTCCATATGCACTAGGAAACCAAAAATTTTGTATGTTTAAGGATGTTGTCACTGGCTAATATAACTGTGCCAGTTCTTTCCATAATAAAAGGCTTTGAGTTAACTCACTGAGGGTATCTGAAAATGCTAAGATTATGAACAAAGTGAGGAGAATGAAATGTATATGCTCTTAGCAAAAACATGCACATGCATTTCCATTCCACGTCTTTATAAAGAACTTTGGTAAATTTCAAGAATTTCACAAGCTATTCCCTCAAATCTGAGGGAGCTGAGTAACACCATCAATCATAATATAGAGTGTGGTTATGAACATTTAAAGTATAGTTGTTTTATATGTTGCTATAATAAGTGTTCTGCAAAAAAAAAAAAATTGTTATACGCACTTTATTGCCTGGTCTGGAACAGAACCTGCAATATCTCTAAGATATGCCTATAGCAGACTAGTTTTTCTAGGAAGCATGGCTGTGCTGTTAATAGTAGATGTAACTTAGGTATAAATGACAGAAAGCCTAAACTATCCTCTTAAAAATCTTTTGTGTTATTTCACTCATGATAATTCCCTGCCCTGCCTTTCCTAATATCCGTCTATTTCCTTCTCATTTGATGGTATATTTTTCTACACATGTGCCTTAAACATGGACATACGTTAGCAGCTATGTGCAGAAACCAGCTCATAGCCACTCACAAGAACCAATTATGAAATCTTTAGTCAAATAATCTTCTTAGACTCCCTCGGTTCTTTCAGATTGGAATCGTTGGTGACACTCTGAAATCATATTTCTGGTTCTCCACTGTCTTCACCCGTCCATCAGGTTCTATCAAGTAATTTTCTCTTCAGAGTGTGCACCTTATGCTCATAACTATTGTAACAACCTCCTGAGGGTCTCCTCACCTACCCTAGTCTATCTTTCTTTCCAAGGCAGACTTTGAATTGCATCTTACCACCCTGTTCAAAAAGCCTTAGTGCCTTTCCATTGCCTGGAGAATAAAATTTAAATGCCATGGCCTGTTTTTAAAAACTCTTCACACTAAGGTTTGGGGTTATGTTAACTTCTGTTTGGTTTGACAGATTCATTCAAACATCCTATTCTCTCAGAAGAGAGTTGTCCTTCTTCCATTAAGCTTCATCAATGGCTGCAAACCTCTTGCTCTGAATATGTAAAGCCTTTGATTTTCAAGTGGGTCATTCACTTGACCCATGTCACATGGAACTATTGGATTATTTGTGTTTTCATTATGTTTCATTTCCTCACACAAAACTATAAGAGCTTAAAAAAATAAAAAGAGCTCCGTTCCTCTACTCTCACATATTTCCTTGCTCTTGGTAGGCATTTCGTACATGCTTATGTATTTGACATTAAGCTGTTTTCAATGAAGATGTTAGTGGGGAGATTAAACAGGTGATAATAAGATTAAAAAATTAGAGGACTGCATAAGATATAGCAACTAGTTTAAAATGACAAGTTTAAGTATTGCCAAAATGCCATACTTTAGTAACTTGGTTAAAAGGTAAGGATAAGTACCTGAGCATAGCCTGTTCACTTCACTTATTCATTCACTAAACATTTATTGTTTCTACTATGTTCCTGGTACTGTGTTAAATAATAGATCTATGACATACATCCTTCCTTCAATTATCTTCTATTTATAGAGAAGACCAGAATTTGCATAACATATACAAAATATGTGAAAATATAGGTTTATGTACGTGTCCATACATTTGCGTGTGTACATATATATGTGTATATATATATATGTCTTATGTATGCATGAGTGTTGTGCATATATAAAGAAAGAAGGAGAGAGAGAGATTTAATATTAATTTTTCAAGGAAGGAAGAACAGATATACTTCTTTCCCTAATCAATGCAGTTGCTACACAGCACTCTGAAATATATGCAAATAAAATTTTACAGAGTCAAATCAGATAAAAGCTGCACTGTTCAGTAGTATTGCAATTTATAAGACAATAGACTCATGAGATTCATATTCTATTTGTTCCCTCCAACAGGGAAAGTACGCAAACATTTTATTGTACTTCAGATATAAAAATATCCCATTCAAGTTGAAAATGGTCCAAATTCACAAGCAAAATGAAAGTAAAGCATGAGATTTCTTTTTAATGGGTGAAGAAAAACTCTTAAAGTGCAATAGAAACATATTTTAGAGAGCATAATTTAGGAAAGAACTACAGAGAGGTTATTAAAAGTGAACAAAATTACAAAGATGCGAACATACTGTACAGAAAGTATTTGCAGCGCATAAAATACACACTGCTATAGAAACCCGGTTGTGCAAATGTGGAAGTTTCTTTGTATTAAAGAAAGATCATAGGAGAGCAAAGTCAAAACAGAAAAGAGACATAAAATCTACAACTTTTCAACAGCTATTGGCTCCATAGATACATTCAAGGAGGGAGATTTCCAATATCAGTGAGGAACATTAGCCCAGAAGCCAAGTTCATACGCTGTCATCACGAGCCTGAAGTTAGATAGGTTGACCTTAAGATAACAACTTTCTGTACCCTGTAACAGAATTTTTATTTTTAACAACACCCACATTTGGAAAGAGACTAGATTACTATTTTCTTCTCTTCTTCAGAGAGAGAGAAAACTTTAAATGTGTAAAAAAACTGACAGATTTAATTTAATTTGTTTATAATGTGGATGAGGAAGCCCCAGCCTAGGGAAGTCAGACCTAAAATCACAAAGCTATTGATGTGATCACTGAATTCACTCTGTGGTATGGTGATGGGGGTTGGGAGGAGATTTAATTGTCTTTACTTTATGTGTGTATATGGATATATGTACACACACATATATTTGCACTATAGACAAACGTATATGAGCAAGTATATGTAAATACCCAAAGTTGAGTTAATATACAATTATATAATATGGTTCATGCATTTTATTTATTAGAAAAATATAGTGGTTATGTATATTTTTCTGGTAAAATCTTTTTTCACCATCCTAGTTTTTTTCTCTTTCTCTTTCACTTATTCACTATTCTCCTATATCCTGTCTACATATCATTTTGTCGTGCATTAAAATACTTTCTTGAAACTGAGATTTCATTTTAATTGCCAAGCAATTTCTGTCATTTCTTCTGCAATGGCTCAGATTAGGCAGCTCTGTTGATTTCTTCTCCAACTATATTTTAATAGTCCTGGTCATCCTTTGCCACTAACTACAGTTGAAACTTGTGCAGGTACTTAACTCAGCAGAGCGTACTCTGCAAACTGGCACCTGTTTCAGTTAGATGTCTTCTTGAGTTATCTGTGTCTGCGCTATCTGTTTTGTCATCTCCATTCAGTCTTGTTCTGATTTGCAAGAGAGACTGGTTATCTAATTTGCAGAGCCCAGGGCAAAATGCAAATGCAGAGCCCCTTGTTCAAAAAGTATTAAGAGTTCCAAGACTATTGCAACAGCATATTAAGCCGAATACTGGTCCTTTCTGAGTGAGGGGCTCTGTGTGATTGCGTATCACACACCCATGAAGCCAGCCCTACCTCCAAGGGGGGAATGGATGGATTTGAGTGTGATTATGGCTTTTGGCAGGAATAGAACACCTTCCAAGCTAAGTACAGCCTAGTGTGTAGAGTCATTGACTGAATGATCCTTTCTTTCTCACCCTATTGCACAGCCCCATTGGCTGCCCTGCCATCTGGGGTACTACTTTTTAACTGTTTTGTGCGCATTTCCACGTAAGCTTCTTCGGGTCCAGAACTAGGTTGCCTGAATAATTGCATATGCTTTTCATTCTTTCTTCTGATTTTTTGTTGAACTTTGAAATGATATCTGCGAAAGTATCTACCATAACTGTTGGCATAGAATAGATATTCAATACAATATTTTAATTAAATTCTCTCAGTTCTGTAGAAAGAACTTAAAAGACTCTAAACCAACCTCCTCATTTTACAGAATAACAAGCAGAGTTGAATATGCAGATAAAGTTGTGCAAGATCGCAATGAAAGGTAACAGCAAAGGCCTCCAAAGTTACCTTTTCTTTTGCTAAGTTCCTATATAAGGAATTCTGTCCTTCCTTAATGCTGTGCTGGCAGTTTTCAAATTCTTCAAGTTATAAACTCATTCTGTTTGAAAGTACTCAATCTATAATCTTTCTTACTGTTACTTGACTAGCTTAAGCATAAGAAGAAGTAAATATTATAATTTACTCAATAAGTAGTAACCTTGCAGCTATTATGCATTATGCTAAGGGATGATGTGGGGACATGAAACATAAGAATAGAGTTCATGGTCTTCAGAAGCATAATCCAGATACGATGCAGCTAAGTAACCCTAGAAGGCAGGATACAATTCCATGCCAAATGCTTGCTAGAGAAAATAACAGGGGTTCATTGATGGGGGAGATCAAATGAGATGAGATGGTTTAAAACAGACCTTATGGGCTCCTAAAGAACAGAAGTACTGTCCAGGATGTGATAGAGGTGGCAGTTAGATGCCTAGGGGCCTGGAGACCAGAATTAGCATGATTTTTCCATTGACAGTGAAGCTGTTTAGCATTTTTTTCCCATTAGGCTTAAATGTACTTTGCAAACAAGTATAGTGAAGCATTGAAAAACATCATTTTTTTAAAATAAATCAGAATTAACAAAACATTGAAAGATAAAGGATTCTACAATATAAGCTTCCAATTTCTGAGTTACCTAAGAAATTACCATGCCCCATTCTATGGAAGTTAGCCAAATGTGTCATTAAACTTGGTAAGAATCATTTGAAACTCTGTACTGACACTTTCACAACTATCTATTCTCAAAAGTTACAAAATTGCTACAACTGTGTGAAAATGTATAAGGAAGAGCAGATAAGAGGAGGCCTCCTGAGGAAAAAAAATTCTGATTTTCACTCATAACCCACATTTATAGCAGCAACAAACCAATTGTTTGAGTCTGACAGCATGATACATTCTCAGTTACAGTTATCCACACCCATCAGCCAATGATAGTTTCTCTGTCAGATAGTATCTTCCAATCTAGGTTAGCTAGAAAGCTATTATAATGTGTCATCTTGTCGTGGTTAAAAATAAACCCTTAGAACTTCATACAGTTTGTCAGACATATTTAATCGAGCTAAAGAAACCATTCCACAGATCAAATTCCAATGGCATTAGGAGTCCATAATAAGTAACAGCATGTACAAACATAAAGAAAGTGCAGGGTAATGGAAGTATATGAGGTAACAAATACTTCAAAAGAAATAGTAACAATAAAATGTGATTTAAGGTTTGAATGGTCTATGAGCGCTAACGAGCATTAAACAAATGTGCCTTTACCCTGAACTTGGACCCTATGGAAGAATCCCGGTTCCATATTTGTCTCCATCCATATTCTATTTTTTAATTGACATTATATCAATTAGTATCAACTTAGAATATTTGAACATCAACAATAATATTACCTATATTCAACAGAAGACTTAACTCATTTTTTTTCTGTTTGTCAAAATTGACTATGATTTTAAAAGTTTTGTTATATGAGCAATCTAATAAATAAGCCAAGATAGTATAAGCATAGTTCTCTTAGATAATAAAATAAAACATAGAAACAATGAAAATAACTTTTAAAATAATATAATTTTTCTATGTCCAAGGAGTGGTTGAATAATGTACAGCTTTTTAAATAAATATACATTCTTTATCTTTACTCCACAAAGCAAAATTATAACATTTGCTTGAAAATACAATATTGTATTTTTCTGTCTGCAAGTAGGAAAACAATGGAAATTATTGCTATACTATTTGCCAACATTTTACACTGCTCTTAATTATGCATCATGAACTTTTTAATATGCATGCAACTTATTTTCACCTAGACCATGTGACGATTGCTGTACTATTTACCACTATTTTACAGTGCTCTTACTTATGTGTCATGAACTTTTTAATATGCATGTAACCTCTTTTCACCTAGACCATGGGAGTATGAAGAGCAGTTACCAGAAGACCTTGGCTGGGTTCCTGGTTCTGAGAGTCATGTGGGGAAAATCATTCTCTTTCAATTTCATTTTCTTCCTCATAAAACAGAGCTCACCATAAACATTACAACATTGTTATAAGAACTAAAAGACATGTTATATGAGAAAGTGATTTGCAACCTGCAATGTATTACACACATTAGCAATTATTTTCTTTGTTATTCTTTTTTTTTTTTTTGAGATTGAGTCATGCTCTGTCACCCAGGCTGGAGTGCAGTGGAGCGATCTCGGCTCCCTGCAAGCAACCTCCACCTCCCAGGTTCAAGTGATTCTCCTGCTTCAGCCTCCTGAGTAGCTGGGACTACAGGCGCACACCACCACACCCAGCTAATTTCTGTATTTTTAGTAGAGATCGGGTTTCACCATGGTCACCAGGATGGTCTCAATCTCTTGACTGCATGATTTGCCCGCCTCGGCCTCCCATAGTGATCTGCCTGCCTCGGTCTCCAAAAGTGCTGGGATTACAGGCATGAGCCACCACGCCTGGCCTTTCTTTGTTATTCTTAATAGATTATTTCCAATTTATTCCAATTATTTCCAGTAAATTTTACCTCCAAGCTATACTTTTTAACTCTAATTCATCTACAAAAGGATTTAATATATTCTCTTAAAATTTTATTTGTAGAGAATGCATATAACTACCATATGCATAATGCATTTTGCAAAATAAAGCAAAAAAGTTAGTTAAGCAAGCTGTTCGATATAGGTAATATTACTGTTACTTTTAAAATATTCAAAGTTGATTCTAATTGTTCTCATGCCAATATAAAATGCATTATGGATGGAGATAAATATGAAACCAGGATTCTTTTATAATATCCAAGTTCAGGGTTGGGCCACATTTGTTTAACATTCATTAGCTCGCATAGACCGTTGAAAAATGTATAAAGACACATCTTCATCTTTCCAGATTTTGATTCTTGAAGCAGTGACAGCCAATATCAGCATGGGCAGAAATTAATCAAAGGAGATTAGAGACTCTGTCTTATTCCCTCTCTCTCTCTCTCTGTGTGCATGTGTCTGTGAGCACGCGCAGGCACACGTGCGTGTGCGTGCTAAGAAGTGACCTAAAGATGACTTGTGGAACACACCCATGTGACAGAAACTATTCTCTTCTAACTGATGACCCTTCCACACTGTGATCATCAAGAGATGTCACTGAATAAAGATCGGAGCCAGCTCAAGGTTACATAGACGGTTGTCATTATAGCATGTCCCTTGGGGTAATGGAGGGCATGTGGCTTAGTTGACAGGGTTGAGCACATGAAAAGGACAGAAGAGGCACCATGCACATCCTGAGGAAGGTATAAGCTTACACTATTTTCAACCAGGTCACAAACGAACATGAATAAGCACTGCGTCAACCAGATGCCTAGGCCAGCAGAAACACAACACACTTCCTGACTCAAAAAGAGCCTGTGTGTTCCTACTTCCTTTTATCCTAGATGGTTAGAGCACCTAAAGAGACTTCATGATGCCTGAGTAGCTCCCTCACAATTCGCATGTTCTGGCAGGGGGCAGACAGAAAGCGATGGGCTCGGCTGGGCAGTGCGCAAAGCATGAGAAAGGTTCAAAGGCTCCCTGGTGTTGGGAGTGCCCCTTCAGCTGTATCATCTGAGACAATGGGGCCTGGACAGACACTTGGTTAATGGCTGGTGCTTCCATTTATGCACAAAAATCAATTACTTTTCTCCTAGTCTTCACTCAAAAGTTCTCATTCAAAATAACTAAAAGTTGGTTGCCCCCTGTATTTTTCTTTCCATCATGTCACTACTATGACTAAAATGTACAGTTTAAGTATGGTATTAACTAGGGAAGGAAATCTAATGGTGAGGAGTCAGGAGTGAAGACATGGTTAGTTAATAGCCATGTAATCTTCCCCCAGAGAATTCATGTATGTATGTTTGTAGTTCAACAAATATTTACTGAGTGCCTACGAAATGCCAAGCTCTGTTTGAGGTCCAATGGACCCATCACAGAAGAAGACAAACAAAGACTCTTCCCTGCTGGCGCTCATATTTCAGCAAAGGAGACAGAAAATAAATGTGTTTGTGTATGTGTGTTGATAGGTGTTATGAAAAAACATTGAGCATGGTACAGAAACAGAGAAGGAAAATGGTTGGAGGGGCAATTTAGATTTGGAAGGGCAGGGGCAGCATCTCTGATAAAACGACATTTGTGCGAGGACCTAAATGAAGTGATAAAATCCACCATGTTAATATCTATGGGAGGAAAGTTCCAGGAAAATGGGCTAGCAAGGGCAAAGTTCTGCAATGGCAGTGACTTTGCCATTCTAAGGAACTATAAGAAAGCGTATGTGAAGAGGAATGAGAGAGGAGTGTGGTAAAGAATCAGTTTGGAGAAGAAGCCAGATCAAGGACAGTAAAGGTTGTAATAAAGAGTTTTTATTTGATCTAATTATATATCAGGAAAAGTTTTAAGACATTGAGCTATTGTACAAAGAACTGACTGTAGAAGTCAATGTGGAATTCCATAAAAAGACCCGTTTGGAAGCTCTTAAAATCCCTTAGTTAAGAAAAGATGGTATCTTAGACTATGGTGGCAAAGCAGAAAAAATCAGGAAAATATAATTCAGATTCTGGATATATCTTGGGATATGATCAAAATAAGTCTATGAGAAAGACAGAAATCAAGGAGAACTCCCAAAGGACAGCAGTGGAATAGTGATGCTATGCACTGAGATGGGGACAAGGCGAATGAGTGTCATTAGAGGAGGAAAATCAGTGATTCTGTGTTGAACATAAGTTATACAGCTACTATACAACCAAGCAGAAATGCCGATTAGGCAAGCGGACATATTGATCTGAATTCATGGAAATCATCCCTGGAGATAGAAATTTGGGATTCATCAATATTTAGATACTACTTAGAATTATGAGAGTGAATAGCAATATTAAGAGAAAATGATTCCATGTTTTCAATTGATATTAATTTGAAATGAATGTAGAAATCCAGTAGAAATGGCTTCTCAACTTTATAGAAGATACAACTCAGGATGTATGAGTATTGGAGATGAATGCTGGAAATAATACTGATGTGAATCACAAATACTACACAGCCTCTGACTATTCTGCTATCAAAATATGAGGACCCTCAGATGGAAACACAGGGAGTGCTTATCTCTGACTAAAACACTAAGTCAGGTAAGAATGGAAAATAAGGAACTGAACTTCCACTGAACCCCGGGGGAAAGCAGCTGAAGGTGGCTACTGTGGTTATTTATTGTGATCCTGGCTCTGTATTGCAACCTCATATTACAATTTGTGAAGGCAAACTGCTTTATAATTGACTTCATAATCCATCACAACCTCCTCCATTTATGTGTCTTTTGGTCTTTTTTATCATCCTAATCATGGGTTTCAACATGCAAGCCACTTTGATCCCCCTTAGAATACAAATCATAAATATAAATGCTTTATAATAAGAAAGTTGAGTCCATTAATAGGGAAATGGTACTGGTTTAACTTTACTAGTGAAAAGTAGAGACCTAGGGCAATTCATTCTCCTGTGTCATTTAGCAACAAAACAACAAAAGTGTGGAATGTTCAGATTCCAACAGGTCAGTGTCAAGCCTGGGATGTTGCCTCCATCAACTCTACGTTTCTCGTATCCCAAGTCACAACTACCCATATAATGCAGCAAACAAAAGCTTCTGTGAATCACACATGCCTCTGGCTCTTAATTTGTCCTTTAGGTAACGTAGGACAAAATCCTGGTTAATTTTGCACTATTTGACTGGGTTACAGGGTAACCAGATAGCTGGTAAAAACACTATTTCTGGGTATGTCTCCAGAAAGCATTATTATTTGAATCAATAAACTGAATAAAGAAGGTACACCCTGACCCGTGAGGGCTGGCGTCATCCAAGACATTGAGAGCCTGAATAGAACAAAAAGCAGAGGAAGGGTAAATTCTCTCTCTCCTCTGAAGCCAGGACCTCCATCTTCTCCTGCCTGTGAACATAGGAGCTCTTGTTTCTCAGGCCTTTGGACCCTGGACCTTATAGCAGTGGCACATTCTCACCACCACCTCCCACCCCAGATACTCAGGACTGAGACTTAATGATATCACTGGCTTCCCTGGTTCTCTGATTTGCAGACAGCCAATGGTGAGAATTCTTGGCTTCTATAATTGCATGAGCCAATTCTCATAATAAATATATATTGGTTCTCTTTTTTGTTCTGTTTCTAGAGAGAACCCTGACCAATAGAAGCAGATTGCCTTAACCTCTCTCCTTCTGTCTAAAACATATTGTGTTCTCAGGAAACATCCCCTCCCTAGCAAGTTACACTGCAGATCCCAGGTGAGTCCCTTTTCACTCCCTGCCATCACACACTTACCTAGGACATTACCCAAGCCTTGGGCCTGTGTGAGCCCTGGAGTTCTGCTTCCTGGAAGATGATCAGATTTTAAAAGTACTGGGCAATTACTTTTTTAAAAGATGATGGAGATTTTATAACATAATAAGCTCAAAATATCAAAATTATAATTCGCTCAAAAATGAGTTCCTTCAGCATTCAGAAATGTTAGCCTGAAACCCACAAGGACAATGATGTTATTAATCTCTTTCACTGTTCCATGCTCAGCATCTAGCAGTGTATCCAGCCCACTGTAGGCCATTAACTAAATGGACACTGTGGCATCATAGAGGCAGGGGATAGTGGTTGGAGGTACAGACACTAGTGTCCAGTCACCTGGGACAAACAGTATCTCTGCCCCTCGCTTGCTGTGTGGTTTTGGGAGCTTGCCTAACCACTCTATGAACCAGTGTCCTGGTCTGTAGGAACACATAGTTCCTACATCAGAAGATTTTTTGGAGATTCAATAAGCCACTGTAGAAATAAAAGAATACGGTAAACACTCAACGTGTTTTTGATGTTGATAATGAATTACTTAAGAAGTTAGTTATTTTGTTTTTGAGACAGAGTTTTATTCTCGTTGCCCAGGCTGGAGTACAATGACGTGATCTCAGCTCACTGCAGCCTCTGCCTCCCGGGTTCAAGGGATTCTCCTGCCTCACCCTCCTTAGTAGCTGGGATTACAGGCATGTGCCACCATGCACAGCTAATTTTGTATTTTTAGTAGAGATGGTCATGTTGATCAGGTTGGTCTTGAACTCCCAACCTCAGGTGATCTGCCCGCCTCGACCTCCCAAAGTGCTGGGATTACAGGCATGAGCCACTGTGCTGGGTCTTAATTACATAAGCATTTAGAGTGTTATGTGTGGAATGAGTTAAAATCCCAACCTCTCCGTGTATTCCATCATGAAAATTAGTACTTTAATAAATTAATCATTATTAACATTTTAAAATTAACGAATTGCCATTTATTCTACAGTGAACTCTTCTAAGTTTGGTCTATGTCAGTGAATTTAGTGAATCTCATGACCCTGATTTCCTCTGGCAAACTTGAATATCTGGAAATGTGGAAACCTTAACAGCAGATAGTTAACTGTAATGATAATATGATATCCTTCTCTTTGAGATATATGCAAAACTTCCGGCAGCTGTTTCTGTCTCTTTCTCGCCTATGAATTCCATGAACTTTATGGGTGTGTTGAAATTAGAAAAGTTAGAGGTATTGTTGGTAAGTTCACTGCTCCCAGCCTTCAAAGAGAGAGTTATCATCTGTTATCACAGTCCACTATTTGCTATTCACGCTTCCAAGTTCCAAGATACTCAAGTTTGCCAGAGAAAATCAGGGTCAGAGATTCACTAAATGTATTGATATAGACCAAAGCTAGAAGAGTTTGCTGTAGAATAAATGACAATTTATTAATTTATAAAATCGTGAATAATGACCAAATTATTAATTTCTAATAAACAAAATACAAACTACCCAGCAGACAAAATCATTGTGATCAGCTATATTTTCAAAATTAGAAAAAATCTACATAAAAAGCAAGTTATAGTAAGAAAACTTTTGCTTTTTTTTTTTTTTCTGCTCTGTTTTCTTTAGGGATGAGCTTGGAAATGGAGCACCATGGTTACTTTGATTAATGGCTGATGGTATTAAAACAGCATAACCTGATACATCCCTCACTACTGCAAAGATAAACAAGAATAACAGTTTTAGTTCCAAGCACACATATCCCTCTGGCTTCCATACTTATGCACTGGAGAAACATGGACAACTTCTTACTCTGTCTGGCCTTTCGTTTTTATTTATTTGTAGGGGAAAGGAAGGTGGATTTAGTTTATAAGATCATCTGAGTATGACAGTGGTTGTATATAACTTTTCTGGTTACTTACATTCTAGTTATGCCTTCTTCGTATTTCATCCAAATGACTTTGATTGAACTTGTGACTTCCCAAATCTTCTCTGCTACTCTGTTAAAAAATAATAATAAGTAGGTCCGCATCTATTTTTTTCTTTTTCGATTTTCCCTCAAACTTGGAGGTGAAGTAGGGTGAGATCTTACTTTTATCCTCATGTAGTGATCATCAGACATTTCCAGAAAGCTTATAATTTAATGTTTAATTCCCTACCACTTTGAAAGTAAGTAGCATTTATTTCATCTATTCTATTTTGTGCATTTGGGGTCATGCAGGGGCCGCATCCATTGATTAAATGGTGATGCAAATCCTTTGTACTGAGTTAACAAGCGTCATGATTGTGGAACACACAGATTTTAGCAGAGATGTTTTCCAACACATCTTTCCATCAGCATTTCCTATCAGCAATGAAGAGATAGATGCTGTCCATTTAGAAGCATAGAACTAAAATGTTTTCCAAGAAACGTCTTTAAAGTGGTAAAGTTCAAGTAGACGAGATGTCATCCTTGGCTAGGTGCTAATTCCATTTTCCAATAAAGGCCAAATGTCTCACACAATTAACAAAGATACCATCAAGCTCATAAAATGCCAGCCACTTTCAAATTGCCAGGAGATCTTTGGATTCTCTTCTGATTTTTTTTCCCAGTTAATTTTCTTCAGACGTCCTAATACTATGGTGGAAATGAAAAATTAGTCTAATGCAGGATACTATGAAATGTTCAATTACTTCAAAAAGATATGGCCGCTTCCCAAAGGGAGGGAATTTAATCAAAACTAGATCAGAATGGGAAAATGAATTACAGAATACATAAATATTCTAACATATTTGAAGTTGAAGACTTTACAAAAAGGCTTTAAAATGAATATATCAGAGTAGATGTACAAACACTTAGAAGCATACATACAATTTGTCCATCACCTGGTGGATTTTAGTGTTCAGATTTTACCATCTAATATGACAGAATCTCTCAGACTTCAGTTTTATGTAAGAATGAATTTAATATTTAGAATATTTCCCATTAGTGGAAATTTTATCAGTATCACAGCTTTTCAAAAACTTCCTTATATTTCAACATATGAATCTGTAATAAATTTTAAATTGTTTTATTTTAAACAAAAATTATTGTGAAATAAAAACATTACAAAGGTCCAAGTTATTTTACATCCTCTTTCTTTTAAAAACCATTTGCTAAGATCTCCGTCTAACCAACAAAGCTATAATTATAGAGACTTAAATAAGGAAAATGTTCACATGTCCAAAAAGAGTATGAATTTTACTGTTATATTTCAATTGTGTTTCTCTGTATTCTTTAGACATTGTTGTTTCAAAGATCAGACATATCCTTAGTGTGCAGATCCATGTAAATACTATCATTCTGTAAGATTGCCTAGTCACCAAAAGTGATAACACTAAATATGTTATTAAGTTGTTCATTAATCTTGAGACCTCCTATGGCATAAATACTTTTACAAAGTCCAAGAATTATTAACTGAATGTCAAAGGCAAGATAGAGCAATGGGGGATGTTTCCAGTTTCAGGTTATCAATGAAAATCAAAATGAAATGTAAACAATATCAAACATTGTAACTCATTATCCATGTAACTATTTGGGAATAAGCCACACTTTTCAGATATCAACTCTACAGAAAAGCAGTGTGAGGTAGGTTTTGATGTGGCACCCCTGCTTTTTGATGACAGATCTGTCTCAGAGTCATGTTGTATTGGGCCAGTTACTTAACCCATGATACAATGCATGGTAAGAGCTGAATTTCATAATGATTATTCTAAATTAAAATGCAAGTGAACATGTTTTAACAGCATAGCCTGATACATCCCTCTACTTATGAGGACAGAAGAAAAGAAAATTGGTATCTTTAATAAGTAAGAAACATTTAAATCACTGAGAATAATATTATTAAAAACTGGAAAAACAGACAAAAGAAAAGGAACAGACTAGTTTAAAAAGAAGTACAAAGAGCTAAAAGTCTTCACTTTTACCAGTGACCAAATATGTTTATATTTATTGTACCATACTGACATAGAATATTATTCAGTTATTAAAATCATAGCAGGAGAAGTTTTTATCACAGCATAATTTTTCTGACATATTTATGTTGAATAAAAGAAAAGGATATCAAATTGTCTATGAATTAAGATCTCAATTTTAGAGGAGAATTTATATCTGTACTGATATACAGTAAAACATTATCAAGAATGTTTATCTCTGAATTATGGAATTGTGTATGATTTTCATTTATTTTATGCCTTTAGTATGTCCCAAGTTTTCTACAATGAGCATTTATTACTTCCATAATCACACAAGGAAATTTTTCAATGCCAAGAAATGTAAAAACTTCTAGACTTGGTTCTACCATTAATAAGCTGGGTGACCTATGGGACGTTGTTTAATCTCAGCTTTCTTATCCATAAAATGAGAAAATTGAACTATATCACCTCTTAAGGTCACTTTCACTTCTTTAATTTTATGAATCAATAATGTATTATTAACACTATTATACCCAAAGAAAACAAAGACTAATTGAAGCATTAGTAGCAACAAAAGTTATCACATATGGATTAAGCCTAATAGGTATTTTTAGAAAACCACAAATGTCTGGCCATTTTTCTGTATGAATAATATCTTATGTCTGTTTACGATATTAAATTCTCAAACCCATTTCAAAGATAATATTCAATATTTCTTTCATCATAGCCCTGTAAGCTTCGCAGGACACAGTCACCCAAGCTGAGAGATGCTGAATAAGGCCAGAACTGGGATCACAGTCCTTTTCTGGTCCTTATTCACCCTCAGGTCTTTTCTCACTCTGTGAGTCTCTCCTGAGCTGTCCTTGTCCCTTCTTCAAATTCCATCAGGTGTGTGTTGAAGTTTCGCTGAGCCATTTTCAGTACCAGTTAATCAGAAAACACTGTTTTCCATGATTTGGGGGATTCTTCCAGTAATGACTTTGCAGCCATAATTAAGAAATATGTTAAGCCTTCTGTCAATTAACTTAACTGATGTGAAAACTTGACTGGTCCACAGAGCAATGGATTTCCCCAGCTGCACCTTATCAGAGAACAGCTTAGTGTGAAGGAGAGAAGTTGTGCTGAAGCCAGAGCTGTAAATGTGCCAGGAAAATTAACACAAGCTCCAAGTACAGAGGGTGAAGAGGAAGACTTGCTTAGCCCATGTATGGGTGTTGCTTAAACAGCTACAAATTATTTTAAAATCTTTCATTGATGGGATGAATAGTTGCATACATTTTTGCCATATGAAATTTTCTCCCAAGAACTGGGTCCACAAGAGAAATGGAGGAGAGGGCTATATGCAAACAGATAAGGGGCATTTGCTTCCCACAAAAATATTCTTATATTTTTTCATAATGTGGCCTCATTAAAATGTAAAACACTCAATTCGAAGTAAGAATTGAAATAGGAGACCCCTGACTTCCCTTTGTTCCCTCTGTTTTCTCATGGTACAGTCTTGGCACTTTTTTTAAATGTTAAAATAGTGCTTCTCAGTTATTTTTTTGCCAGTCCATCACAATGAAAAGTCTTTCAAAAATAAAATAATAAAAACAAATTATCAGAAAAGTGAAATTAAAAGAAAAAAACTAAACCCACTTTGCAATTATTTTATTCAATGGTCATGAAAATCAGTCTGCAATTTGCTGTGAAAGTTTCTTAACATTTAACTCTGTACAAGTATTGTTGCAGAACAGTAAAGCCACAACACATAGACAAGCACTTTGGCATAGAACCATATCAACAGTTATCCTGTAAAGCTTTATCTCAGCATTTTCCACAAGCAGCTGTTTGTTTACACAGCCCCATTAGACCGGGAGTTCTGTAATGGGTAAGCCAGCACTTAACACTTGGAGATAACTCAGTAAGTCTTTATTGGAGGAATGAGTGAATGAATAAATGAAGCACAAAAGAACATAAGCCCTTCTGCCCTTAACACCTACAGGCATCCTTCTTACATCTAGGGTAGCTCCCATGCTCTCCTGATTCCTTTGCCCCAGATTCCAAGGGTAAAAATGCTTTTCTCACCTTTGGTGGTAACTGCCACCTATGTGTCCCAAAGAGCTTCAAAATACAGAATAGAACACTGTCTCCCTAACTTCACACAAAGGTGATCACAAAGATTTTTTTACAGTTTAAGGGTATCAATGGCAATCACTTTTCAGATACAAACAAGATAAAATACAATAAACAAACATGGAGGAATTTATAACAATTTCAAAATAAAGCGCAGCTCTGGCGTCTTGTTTTCTGCTATTCAGAGAGCTAAAGAAAGTGGGTTTTGTGTCTTTATCTGTAGGTTTCTCTAGTTTATCCACTTGATTCACTGAGTTTCTGTGGAAATATTGATTATATCTTTTCTTAGAACCATTTGCTACTTTTGCCCGCTCTGATACTAACTTCTAATTTTTCTTGAAGAAAAGTACAAGTATTTTAGTTTTCTATTGCTGCTGTAACAAGTAACCATAAACTTAATGGTTTAAAACAACAAAAATTTATTTTCTCACATCTTCTGTAGGTCAGAAGTCTAACACAGTCTCGCTGAAATTATGGTGTTAGCAGGGCTGCATTCTTTTCCAGAGGTTCTAGGAGAAATTTCATTTCATTTATATTCAGGTTGTTGAAATGAGTCCCCATTTCCCTGCTATCAGCTAAGGGCTGTTCCCAGCTTCTAGTGGCCACAAGGTCTCTCGGCTTGAGGCTTCCTCCAGCTTCAAATCCAGCAACAGCTGGTGGAGATCTTCTCATAATGAATCTGTCTGACTCAAGCTGGGAAAGCATCCCTGCTTTTAAGAGCTCCTGTGACTAAACAGGGCCCATCTGCATAATCCAGGATAATTTCTCCATCTCAAGATCTGTAACCTTATTCATATCTGCAAAGTTCCTTTAGCCATGTAATGTAACAGGTTCACAGGTTCTAGGGAATAGGCGATGGACATATTTGGGGGACCTCACCCTGCTTATCTCAACAAGAAATTCAAAAATTTATTCTAGGGTAAAAAAGAAAATTATGAATATATGTATTTAACTTTACATTCTTGGATAAGGTACTAATGTTCTATTAGGGCACTCAGGACAAGGCTCTAAAAGATTTTATGGTGCAGTCACACTGTGTGCATTGTCATACTGGGACAGTACTTTGTACTTTGATTATTTTGTTCATCTCTTTTGGATTGTCCCCCACATGCTCTTTCAATCCCAGTGCACCCTCCAGATTACTGCCATAGTCAACTCATGCCCTAATTCTCTGACTAAAATTCCAAAATTGTAGATCCAAAATCCACACCATAATATTAAACCCCATTTATTTTGTGTGGTAAATCTGATTCTTCATAATTTGATCTCACCCAATTTTATAACCCCATTTTCCACTATTTCCCCTTCATTGCCTACAACGTACCAAAATACTTGCAAAATTCTGCGCCACGTATGCTTATCTTTGCACGTGCTCTTCTTTCTGCTTGGATGCAACTTCCTTTCTGCTTGGATTAAATTCCTCTTCGGGGACATGTGATATAATCGAAATAGCATCGGCTTGCAAACCATTTTGATTTGTATTTGAACTAGTCACTCTGAAACTTACTAGCCTGAGACTGTCAGAAGCTCTTTTGCCTGGGGAGCAAAATGAGATTATTAAAACCTACTTTGCAAGAATATATTGAGGCTTTGAAATAATACACATGAAAGTGTGTAACATAATCTCTGTTCTACGATGGACATTTACTAAATGTTAGTTGTTTTCTTGCTGGAGAGAACCTCATTTTCCTCCAGGCTTAAGTTTACCACTTCTGTCAGATTGCCCCAACCTCTCAGGTAGAGTCAGATTCTCAACCTTGAGAATCTTTCCTAACTGTGTATTTAGCACTATCACACTTTAGTGGGCAATGTACCTACCTGTGCCCTCTAATACCTTATAAACTTCTTCAGTGAAAGAATGTCTTGTTTATCACTTTAGCCATAGAACCTGGCAGAAGGTGCAAATTAGTCATTCACAAAAATCTGGAGGAAGGGATGGATGGATGGATGGATGAATGGATAGATGGATATGAGATGAATATAGAATCTAGAATAAAACTAACAAATAATATATATGCTTAATGTACATTAAATCTACCAATTGTGTGAGTATGTCATTCTGACTGTGTTGTTTTGTATTTTTATCTCTGGCTGCCTTGCTTACGGAATATCTGTGTATTTACATTTTTATTCCTATAACTATGTTAAATTCCTAAAACGTTGAGTTTTTTCATTTCTTTGCTACCTTCACTTAAGCAAAACATTTACATTCTAAACATTGCAACCCTTCAGTGCAATTCAACAGACTAATAAAAAATATACTATGATTTTTGAAAAAAATGTAATATTTAGGGTTTCTGCACAGAGCAAAACTTGTTTCTTAGAAAGCAAAATCATCACACAGGAAAGTTTCAACAGCTGACCTAAATACAGTAAGAACTATCATAGACTTTGCAGTGCCAAAACCACCTGTGTTTGCTAATTGGCCTTATGCAAAGATAAAGTTCAGTTTTTGGAATCTTCTTGAGAAGAGGTAGTTTTACAACTTGGAGCAAGGCACCTAATTAAGTTAGGTTCTTATCGTCCCATAGAAACTGGGAGATAGGGGGAACTATCTTTCTTGCTGATTACATTTCAGAGAATGGCCTCTGGTCCTTAAGAAAGACATTCCTGGGTTGTAAAGCTGGCAAGAGGCATTTAAAAAGATTTACATTCCCAAAGGACAGGGAAATGATTTACAAATACAGGTTTTCTAAAGTAAATGCTTCACGAAAGGGGGGTTAGGAGCCTAGAGTCAAGAAGCCTGCCTGTCTCAAAGTTTAGTCAACCAGAGGGGAACAGTAATGTCCTCTTGATGGGCAGGAACCTAAGTGTGTATTTCTGGACGAGGAGGCATGGTTCCTGAGATGTCCCTTGAAAAATAGGGTAAAGGAGAGTAAATTATTTAATGGATCTGTTTATCATGGTGCAGCTCAGCAGGTCTATTCACAAGCAAATTGCACTGAGCTAGCTGGTGGCTGAGGTAGAGCAGGTATAGCTCCAAATCCTATTAAGGATTAATGTATTAAGGAAACTTGTGTTAAAAGACAGAGATATAGACCAGGCACTGTGGCTCAACCTGTAATCCCAATACTTTAGGAGGCTAAGATCAGGAGAATTGCTTGAGCCCAGGAGTTGGATACCAACCTGGGTAATGTAATGAGACCCCATCTCAATCAATCAATCAATCAATCAATCAATAAAGTACTTGTAGTCGAGCTATGTGGGAAGCAGAAGGGGGAAGAACTCTTGGTCCTGGGAAATTGAGGCTGCAGTGAGTGGAGGTTGCACCACTGCACTGTATCCTGGGTGAGCAAGACCCAAGGAAACAACCAACCAAACAAAAACCCAGAGATCTAAATTTGGTTCTAAACCATATATATGTAGAAGTGTCTCTATTTCAGAAAGTATGACTGCTTTAGAAAATGCCTGGCTTTACTTTGTATTTCACATTTTACTAACAATTAAAAGGCAGTGGAGGTGACAACGCCACAACACGGCCCATGGTATCCCTTCCTTACTATTCTGTCAGAAGGGGGTGACATAGAAGGAAAAGCTTAGATGTTGCTCTTGGTGAAGCATTGTGATTAACCTTAGACATTCTTCAGAAAAATTTTAAAATCCTGATATTTTAGACATGTTTTTTCCTTTACCATTCTGATTTATCCAAAACTCTTGGTTCTGCAATTCCCTAAAACATACTTTAGGCATTAAGTAAAAAGTGAGAAGTAATGAGAGTAAAATTGTTTGCTTCTCTTCTTATTTTCTTTAAGCTTTCTTTCTTACTCCTGTCCCATCTTTTTTATGTCCTCTGTTCTAAATATGATCAAACTTTCTGGTTATCAAAATGATAAGTTTCTAGATATCAAAATATATATGTGGGCACGTGTGTGTGTGTGAGTACACACGCCTGCATGTTTGGGGGAGTGTAAGCGTTTACAATAAGCAACTAATTTCACAGGATGACGATACCACTTGTTACTATTTGTGTCTGGTTACAAATAGTAACCTGATAACTCGGCTAGTGTTCTGGTTAGGTCAGCAGAGCTCCTAGACACGTTTCTCTGATCATTCTACAAGATGGTTAAGCAAAGAATATATATCTAAGTATGCATTCAGTGTAGGAAGAAATGAATTCTTCTTGTGAAATGAATGAATTATATTTTTGAAATACATTATATTTATGAAATTATGCTTGTGAAATGAATCTGACATATATGCTGAAAATATTTCAAGTGCCTCAGACTACACATCAACAAAAGGAACAAGAAAATATCCAAATTTTGTATTATTCTTCCCTCTGTGTCTTATCCTCTTGGCTCTTAATGCTTGTGTTCAGGCATAATTTTTAAACACTTTTCTTAAGCCAGTTTTCACTGAAGAGGTCAGGTGAGGTTAGGGTCTTTACAGTAAGTCATACTTTATCAGTGTGAAATTCTGTCGTACGTGTCATTTCTCAGTTAATTAAGCCGGATATCTCCTTAGAGATCTTTTTTATATGAAATTGGAAACTGGCTTCATGTTAGTGATTGTACCAAAATGGGCTTTAAAATGTAAAAGTCTCTAATCCTCTTTTAGAAGGGCAAGTGTTTCATGTCACCTTGTCTGTAGAGCAAAATCTCTTTCTGAATGAAAGATGCAGCTTTGCAAAACTGCACACTGTGATTATAAATCAACCAGTACAATAACAGTACTGCAGACAAAACCTCCTAAGATAATCTCTTTAGCATAAAATTGTATTCAGCTAGATGAAAATCCTAACAAGAATGTGATTTCTGTCGGTTTAGCTTTTTATGCATGCCATTTACACTAAGATTCTTTTTCATACTCATATTACCAGTTCACCTGGAGAAAAATGTCTTATTATATAATCCGGGTTCATATGCATGGACCACAATGGGCATGAAGCATATGAGGATTTATATCAAGAGTCAAAATCCTTAACAGATTGGCAGTTGCTCAAAGAAAGGAAATAAAAGTGATTAGTTGGCCACGATTGGCTCCTGACTCAGAATAAGGGAACTGAGGTACACAGCTGGACTGTATCACACCAGGAAAGAATGAGGAATCTCTGAAGAGTGTGACTTCAGAGGAAAAGCTGGAATTGTTTATTGTTGCCCCAGGGAGGTGTAATTGGGGTTAATGGGATGAAATTAAGCAAAGAAAAATTCAGGATGTATATCAGGAAACACTCCCTAATAAAGAGGTCTTTTATAAAATTGTCCCAGTGGAAGTATTAGAAGCCCTTTTGTTTGAGTCATTCAAACTTTACGTGGGGAAATATATGGAAAAATAGGCTGTAAAAGACAAGCTCATACGAGTCCTCAAGGGATGAATTATGGAGAAACAATCAGATCTTTCTTGGCTTTAATTTTCATGAGTCTATTTTAGTAAGCTCCTCAAAGGCTCAATTTTCAAAGCACTTGTTCAACTCCTTCCTCATTTCACCTGCATTAGTAGCAGGTTCCAATTAACTGAGTTTGCAGTTATGTACTATGACGATTGAGACTCTTACCTGAGAACTCCGGAAACCTGAAGTCATTTGCAATGAAGTCAGTTGGTATTTATGGATGGAAACATAGTTAATGTGAAACTCAATGTAGTAAACAAAGTCTGAAGAATGCTACCAGCAAACTGAACTAATTGGTATACTGAATTCCTTAAAATGAAAATGTTAATCTCATAAAAAAGCGGGCAAATGACATGAAAAGACACTTTTTTTTCCATGAAAGGCATACATGTGGCCAACTATCACATGGGGAAACAAAGTTCAACATCAGTTATCATTAGAGGAATGCAAATCAAAGGTACAATGACATACCATCTCATACCAGTCCCAGTCAGAATGACCATTATTAAAAGCTCAAAAAATAACAGATGCTGGAGAGGCTGTGGAGAAAAAGTAATGCTTATGCACTGTTGGCGGGAGTGTCAACTAATTCAACCATTGTGAAAGACAGTGTGGCAATTCCTCAGAGACCTAAAGACAGAAATACTATTCCCATTACTGGGTATACACCCAAAGGAGTATACCTCATTGTATCATGAAGACACATGTACACATATGTTCACTGCAACACTATAGCAAAGACATGGAATCAACGTAAACGCCCATCAATGATAAGGTGGATACAGAAAATGTGGTACATATACACTGTAATAGGATTCTCCACAGCGACAGAACTAACTGGATATATGTATGTATGAAAAGGAGTTTATTAGGGAGAATTGTCTCACAGGATCAGAAGGCGAAGTCCCATGATAGGCCATATGCAAGCTGGGGAAGAAAGACACCAGTAGTGGCTCAGTCTGAGTCCAAAAGCCTCAAAAGCAGGAAAGCTGACAGTGCAAACTTCAGACTGTAGCTGAAGGCCTGAGAGTCCCATGCAAACCACTTGAGTCCAAAGGCTGAAGAACCTGGAGTCTGATGTCCAAAGACAGGAGGAACAGAAGGAAGCATCCAATATAGGAGAAAGATGAAAGCCAGAGGACTCAGCAAGCCAGCTTATCTCACATTCTTCCACCTCTTATGCTCTAGCTAAACTGGCAGCTGATTGGATGCTGCCCACCAGGATTAAGGGTGAGTCTTTCTCTCCCAGTCCACAGACTCAAATGTCAGTCTTCTCTGGGAACACTCTTACAGACATACCCAAAAACAATACTTTACCAGCTATCTAGGCATCCTTCAATCTAATCAAGTTGACATCTAATATTAACCATCACATGCACCGTTGAATATTATGCACCCATAAAAAGAATGAGATTATGTCTTCTGCAGGTACATGGATAGAGCTGGAGGCCATTATCCTTAGTAAACTAACACAGGAACAGAAAATCAAATACTACATTTGCTCACTTAAAAGTGGGAACTAAATGATGAGAACACATGGATACATAGAGGAGAACAACACACACTGGGGCCTACCAGAGGGTGGAAGTTGGGGAGAAGGGAGAGGATTAGAAAAAATAACTAATGGGTACTAGGCTTAATGATACCTGGGTGATGAAATAATCTATATGACAAACCCCCATGACAGAAGCTGACCTATGTAACAAACTACACATGTACCCCTGAACTTAATAGTTTCAAAAAAATTAAAAATATTTAAATGAAAATGTTAAATTTGATGTAATTTTCCATTTTCTTTGAAAGGCACTCTGACCAAAGATTGTGTCTTTTCTACCTTTTCATGCATAGTACCGAACCCAATGTCTAGCACAGGCAATACTTATTAAATGAATGAATGAATGAATGAATGCTGAAGATTGCCACATCTGGTATATTACCTTAGTTTCCATGGATTCCTTTATGCCTAACTTTCAGTGTACTAATTACAAAGATACATTTTTACATAAATAAATAAACAAGCAAAAGGAACAATGCTTTAGGTGTCTTGTCCAAGATCTTCTACCTTGTTTTATTCCAAAGTTTCTGGATAAAACGCCAAAAAGCAAGGTTGGCTGCCTGAGGCCCCTATTTCATCTCTAACTGTGAAAGTAAAGCAGTGGTTTAAAGAAAGTTTCTGGCTGGGTACAGTGGCTCACGCCTATAGTCCCAGCACTTTGGGAGGCCGAGGAGGGCGGATCACAAGGTCAGGAGATTGAGACTATCCTAGCTAACATGGTGAAACCCCATCTCTACTAAAAACACAAAGTCCCAGCTACTCAGGAGGCTGAGGCAGCAGAATCGTTTGAACCCAGGAGGCAGAGGTTGCAGTGAGCCGAGACTGCACCACTGCACTCCAGCAAGGGCGACAGAGTGCGACTCCATCTCCAAAAAAAAAAAAAAAAAAAAACACAAGGAAACTGGGCTTTTTAAAGACACAGGTGTGAACCCATTTGGTTTTTGTTTGTTTGTTTAGGAAGAGAGAGGAAAGAGTGAGATCTTTCTAGGACTTTCCTTACTCTTCCACTATGACCAGCCCTGCAAATGCCCAGACTCAAGAACACTAATCCTCCACACTGCTGGATATTGACTATTTAAATAGGCAAGCCAGGCACAGTGACTTGTTTCTGTAATCCGAAAACTTTGGGAGGCCTAGGAGGAGGATCACTTGAGGCCAGGAGTTCGAGATCAGCCTGGGTGACATAGCAAGATCTCGTCTCTACATAAATAAATACATACATACATACATATTTTTTTGATGGGAAGAAGGTAACTTAAAATGAAGAAAACTAGAAGGAAAATGATGAAATTCATACATAGTAGATTCGAGAGATATTGTTTGAACCAGGAATCTGGTGCTTTTTCAGACTATTGAGAATGCTTCCTTTTTTGTCTTTAGGTCTGTCATGTCATTAGTCTTCCTTCATGTTATATATCATAGAAGCATTTTATTTATTTTTATTTCTTTAATCTGCAAAACATGTTTAAGTGTTAGAAAACATTTGCTTTTACTTTAGTATTTAATATGGCTCTCACATCGTTTTCAATTTTTTCTTTTTTTTTAATATATATATATATATTATTGCATTTTAGTTTCTGGGGTACATGTAAAGAACATGCAGGATTGTTGCATAGGTACATACGTGGCAATGTGGTTTGCTGCCTCCATCCCCATCACCTATATCTGGCATTTCTCCCCATGTTATCCCTCCCCAACTCCCTACCCACCACTGTCCCTCCCATAGCCCCCCCCCCCGACTGCAGACCTCAGTGTGTGATGCTCCCCTCCCTGTGTCCATGTGTTCTCATTTTTCAACACCTGCCTATGAGTGAGAACATGTGGTGTTTGATTTTCTGTTCTTGTGTCAGTTTGCTGAGAATGATGGTTTCCAGGTTCATCCATGTCCCTACAAATGAAATGAACTCATTGTTTTTTATGGCTGCATAGTATTCCATGGTGTATATGTGCCACTTTTTCCCTGTCCAGTCTATCATCAATGGGCATTTGGGTTGGTTCCAAGTCTTTGCTATTGTAAATAGTGCTGCAAAGAACATATGTGTGCATGTGTCCTTATAATAGAACAATTTATAATCCTTTGGATATATACCCAGTAATGAGATTGCTGGGTCAAATGGAATTTCTATTTCTAGGTCCTTGAGGAATCGCCACGCTGTCTTCCACAATGGTTGAACTAATTTACACTCCCACCAACAGTGTAAAAGTGTTCCTATTTCTCCACATCCTCTCCAGCCTCTGTTGTCTCCAGAGTTTTTAGTGATCGCCATTCTAACTGGTATGAGATGGTATCTCAATGTAGTTTTGATTTGCATTTCTCTAATGACCAGCGATAATGAGCATTTTTTCATGTTTGTTGGCCTCATATGTGTCTTCTTTTGTAAAATGTCTGTTCATATCCTTTGCCCACTTTTGAATAGGTTTGTTTGGTTTTTCTTGTAAATCTGTTTTAGTTCTTTGCAGATTTTGGATAAGCCCTTTGTCAGATGAGTAGATTAGGCAAAACCATTCAGGACATAGGCATAGGCAAGGACTTCATGACTAAAACACCAAAAGCATTGGCAACAAAATCCAAAATAGACAAATGGAATCGAAACTCGAGATATTTTGTACAGCAAAAGAAACAGTCATTAGAGTGAACAGGCAACCAATAGAATCATTTTCAATTTTTTTCTACAGGTGTTCCAAAATAAATTATTTGCTTCATTTTAGTTTTTTCTACTTTGCATCTAAGTTTTGTACAAAACCAGTAGGAAGAAAGTTTTAGTGACATTGCTAGAACTCTGTGTATTCATTTATAATCTTTTCTTCTATTCCTTCCACGGTCACCCTTCTTATTAGCAAAGAACAACTCTGCTTCTATTAAACTGAAATTTTATGTTAAAGGACATTTTATCCCTTGCCAGCTTTAAAATATGTATTTCAAACATCATTTGTTTATCTGTCCTCTGATGTGATCTTCCATTCATTCTCTACATTTTTTTCCAACATTTCCTTTTGGTAAACAGATATAGATTTGTTTGTTCATTGATAGACCTCATTTGCCTTGCTATTATTTCTCTCTGCACACTTCAACATTCCTGTCCCTCTCATATATTGATTCATATTATTACTTACTGGATCACTGTTCTCATTTTTTCTCAAACTTACTAGATGTGTGTACCTTGTGAAGGAGTCAAAAGATATCATTTACATTTTATTCAACTGAACATGATCTGAAATCAAACCAGACACATGCACTTATAAAGTTGTGGTTCATCTGTGACAAGAGCACATATGACAGTGAAAGATGTTTCATCTAAGTTTAGACCAATTGATGCATGTCTGTCGAATTAAAACAGGTTTCTCTAAGACACATGTTACATTTCCCAAAGCAGCCAAACGGAACAGGCTGTAGTCATTCAAAGATAATTATCCCAGTGGGGTGGAGCTTCCTGTTTGTGTGAGGTTGTTCAAAAATGAGCCAGTCTAATAAGGAATGACTTGTTATCTTTGAAATATAAAATATGCCGGGACACAAAATTAAATAGATCCAAATAGTCTTAAACAGAATGGGCTCTAATAGGAAAGTCAATGTTATTGACATTAAGAATGAATTAACTCTCACTTCAGTATGTGTCAACACCATGTTTATTAAGTTTTTAACAAATAAGATATTGTCACTTTATGAGATTCTCTTTATTAAGGGAAGATAGAAAAACATAAGAGAACAAAGTTGTGAATACTTATAGTATCTGAGTTTCTTTTGCAGGCATTCCAGTTCAGTGAATTAAATTGACAAGGGAATGTTTGCATATTATTCCCAAGTTTCATTTGTTGCATTACTAGTGTGTTCTACAAGGCTCAATTATTTTAACGTTTTGAGAGAAGACCCAGCTTTAGACTCCAGTGCCAACAACCTGAAATGCTATCAGCAGCCCCATCCACCGCTTGACCCCTCCCTCTACTGCACCCTTGCCTCCCCCCCGACTCTCCTGTTACAAACAGCCACAGAACTCAGTGTTTGCTTGTGTCTCCTCAAAATTCATGTGTTAAAATCCTATCTCCCAGTGTGATTAGGAGGTGAGGCCTATCTGAGGTGATTAAAACCCTCATAAGAAGAGATTTCAGAAAGCTCTCTTGCCCCTTCTGCCGGCACCTTGATCTTGGACTTCCCAGCCTGCATAACTGAGAAATAAGTGTCTGTTGCTAAAGCCAGCCAGTCTAAGGTATTTTCACTATAGCAGCCTGAACAGACTAAGACATCAACAAAGACACTCCGGAAGCCACTCCTTGGTTAAACTGCAGTTCACCTGACCCCAGTTGCAGAGCCTCACTGATTAATCTCCTTGTCTCCTACACTATCCATTCTGCTGGGAAATTCTGCTTAAGTTACAGCTTCAATTGGGTTATTTTTCTCTCTTTCTAAAACATTCAATGGTTCCTCATTGTCCATTGAATGAACTACAGATACCTCAGCCCAGAATTCAAAGCTTTGTACAATATGGCTCCAACCTCTCTCTCCAGCTACATCACTTTCTATTATTTGAATTCAAACCCCATCTTCTAGCAAAATGGAACATCTTAGATTTCCTCACATTGTCTGGTATCTTCTCCTCTCAAGGGCACTGTTTCCAATTTCCTTCATGGGGAGCCTATCCTTCAGAACGATTTTAAATATTACCTATTGTAAAAATAACTTTTCTGATTTTTCAATCATATGTCCTATTTCATTTCCTTAACACTCTTCATTTTTGCCACATGTACTGTACCTTATATTGATTTTACTGGGCATGCCCCTAGCATTAGCCCTAGAGAGTAAACACTGCCTCTTCTCCAGCCATGAGAACAGGGCCAGACATATGGCGGTGGATCACTTGTTTAATCTTGTACTCCACAAAGACTTATCAAGTAGACAGCACATGTATGTGCAAAGCACAATGCCACTAACTTTACAATAGGGTTGCATAAGTAAGTTCAAAACATTCTTGAATCTCATATTCTGACATGCTTTGATAAATTTTTCTAAGCCACCAATTCTTGCCAAGAGTTTAGAAAGTTATTTTAAGTTAGTAAATATTAACTAAAGGATCTAGTCTATAAATAGATCATATAAAATATTAACTTAACATTTGCCAGAAACGCCCATCCTTCTCTCGGAAACCCTCTGCATTCTTTCCTCACTTTCTTTAGATTTTGTTCACACGGTACTTTCTCAAGGAAGTCTGCCCTAGCCACCCAATCTAAAATTGCAACAGACACACACACACATGCACACACACACACACATCCTATCTCCCTTTCCTTCCTTGTTTTCCTCCTCCACACTTATCACTAATACACTGCAATGGTCTAAATGTTTCCGCCAACATTCATGTGTTGGAAATGTATTTGTCAATGTGACAGTGTTGGGAGGTGGAGCCTAATGAGAGGTGTTGAAAGCATGATAGTAAGAGTAAAATAGTGCCTATCAGAGAAAAAAATTTACAAATAGAGAAGTGGCAAAGTACCCATGATCCATGTGCCTTATTAGCCAACAGAGAGGCACGCTTAGAGAAAGGTAGACACAGGCCAGACACAAGCACTGGAATAAAAAGGGACACTCCCCTCTTGCCATTTTGTATAATCCCAGGAGAGGTAAATGGAACAGGGAACGTCTAGTTGACTGTGTAACAGTGAAAGCTTCTGCTCAGAGAACGGTCCTGTTAAAAATGGGCAGCTTCATAAAAGAGAACAAGCAGGAACATGGAGGCCATTATCCTTAGCAAACTAACGCAGGAACGGTAAACCAAACACTGCATGTTCCCACTTATAAGTGGGAGCTAAATGATGAGAACTCATGGACACAAAGGAGGGAACAACAGACACTGAGGTCTACTTGAAGTAGGAGGATGGGAAGAGGGAGAGGAACAGAAAACATAACTATCGAGTACTAGGCTTAGTACCTGGGTGACAAAATAATCTGTACAGCAAACCCTCCTGACACAAGCTTACCTATGTAACAAACCTGCACATGTAACACTGAACCTAAAATAAAGGTCAAAAAAAATGGGCATCTTCTCTCAGTCCACTTTGGGTCTGCAGGAGCTCAGTGTAGATAACTCCATTGACCAGCTGTGGCCAATACCAGATTTTTTCTGCCGTTCAGGAGTTTGGTGTTAATAAGTGTCTCCTGCAGTTAGTAAGTGCCCTTTGCATCATTCAGGTAAAGAATGATGTCTTAAATATTATAATAAGTTTATATTAAGAACCACTGCTTGGGAAAATCTTAGAAAGCTGTTTGAGGCTATCTGTTCACATCTGCAATAGTAATGAGTCATTCAAATCACTCACTTCACCCTGAAATCTTTATCCTCTTATTCAGATTGTCTGATTATACGTCCAATATAATGAAGAGTATCAACATACCTTGAGAATGAGCCATGAATTTTTGTCTGCTTTCTTCGTTATTGTCTCCAAGTACATAGAATGGTGCCTGGCACATAGTAGGCACTCAATCAATATTTTTTGCCTGAATAAATAAATGAAATATTGACAATCAATGCAGTGCCCTGCCCTCCGTTCCTTCTCTCACATCTGAATCATCAGTAAAGATATAAGGATTGTGTTAATTCAATGTAAGAGTTTATGACCGATTTAACCACTTATAAATTTCCCTTTATTACAATGTGAATAAGCTGGTAATACAGCAAAATTCCTTATAGCAACCAACTTTCAAACCCCCTTTTTAATTAATTACAATATGTTCTATGTTATCATGCTATCTCTATTGCTTTTTTTTTATTGCAGCTTCAGAAGGGATAGTTACCACACATGATGGACTAGTTAGATGGTCTTCAAATTACTTGGCCCTCCCTGACTTTGGACAACCCCATTTATACTCAGATGATGCTATTACTTCATACCAAGTTTCTTTTAACTTCTTATTATCTCTAAGGCACTCTGCCAGGATGAGGAAGATACCAGTCGTTTGTTCTGTAATCACCTCTTTCTGAACCTTATCAGTGGGCTTTCACCCATCAGCTCTCATGGACATTTTTCTCTCCTATTGCATAATATTACTTATTTCTACACCACATAGCTTCTATCTTGACAAATACAATACTATAATGTCAAATGGCTTCTTAATTCTCCTTTACGTTACCTTCTGAGAATATGTTTTCAAACATTTTATCCCTGCCTTACTTCATTTTCTTTGACATCCTCTAACATAACCTTCTCTTTTCTTTTTCATTTATAAAGGCAATACGTTTTATCAAACTCACAGGTTGCAACATTTATCATTGTTATGCTAACCACATAAGGTCTATTAGCAATCTGAATCGGGAAAATGCAGTTAAAATCTTATATTAATAATCCATTCTGTTGCATTTTTATTATAAATCCTTTTGCTATCATATCATGAATTCTGGAGAAACAGAAAGAAGAAGGTGAAATATGTCTCCAAAATGTGCAGGCGTATACCCCATAATCTCAGTTTCAGGGTTCTTTATCTCCTCACCTCTGTCTTCCATGTTTCTCTCACTCCCTGGTTCTCTCACTCCTCTCTGTTGTTATCTTTAGAAGTAACGATTAGATGTTTGGGGTATAAGAGTTCATAGCTCATATTAGTTTACCAAGGGCTGCTATAACAAAATACCACAAACGAGGTGGCTTAAACAACAGATATTTATTTTCTCATAGTTATGGAGACTAGAAGTCTGAGATCAAGGTGTGGGCAGGTCTGGTTTCTCCTGAGGCCTCTCTCTGTGGCTTGCAGGTGGCCACCTTCTTTCTGTGTCCTTATGTCTGTTTTCTCTGTGTGAATCTATCCCTGGTGTCTTTTTGTTCATCCAGATTTCCTCTTCTCATAAGGGACCTTGGTCAGATTGGATTAGGATCCTCCCTAAGGGCCTTATTTTTACTTAATCACTTATTTAAAGGCCATATCGCTAAATGTAGTCGTATTCTGATGTACTGGGCTTAGGGCTTCCACATTTAAATTTAAAAGTTGGAAGGGGCACAATTTACTTTATAAAAATTTCACGAGAGAAAAATATAGTCATAAAATTATATAATTCAAAGTAAGTTATGAAAAATGCAATAAATTCTAAAAGTTAGGCTATGATAAATACGGTGTTTTGGGCTTAGTTGGTTAGATATTTGATTGTTATTTTGTATTTGAAAGAAATAAGATATGAGCTAGACCACAAGAGGATACAATTTGACTTCAAAGGATAGGATTTCTGCAGTGAAATTGGAGAAAAGGTGAAGGGAATAAATTGCACACATCCCAGTGGCAGGAAAACAAAGGACTCATTAAAGAGTAGAGAATTGATCTGGCTGGAATGTTGACTATCAGAGTGTTGGTTGGCAGGAGCAGGAGCAGGGGTGCCCCTGGGGTAAGAAGAAGTCTAGAGGGATTTCAGACTAGAAAAGGTAAGTAGAACTTCGTTGTAAAGCTGAGGAATTTGGATTTTACTCTGTCAGTCACAAGAAAGAATTAAAGTCAAAGTGCTCTTGATAGTTATTTTGTTTACACGTGCTGTTTAGTGTTAAAAATGGAAAACATTATGCTAAGTGTAATAGGCCAGACACAGAAAGACAAACACCATGTCGCACTTATACATAGAATCTAACAAAATTGAACTTATAGAACCAGAGAGTAAAATGGGGTTGGGGGAAAGCAGGGTGATTGGAGAGATGTTTAGTCAAAACATTCAAAATTTCAGTTAGACAGAAGAAATAAATTCAAGAGATCTATTGTACAACGTGGTGACTATATGTATAATATCAGTCAGTTCTTTCACTGATAAAAAGAAATATGTGAGACTAAGTAATTTATAAAGAAAAGAGGTTTAGGCCCAGCACGGTGGCTCACACCGGTAATCCCAGCACTTTGGGAGGCCAAGGCGGGCGGCTTATGAGGTCAGGAGATCAAGACCATCCTGGCCAACATGGTGAAACCCCATCTCCTCTAAAAATACAAAAACTAGCCGGGCATGGCAGTGCATGCCTGTAGTCCCAGCTACTCAGGAGGCTGAGGCAGGAGAATGCTTGAACCCGGGAGTCAGAGGCTGCAGTGAGCCTGTGAGCCGAGATCACGCCGCTACATTCCAATGTGGGCAACAACAGAGTGAGACTTTGTCTCAAAAAATAAAGAAAAAAAAAAAAGAAAGAAAGAAAAGAAGTTTAATTGGCTCACAGGTCTGCAGGCTATACAGGAAGCGTGGCAGCTTCTGCTTCTCGGGAGGCCTCAGGTAGCTGCCAGTCATGGCAGAGGCAGAGGGAGTGAGGCACTTCTTCCATGGGTAGAGCAGGAGCAAGAGGACTGGGGAGGTGCCACACACTTTTAAACAACCAGATCTCATAAGAACTCACACACTGTTAGGAGAACAGCATGAAGGGGTCATTCTGACCCCATAATCCAATCATCTCCCACCAGGCCCCACCTTCACCCTTGAGATTACAGTTCAACATGAGATTTGGGTGGGGACACAGATCCAAACATATCACTACAGTTAATGAAGTGTTGTATACTTGACACCTGCTGAAAGAGCAGATCTTAAATGTTCTCACAACGAAAAATCAGTATATAAGGTAATGAATATGTTAATTAAATTGATTTAGCCATTCCGCAAACATATTTTAAAGCATCATGCTTTAAACAACATTCATAGATGCTGTTTTTGTCAGTTAAAGTATATGTAATAATAATAATAAAAGAAACTGTATATTAACAGTAGCCTGTATTATAAAGCATTTGACCTCCCTCAAGTGTTTCAACATTTCCTATTTCACAACAGGACCCCAAACTTAGCTGAAATTTTCATGTACACATTTTTAAGGGCCAGACCAATGGCTTACCTTGGTCTCATGATTACCCTTCACAGAGTCTGATGCTCCTGCATGATTTATATTGGTATTTCTCAAACTATACTCTTTGGCTCTTTAGGTATCTATGAACTTATTCTGAGGAGTTGAAGAAACTAATTTTTTTTTAACTTGTAGGTTCTTAACGGGATTCTTGAGCGGAGGTGAGAAAATAATTGCATATTTTATTTTCACTAACTTCTAACTGAAATACAGCTTTTCTCTTTAAAGTAAATTGGCAACAACACAGGCAGATTTTTTATAGGTCATTACAATTACCGTGAAAACCTTGAAATTTTTTTAATGCTCATCACTAATTTCAAATTATAAGGGTATCAAACCTAATGATATATCTCATTATTAATAAATATTAATAAATATTATTGGTTAATAAAATTCACCAATAATGTATTTGTCAATGTTATCATTTTTTTTAGATATTGTGATTACTGTAATTCTGTATAATTGGTTTCATCTTACTGGTTGAATTTAGTTTTATGCATTAAAAAATATTCTGAGAAGCAGTTCATAAGCTACAAGAGACAGGCAGTGAAGTTAGGGGATAAAAATGGTTAAGAATCCACAACTTAGGAGTCTATAGTGTTACTCCAGTCTGGGTGTGGAGAGAGAACTGCCTTGTGTTATCACGCTTCGCTGTAAGAAACCCGTGTTAAGACTTTTGCTTTGAATACTAAACCATCTATTTCTGTATTTATCATATTTCTTTGAGTCGATACCTCTGAGCCTTCCTAGACGAGACTTCTTATCACTTGAAGTTGACTATAAACGGATTCTTTTATTTCGTTTACCCTGGAGTCAGAACAGGCAGGAGGAAATCAGGGTTGAGAGGAGTAAAGCATCCCAAGGAAAATTCTATCAATTAAATGTTAATGCAAAAAAATTTATTCATCCTCTTGATTTGTATTACTTTAAGGTGAAATCCAGAATATCGAATGAACTTATCAAAAGGATGCCTAAATGCTCTCAACTTTTTGACGTGTTCTTTAACTAAGTTCCACTAGGTTTAAAACATAAATATATAGTTTCCTCCTAGGCAACCTCTGGATAATATTTTAAAAGGCAATGAAATAATATCTAAGCCCCTCAGATGGAAGCTGCTGTATTAAGTACAAACTAAAATCATTATTTTCATAAATATTTGGATCTCACTGAAACATGTAGCATTCTTTTAAAATGACCTGTGCATAGAAAAATGCAATCAAAGCATGTTGCAGGAGAAGCACCTGCTTCTCTCCTTTCTGTAAGAATAGAGTCTCAGTGAATAGACTGCTGAAATTCCAATGGCTTTATCAAATGAGACCCTGACCAGTTCTTCCAACAATATTTAAAGCCTCCCTTAGTGATTTCACTGCATTTACAGAGAGACCTGAACAATCAAGAAGGAAATGTGTGTTTTGCTCTTTCTTGGCTCTGTTGAGTCCCTGGTTTTATCAAGCTGCCACACAGCACTTCTGTCCTGAAAGACGCCTATGTGACTTGGATACCATTTCATAGAGTCACACTGGATCCTCTTATGTCCTGCCAATTAAATTATCTTCTCCAGCCTTTATTCCTGCCAAAGAGGCTCAGGCTGAGATAAGGTCACACTCCTCTTAAGTTGTTTTTGAAATAGCGTGGAAGGCCTCATGGAGAATAAGAACATACACAAGCATTAATGCCTCATCTTCCCCAGCCTCCTTGGTAGATACTGAATTTCTCTGCAGAAGTTCCTCCTATTGTGTACCACCACCCTGAATCTCTAAAAACTGGAGTCCTCTTTAATCTCATTAAATTAAACTATAGCACTACACAAAGCATGTGCTAAATGTGAGATTCCATTATCGCTGTGCCGATTGAATTACAGATCAGACATCAGAGGAGCTGAAAGGAGGTTCTTAAATTGGTCCTGTTAGGGGACTCTGGGGGACAAATACTTGACTCTCTTCTGTATTTATATAAAACTATCTCTATTCTGCTACACATCTAAAACAAAATTAAATTTTTGTAAGCTGTCTAGATATTTGCTCTTTTTCATGTTTTGTATTCTACATTTCAACTTGACTTCTTCTTTCCCCGTCAGAATATTTCACAAGGCACAATTAAGATAATGGGTCTTAATTTTATAGAACACACAAAATGTAATAACTGAGCTTTTAGTTGAGTTCATATTTGCACTAAGATACTAGCTTTCCATGAGGAGCTGGCTGCAAACTCAAGCTCTAGACTTATAGGAGACTAGAAAGTGTTCTCTAAGACACTTGTTTAAAGTGCCTCTTAGGACTTTTGATACTGTCGAGATGAATTCTACTTTCTGGGTCCTGAATCCAAAATGAGAAGAAGAGGACCTATGGTTGCTTTGTAAGAGTGGGCACAAGGATAAGAAGAACTCAGGGTGTGGCACTTAGGCCAGCTCACAATCATACCAACTTCCTCTGAAACCTAAACATTCCCAGCCACTTGTCCCCACCCCCCACATCCTCTCCATTGCGTGCTCACAACATCATTGTGTTTTGTGTAAAACCTCATCATTTCTCTATGTTTCTGATGAAAGATTCTTTCTGACCCTTAGTGCTGCAACCTCTGCAAGGGATTTCATACTCAGAGAGCACGTGGCCAGACTGGAGAGATGCAAAAGCACAGATAGTCACTGTTTGCTTACATGTCTGCTGACACAGTTTCTGGCATTATAGAATATTAGCACCAGGAAAAGATAGGCTCTTGAGAATATGCTTTTCCTAAACTATCTCTCTTTATGGAGTCTTCTCAATCCAAAGAATTGTAACAGAATGAAGGGTTTAAAAACTTTAGGCAAAGGAATTGAAATCAGAGATGATTGAGAAGCCTTCTGAGGTGATTGAGAGATCTTTTGAGTATTTTCCTTTGAGCTTTTCTTTTTTTTTTTTTTTGAGATGGACTTTTGCTCTTGTTGCCCAGACAGGAGTCCAATGGTGTGATCTTGGCTCACTGCAACCTCCATCTCCTGGGTTCAAGCAATTCTCCTGCCTCAGCCTCCCAAGTAGCTGGGATTACAGACACCCACCACCATGCCAGGCTAATTTTTTGTATTTTTAGTAGAGATGGGGTTTCACCATGTTGGCCAGGCTGGTCTTGAACTCCTGACCTCAGGTGATCCACCCATCTCAACCTCCCAAAGTGCTGTATTTACAGGCATGAGCCACTGCCCCTAGCCTGAGCAGTCTTTTTGGGAGGAGTAGAGGTTGCACTTTCTATTTCACGTGTCTGGAGCTGTGTCATAGGCTGACTTCCTGTGGTATTTAAGGTGTTGTTAATGAGGGAGAAGGAACGGCAAAGAAGTGACACTGATCACTTTCCTGGCTTGGGACAAAGCTGTTCCAAAACACTTCTCAGTGTAAAATAGATTTATTAGGTGATTTCACAGGGTTTATCCGCCAAAGAAATGCTCATAGCAAGAAGACAACTGAGTGGATTCTTGCTTTCCTGGGTACAGACATTTTTACATTCAAGTTCCATATAAATATTTTGTTTTTCTTTTAAATTTTGGAAGAGAAATATTTAAGGTATCAGGTGCTCAAAGATGCCTCCTTTATCCTCTTACCCATCTCTCTACAACCGCCTCTCCCCTCCACACACATCCCACTTATATAAGATGCATCAGTGCTTCTCATCCCAGCCAGTTCTTCTCAGGCCTCATCCTTGTTCTGCGTGCTCCTTTTCCTTGCCTCCTCCATATTTTTTCTATATTCTGCCATTCTAACCAACTAACCTGCTTTACAGAATGCCTCCTTATAAAGGTTCCAAGGGCTTATTTGGAAATTTTAATTACAGTGGGTAAAACTAAATTAAGTCAAACCTTATTTGTGCTCAGATATGTAAAACATAGATTACTGATACAACTAATCACTGATGTCCTTCTCTAGATTTAAAATAACATCTTAAATTCATATTCTTATGTAAGTCTTGCATTGCATATTTTAAATTCCTTACTGATCCCTGCCTACCTTTCAACTTTAGCTCCCACCGTTACTTATACAGGCTCAAGAAGTTCTAACATCATTGATTTTCTTTCTGGTCCCCAAATAATGGCAGGCTTTTTCTTAACTTGGGGATTTGCACTTACTGGGTCCTGAATCTAGAAACTGCTGTCAGCAGCTTCATGTGTGGCTGATTCCCTGTGGTTAGGTGTCAGTTCAAATCATCCCTCCTTGGAAATGTCTTTAATGACCAATTCAAATGTAATTCTTCTCACTTATGCAGTCAAACTTTGTATCAGACAACCCCTTACATGTTCTCATATTTATCACTATATTCTATTTGTTTTAAATTTTTTATTGAGGTTTAATTTATGTAAAATAAGATAAACATATTTTGTGCATGATTTTTAATCAGTCCTTGTTAGCTTCACCACCACGAGAGGCAACCACTGTTCTTATTTCTATTAGTGAGATTTAATTTGCTAATGCTAACACCTTGATATAAATTGTATATATTCTTTCATATCAGCCTTCTTTCACTTAGCATAATGTTATGTAAGTTTTGATAAACTGTGTTTTTCAAGGAATTTCTTCTTCTATGCTGTCACATTTTTCAAGGAAGTTTTTCTTTGATCCAACTTGGCAAATTTATGAGCATAATTTTCCCTTATTAACCTTTCAAAAATGCCGTTATAGATTGATATTTTCTCTGTCATTTGTGATACTGGCCATAGTTTTCATTTACTTCTCTCTGTTGATGCATTTTTCTAAGTGTGTATCAAATTTTTTAAAAAATCATTTTATTAATCTTTCCAGCCAAAATTTGATTTTGTTGATTTTCTCTAATTTTATTTTTTCTATTTCATTGTCATTCTTATATTATTTCCTTCCTTCTATTTTCTTTGATTTTTATTTTCCCTTTTCTTGAATATTTTTAGTAAAATCTTAATATTTTTATTTTGTATTTTTGGTAGAGACAGGGTTTCACCATGTTGGCAAGGCTGGTCTTGAACTCCTGACCTCAAGTTATCCACCCGCCTTGGCCTCCCAGAGTGCTGGTATTACAGACATGAGCCACAGCGCCCAGCCCTATTTTTCTCTTTTTTATAGGTTTTCTTTTTCTTTCTATGCCTAGTAATTTCTGATTTATACTAGATGTTATAAATAATATTTTGTGAAATCTTGGGATTTTATTAATTTTCCCAGAAAGTTGTTATTTTCTACCAAAGAGTTAAATGACTGGAAGATAATCATAAATTTGTAGAGGTTTGCTGGGACTATTTTTGTTTGACTCTTAATCCTGAGAAAATCACTTAGTCCTAGACCACTGCCTTTACTTTTAAAATGGGGAAGTCTGAGTATTTACCCAGCTCCTTTAGATTGGCAGGTCTTAAACTCCAAATTTGTTTATTCCTCAGTTAAAATATCTACTCAGCTCTTTTTAGCCTTCTAGCTATTTTTTTTCCTCCCTGGACAATTTGGGACCTCATAAGCATATATGCAGTTCAGGAGTCAGACAAGGATTTCAGAAAATTTTACAGGCAGATCTTGATATCTTTCACCGTTGTTCTCCCCTTTCAACACTCTGGTGGTCCTGCATCCATACTCTGAAGCCAATAAGGCTGTGGTTTTCTGCTTCTGTTTTAGCTGATCCACACTGCGCTTGCCTATTTATTGACTGATTCATTCATTTTTTTACTTTTATTTTTGTCTGGTGTCTCCTACTGAAGTGCAATCTCTGGGAGAACAGATTTCTTTCTGGCATTACTATATTTCAGCACATGGTGCTATGCACAGCACATAGTAGATTCCCATATATTTACCTGACTTTTGATATTTTTACATCATACCATGTGGCGATGGCTTTATATTAAATTAAAATTATAATCATGTTAATTCTTGAAAGACCATTAAAAGTAAAAGAAACAGAATGTTTATATCCCCATTCTAGAAATAGGAAAGAGTCCAAAACATTTAAAACAAAAACACTAATCATTTTGATTCCAGGAGATGTCTTAATAAACTATGTAAATTTATATAATTTGTAGATGGTATATTACTGTAACATGTGAAAGTATTGATCATAACAAACCAGGATGGAGTAAATTAACTTTTTATTAAGCTTCTATATCCAACCTTATTGCAAAGGAAAGCATGTACAAGCTCTCCACTTCTGTCAGTGTGGAAATATAATGAATTTTTCCTCTGAGAGTGCTGAACAGCCATCTCAGCTAAGTTCTTACCTCTACAGCAAAACATCAATCTAATCTGTCATCTCTGCAGCACTCACTGGCCATTCTGTGAAATATCCTTCTGCTATTTGAGAGCTCAGGCTCCTAACCTTCATTATCAGAAAAATAACGAATCATACCATCCTAGTCCTACAGTGTTTCCTAAGCTAAAAATGCAATATCATAACCTTTATATATAGCACTTTTGAGGTAGCTATAAACAGATGTCAGACACCAAATACACACTCTCAAACATTTCCTAGGTATAGGAATTGTCTAATTATTCATACTTCAAAATGTTCGTACCTAGGGGGGAAAAAAAAACTTTTGTTTGATTTTCTCCGTCTTACTTGCAGTATTTTAGCAATTGGCATTGTATATGAAAGAAAAATTTATACTTTCCCTGTTCCTAGGTTGTGTTTCCTTCCAGGGACAGAAATATTGATGCAAACACCATTTAAATACCCATGTTATAGTGTCACATTTACAAAGCTGTTTTGGGTCACCACAATCATTGGAATTCATTCACCCCTCAGAAAATACTTTATTCTGGTCATAACATCACATTTTTCCTCTCATGCAGAATGAACAATCTATAGTCACATGTTGTTTCTTTCTTTAAGCCACAGTTTCTAAATTGAGTGTCTAGCATTTATAATCAACTGCTTCATTTAATTCAGGTCGATTTTAAATGCTAGCTATTCATTTGGTGGGCTGTGAGCAGCCTGTGGTTTTGTTAGATCTACAGCATAAAGAAACAATTTTTCTTATCCTTACCCTATAGTTGTCTGGGAAAGGTGACACTCGGTGAGACATAATGGTAAGAAAGGCTACAGATGCCCTAGGCAGTCAGAACCAAAGCCAGATGATTAAACCATTCTGCGGCATTCCCCAAAGACAAAGCAAGGGAAGCAGTGTTTTGAATGTTTAGTACTAAAAAAATTCTCCAGAACAGAACTTGCACATTCTGTGTGTGTTTTTCTTTCTGAAATCCCCTACTCTCTGTTTCTGTAGTTCTTCCTATTAATGAAGAATTCAGAGGGGGGAGGAATGATAGTTTTTGCATGCCTATCTACTGGATTTCTTTTATTCAACTGTGGAGTGGAAGTATCAACTAGATTAACTTTGGAAGATTATAAAAGAACTTAGAATTCTCCATGTCTCCTCATGAGGAAGATTGTTTTCCCTGTTTCAAGCAATGCACCGAAAAGATACGCTCCTTCATTTTACTGATTCCTCTTACTCATTGTTCCAGTCGAGGAACATCAGTCAGTAAAGAAATTGAAATGCATTCAAGACATTTGAGTTTGCTAGATTCATTACAAGTGATTGATGGGTTTACCTGGCAACTTCAAGACCTATTTGCTTTTAAAAATCAAACCCTTAATCCTAAACCTAACACGAAGATTCATGACTGGGGAAGGCACTTTTTACGTCCCTGTAGTACCCTCTAGATTGACATTCTTGTTTTAGGTAGAGGAAAGTGGAAGAGGGAGGAATAGTGTGTATAGTTTCGTATGTCACACCTTCTTCTGGAAATTCAAGAGTTAATCCCTTTTCTTTTATTATCTTCGACTTGGTGGCAGGCAGGTAGTGGCCCTCTCTAGAGACAGATTCTGTCGGCACTTCAATGGCTCCCTCAAATGAGAGCAGTCAGCTTCAATAGGGGTTAGAGAAAATAGAGTACATATTTGCTTTTACAGGAGAAAAGGAAAACATTAACAAACTAAACATTACTTTAAAAATATGAAAACATCACGTTTTACATTTAAAACTGCCTCACTAAATCTTGCAATATGTTATTGGTATCACCCGTACCTAGATGCAACTCCAGCCCTTTTCCTACTGGACTTGGCTTCCCTCGTGTTAGGACAGTCTTTCCCTTGGGAATTTTCTGTTTCCTGCCATTAGTCTCCATTCACACACTTACACTCATTTTAGCCTTTCTGAAAAAGGAGGTGATAAAATTCCACGAATCTCCTAGCGAAATTCTTACTGTGTATCTATGAACAATGTGCCGATAAACACTTTCAAATCCCATTCCCATTTCCCCACAGAATTTGGCCTCCTGGAGAGAGATGTTAAGGAGTTTTCTGCATTTTTTAGGTTGACGATATCTTTTATTTTAACTGCCTCTATGTGTCATCTATTTCAAGATTTCATTGTGTAATTTACACATTTAAATTTCTTCTATTCTCTCTCTTTTTTTTTTTTTTTTGCTTTTTCCCGTTTTCTTTTTACTGCCTGAATTCTGCCTTCTCTTATTAACTACCCTCTGATTCATTATTTCACTTCGAATGATCTGACTGTTTTAAGTGCACCAGAGGCCACTTAAAGGACTATTAAGCCTCCAGAGGACTGACAGGTACTTTCACACTAGCCCAGCGATTCTTACTTGTTTTCTATCTGCAGCCCTCATGAGAGCTTTCTTTCCAAGCATACACTCTACCATCCCTATAACTAAAATAATATCACAAGAGCTCACATCCACAGTTCATCTTTCTTTGCCATATTGGGAGAACCAGAAAATTGTAAACAAAAGAGAGTAAGAGGAAATTTAGGGACAGCTGTCCTCAACATTAATTATCAGCTACTGGTAATTCTAAGTTTCTGTTTATAAGGCCTCTCAGAACCTCCTATGACTTCCCTGAAGATCCTAACTCCATGAGTATCTCGACCAGTCCAAAAGCCCTTACTCCTAATCCCAAAGAGAGCTAACATAAAAATGTATATTGCCTAAGACAGTTTCTTCACCATAAGACGTTTTAGAGAATCTGTGCCTTTGAAATAGACCAAAAAGTGTATTGAAGATGTCTTAGTTAGTTTAGGCTGTGCTTAACACAGAGATTAATATTGTTTACAGAAGAATTATGAAACATTTTGCATAATATATGAAATGTATTAAAGTGTCCATGACCCAGCAATTCCATTCAGAATAATATATCCTTAGAATATTGATAAATGAACCAATAGGTATGTTTTCCTAGGATACATCTTTTACAGAAAAAAATTGAAGCTACCTGAAAATAGAGGATTGAGTGAATTCTGTTGTATCAATATAAGGAAATATATGTAAGCATTATAAAAAATGATTGAGAGTTCTATTATTGCATTGTAAGATGACATTTTGCTGAGAAACAACAGATTTGAGCAGCATATATAATACAATGGGGTTAAACATTTTTGCAAAACTGTGTTTTTATACGTAGATTATAGTGTATTAACAGAGACTAAGTAAATGGCAGAATTATGAGATTTTTCTATTTTTTCTATAATGAGCATGAATCAATTTTGAAATTAATAAAATCTGAATCCAAATTTTTTCAAATAGTTTATTTCATAGAATAAAAGCACCCGACAAAACCTGAGGAAGTGACACTTATGCTGAGTTTTGAAGAAACCAGAAGAGTTCTCTAGGTGAACGCAGTGGTTCTTCATGCAGCAGCAGGGGCAAGGGCTGTTAGGTGTTAGAGGAGTTGCTATAGCAAACGGCATTTATGAATACTGTAAGTAGTTCAATGACACTAGAATGTACAGGGCAATAGAAATATAGTGAGTGTGGAAGTCAGGAGGCAAATTTTGAAAATGCCATGTATGCCAGGTAAAATAATTTGAGTTTTGTCATGAAAGAGTGAAAGGACATTTTTTTAAAAAAGCAATGGCATAATAGAATTGCATTTTTAGAGACATCACTCAGAAACATTGTGAAAAATGAATTGGCAGCCTTGTACCATACATTCTGCCAGACTGAGGCAGTGGCAATGAGGTTGGAAAAGAAAGAATTGAGTTTATAGTCTCAGTTGTGGAAACTTGGGGCTTCGCAGGGTCGATCATAACCTCTGAGATTCAGGATAACCCAATGGAAGAGTCAATGGTGCCATTCCCTGTGACAGAGGGCAAGAGAGGAGGGGGAGGAAGGCCAGAGTTGAGGGGGGCAGGGAAGAGGACTCTGTGCTGAACATGATGAGTTTGAGACACACAGAGTCCTTCCAAGTGAAGATGCCCAGTGGGCGGCTGTACATTAGAGTCTGGAGCACTGAAGGGAGATCTCAGCAGCCCATGTGGATTTGGGGAATCTCCTTCCCATTTGCAGCCAGGATTTTAAAGGCTTCTTTTACGCTCACTTTTCACATGCTTTTCATTTCGTAACTCAGAGCAATCCGGCTTCCTCACCTCCTCTGTATTAAACACTGTTCTCACTAAAATGATCTCCAGTGACTTGCAGGAGGCTAAGTTCACATACAGTGAAAGGTGTGGACTGAATAGAGAAATAGGTAAAGGAAGAAGCAACGAGGGCTTAGGAGACAACTTAGGGATCACAATTACTTAATGTTCTGTTAACAAAAAAACTCAGTCACTGTGGAGTCCAAAAGGAGGAAGGATGAGAGGGGAGCAAATTTGAAAAATCATCTATTGGGTATAATGTTTACTATTTGGGTAATGGGAACACCAAAAGCCCAATCCCTGCTAATATGCAATATACTCATGTAACAAATAAGCACACATATCCCCTGAATCTAAAAGAAAGAAAAAGAACCCAAAAATAACACTGAAATTCGTAAGTATATGGGAGAAAATCCAGAAGAGACTATTGTACTAAGGCTGAGGGATCTGAGAACTTCAAGACCCAGAGGTTTTTTAATGGTGGTGGATCTTGGCCAAGCAAGTAAAATAAAGTCTGAACACTTTCCATGGACTTCGTAACCTGAATGTCACTGGAGATCCTCCTAGTGAGAACAGTTTTACGACAGAAGAGAAAGTAGAAGCCTAATCGCTCTGGACTGTGGAATAGAAGACACACGGAGAGCAAGTGTAGGATAACCCTTCAACAAGCCGGGCAGCAAATAGGAAGGAGAAAGAGAGAGGGAGAGAGAAGAGGCACGACAGCTGGGGGGTCATTGGAGGCCTTTTTAAGATTTGAGTTTCTTTTTTCCTCAGGGGAAATGAATGGTAGAATGGGAAAACTGAGGTAATTGATGAAGAAAAGAAACAGAAGGACACAGCATTCAAACCAGAATGAAGGACCAGCTTTGGCTCAGAGGTTAAAGACTTTACCCTTGGTTTTGGTCCTGCAGGCTGGTTAGTGATGGAGATCATTTGAATATGGGAAAAACGTGGGAGAATTTCTCTAAGTAGAATAGAATACCAGGTACAAATGACAAGTTAGATTCAGTTTCCCGAAGAGGGGAATAGACTCAGCAATTTCTATCCAGATTATTAGTGCCAAAATAATCCAGGTTAACCACATTTTCAGAAACACAATAAAAAGGACTTTTTCATGCATCAGATTAAATTACTATGGAAAAATAATAGAGCAGGGTTAGAGGTAGTCTGAGTGCCGAGAGAGGTGCAACTTTAAATAGAGTGATCAAAGTGAACCTCACTGAGGTGACATTTCAACAAGACTTGAAAGAGATACAGAGAGAATATTGCATGTCTAAAGGCTGCCGTGGGCCTGTATGTCCAAGTAATAGCACGGAAGCTCATGATCACCAGAAGAGGAGACTGAGTCAAAGAGGTAATGGGGAGACACAGTGTGTCACATTTGGAAGCCTCTGTAGTGATGCTGGCCTTTACATGGAGTAGACTGGAGAGTCATGGAAGATTTTGAACAAAAGAGTGACAGGGCTGGGCGCAGTGGCTCACGCCTGTATTCCCAACACTTCGGGAGGCCAAGGTGAGTGGATCATGAGGTCAAGAGATCAACACCATCCTGGCCAACATGGTGAAACCCTGTCACTACTAAAAATACAAAAATTAGCCGGGCATGGTGGCACACGCCTGTAGTCCCAACTACTCGGGAGGCTGAGGCAGGAAAATCGCTTGAACCCGGGAGGCGGAGGTTGCAATAAGCTGACATTGTGCCACTGCACTCCAGGCTGTGACAGAGCAAGACTTTGTCTCACAAAAAAAAAAAAAAGAGTGACGGGGATCTGACCTATATTCTTAAATGATCAGGCTGGCTGCTATGCTACAAGTAGACTATGAGTAGGGCTGAATTGTTGCAACTGGAGATTAGTTAGGAGGCTATTGCAGTGATCTAGGTGAAGGAAATGGCAACTTGGACCTGGGGAGACAGCAGTGCAGATGGTTAAAAATGGTCAGATTCTGAGTATACCTTTAAGGCAAATCTTACAGTATTTTCTGAGAGATTGGTTCTATGATGTCGGAAACAGAAGAGACAAGGATGAATCCACAAGCTTGGGACTTAACATCTGGAAGGATGGCATTGTCATAACGTGCAACAGAACAGCTGTGGGTACAGTCAGGTATAGTCAGGTATTAGGGAGAAGAGCAGGAGTGTAGTTTGCACATGGTAAGTTTGAAATGTCTGCTAAGACGTCCGAGGAGGATATCTGGTGGGCAGTTGGATACACAAGTATGTCCAAAGATACTGTCAGCATCTTGGCTGGGCACAGTGGCTCACGCCTGTAATCCAAGCACTTTGAGAGTCCGAAGTGGGGAATCACCCAAGGCCAGGAGTTCGAGACCAGCCTGGACAACATGATGAAACCTCATCTCTACTAAAAATACAGAAGTTATCCAGGCGTGGTGGCGTGCACCTGTAATCCCAGCTACTTGGGAGGCTGAGGCAGAAGAATTGCTTGAACCTGGGAGGTGGAAGTTGCAGTGAGCCGAGATCACGCCATTGCACTCCAACCTGGGTGACAAGACCAAAACTCCATCTCAAAAAAAAAAAAAAAAGATACTGTCAACATCTTGTATCTTTGACAGTATCTCTCTGGAAAGTTGTACAAAGATGCAAGCACCAAAGATACTGTCAAGGAATCTGATTATTTTTTTAAAAGAAAAGAAACTCACCAATGCTAGAGAGAAGAGAAGAGAAGAGAAAGGTTTCATTTCCTGACCTCTAAACCATCTGTGCTCTCACAACACTTGCACAGAGCGTGTGAAAGAGGCGCAGTCAATATTTGATAATTATATAATTCAAGCACATTTTTTACTTCCATGAAAGGAAAATGCTTCATTTCTTTTAACAACAGGCTTTTGAACTATGGAGTATTCACTGGACTGGGAGTGAGGAAAAAAGCAGATATGCAGACAGTATTTGAGACAGGCAAGTGTGGAACTCAGAAGTGAATTCTGCATCTGCCACTTTTTCAGGAGGCCAATTAGGACAAGCCATTGGGAACCTTTTTTGCAGCTTTATTGGGACGCAGCCAGCCTTTAATCTCCTCAAAGGAACTTCTGTTTTCATGCACTGGATTAATAGTTTTACTTAAGAAGTTGATACAGGAGAGCTTAAAAAAAATAACCAACAAAAACAACAGTAAGACCTACATAATAAACTGAAGTCATCTCCAAAAAATATATACAAGTTCTGAATTAATTATGTAGGAATATTTGACCATTCACAGAACATTACATTATTTCTGTTTATTTAATCCCATTTCATTTTCCTCCAAAAACTCTTTGAATAGGATATAGTCATATACAGGTAAAACTTTGCAATTTATCACGTAAAAGTGAATTGTAATTGCATGTGAATATAAAGAGAACATTATCTGTAAAATGGGAAAATGCCTGCAGGTGTAAGGAACCAAACTATCAGTCAGGGTTACTGCACTGTACAACTTAGAACCCGCTTGACGCTGGTTTAATGGAAATAAGAATTTTTTTCCTTTTACTATCCTGAACATTTCCATTATTTTAGAGAGGTCAAGCTACTGGAATACCACTAATATCCAAAGGGTCAAGGCCAAGGGCAGCAGCAGAAGTTTGCTGTGGTGCAGCATAGGAGAATCTGCTAATGTAGAAGTACCCCGCTCCTGTGTCAGTTTCTGTACTCTGCTCCTTTTCCCTGAGGCTGGCAGCTCTGGTAGAAGTGCAAGCAAACCTTCGCCTGCTAAATCCAATTGCAGTTTGGGTTGGAGGAGGTTTTGTTCTGAAAGAATATGTAGTGGTCTGTATTCATACTGTCCATCCTGTAAGCCATGATTAAACCTAATTTAGCTTGATTGTTTATTAATCCTCCGTCGACATTTTTGCATAACTATGGATTTTATATTCCTACCCAACAGTTTAGCACTGAGTAACCCGTGAGTTTATTGTACCCTGCACTGGCTTTTGCTGACAATACCATGCTTGACTGACTTTTGAGTTTGAAAAGAGCAGAAATTCTAGACTAGAAGAACTCAGAGTAGGAAGTGGATCACTTCACCTCTCATTTTCATTCACACTCCAATCACTCGATACACTGCTTTAGATCAAAAATAGGAACCATAGCCACAGAAAGGTCGTGAGGAAGTGCACCATCATTCCAGTATGTATTCCACCTAATTCCAAATAGCTCATGATATGTGTATGTGTTAGGAAGGTGAGAAGGTGGGATGCCCTTGCCTTACAAATAGTTAAAGCTCTTGAGGATGAGGTGATGCATCTTATTTCCGCTATAGTCTTGTATTCATCTCCACTTCCACTTTAATATAACCTGAACTATCCTATTATACACCTTAATTTTTATCACATCTTTCTATTATACTACATTTTCTAAGAGATAAAACTATGGTTTCTACTTTTTTTTCCCTTTAACAATTGCTGGAGTATTATGCTTCAAATTATAGGCACACTAGATTGACAATTATTCTTATATTTTTGTGCCAAGTAGTCTTTTATCAATTGCTTACATTTAGTAGAATTAAAAGGTCTCATTTTTCTATTGCTGAGGGTCTATATTCATCTTAGTCATAGTGTATTTTATCTTATAGATATGCAATTTAGATTAAAGGCTTAGGTGTTACATTAATTATCATTAACGAAGAGAAATAGTTGGTTTCGACTTAAAATTTTTACCTCTGCCAAATAAAATAGATTCAAGGAAATATATTGTCGTGTGGTCAGATTTTTTAGTATTTCTAAAGATTTAAGCAAGAGAATTTCTTCTCTGTAATTCAGGTTTTTAATAAATAATATTAAAGTACAGATGGAAAGTTATGCTTTTATATATTTATTTATGTTTACTTTCCTAATCAGCTGTATGTAAAGGAAGAAGTTTCAGTCTATGAGGTGTATATTCTAAAGAGCTGTCAAAAATGTCCATGGATGCCAGGGAGAATGTAGCCTTTTACATCCTGAGCTTGATTGGCAGACAGTATAGTGGTTAAAAGCATGGATTCTGGAGTCAGTCACCCTGGGTTTGAATCTCAGCTCCACTACCTGTTAGCAGGTGACTTTGGAGAAGACTTTTAACTTCTCTATGACCCCAATTCTTCATCTATGAAGAGAATAAAATAATTATACCTATATCATAAGGTGATTGTGAGGAGTAAGAATTTATGCATAAACAGTGCTTGGCACAGAAGGAATACTACACTATACTAATGTTAATTATTTTTATTCACTAATATTCTCAGATTTAATACATTCATCAGACATGAGGAACAGTAAAATCTGCCGGACTTTTAGGAAGCTGTGAAGGTTGAAAGTGGTGTATAACTTGGAATAATAAAGTTACAAATCATTGGGAGTCATAGTTATCTAAAGAAAGGGATTTAGAAGGAATCATAATCACAGATAAATTCTAGCTGAGGACCTTTTAGAGTGGAGGGAAGAAGTGAGGTATAAAACAATTTCTCTTAAATTGTCTAGTTTTAGAAAATTGACCTGCAGAAGCAGACTGCGGGCTAATTATAATTTGAGCCATCCTTCATAAAAGACCATAAAAATCAGCAGAATGTCATTTCTTACTCAGTATTTCTTGCTTTGTTGCAACTCACATTCACACACACACACACACACACACACACACAACACCACACACACGGAGATGACATCCAGTAATGACGTTTTAACAATTTTGAAGTCGTTAAGATAGAGTGAGGAGACAGACAGATTGCTATCAAACTGGAAGAACAAGTGATAATCATGACATCTTTCTTTAAAGGCAAGAAAGAAAAGTAAACAGCTTACTCTCTCTCAGAGTTCTGATGCTGTGATTATAACGAGCTCATGCCTATTTTTTCAAATGTAGTCAGAAATGTAATGGAATGGAAAACATATTTTCCTGAATTTACAAGAAAAAAAACTACAAGTCACTGGAGATACTAAAATGCTGAGTTTAAGGAATGAAAACATAGTTCATATAGCACTTGATAGCGATTTTTAAATAATACTTTTAAAAAAGCCCTGCATAGGGGGCCATTCTTAGCAGTCTCCTTTTTTTATATTTGACAAGTTATCGAATTCTTTTCTTCTCTTACTCTTCTGTTTCTTTAATAGAGTCATCAGTGTTGTATTCCCCTTGATATTTTTTGACAAGTGTATAATGAGGAAATTTTAATGATGAAAATTTGAAAGAGAAAGTAAGAAGTGATAATCTGGATAGAATTAGTTTGATATAAATATAGGAAACAATTGAGCTCAGAAATATGAATGATATTTACTAATAAAGAATAGGTAAATAACCCTTAAAGGACTTTTAAAATTTGAGGAGCAGAATGCAAAAATTTTTTCCCATTCTGTTGGTTGCAGGTTCACTCTAATGATTGTTTCTTTTGCTGTGCAGAAGCTCTGGAGTTTAATTAGATCCCATTTGTCTATTTTGGCTTTTGTTGACATTGCTTTTGGTGTTTTAGTCATGAAGTCCCTTGCCTATGCTTATGTCCTGAATAATTTTGCCTAGGTTTTCTTCTAGGATTTTTATGGTGTTAGGTCTTATGTTTAAGTCTTTAATACATCTGGAGTGAATTTTAATGTAAGGTGTCAGGAAGGGGTCCAGTTTCTGCTTTCTGCACATGGCTAGCCAGTTTTCCCAACACCATTTATTAAACAGGGAATCCTTTCCCCCATTGCTTGTGTTTGTCAGGTTTGTCAAAGATCAGATGGTTGTAGATGTGTGGCATTGCCTGCTAGGCCTCTGTTCTGTTCCATTGGTCTATATCTCTGTTTTGGTACCAGTGCCATACTGTTTTGATTACTGTAGCCTTGTAGTATAGTTTGAAGTCAGGTAGTGTGCTGCCTCCAGCTTTGTTGTTTTTGCTTAGAATTGACTTAGATATGCAAGCTCTCTTTGGTTCCATATGAAGTTTTAGGTGGTTTTTTCCAGTTCTTTGAAGAGGATCATTGGTAGCTTGATGAGAATAGTGTTGAATCTACAGATTATTTTGGGCAGTATGGCCATTTTCACGATGTTGATTCTTCCTAACCATCAGCATGGAATGTTTTCCATCTGTTTGTGTAATCTCTTATTTCCTTGAGCAGTGGTTTGTAGTTCTCCTTGAAGAGGGGAGGGACAGCAGGGGGTGGGGAGGTTGGGGAGGGATAACATGGGGAGAAATGTCAGATATAGGTGATGGGGGGGATGGAGGCAGCAAACCACATTGCCATGTATGTACCTATGCAGCAGTCTTGCATGATCTGCACATGTACCCCAGAACCTAAAGTACAATAAAAAAAGAAAAAGAAAAAAGCTATCTATATCAAGGTTGCCCTCTGCTTCTGAAAAGAAACTTCCCTGGTTAGCTTTACGTTAAGCTCTACAATGGCGATCAAATTCCAAGAGTTTGAAGACACCCTTCTGTGTTGTAAAATTATAAACCCAATGTTCAAGGTTCTGAAGTCTTGCTGAAGTGTGGATGGCAAGAGGAGACTCAATCTCTGGTTTCTTGACAATAAAAGCTTTCCTTATCTGGTGAAAATAAACTTTGGCATAATGCAAAAATAATAATAATAATAATTTGAGGAGCAAGAGAAGCAATTCCAATCCTCATATTGAAACGTCTCTTTTAGAAGGTGATTCCAAAAAATCTCTAAATTAGCTAACCATTCTCAAACTCTGCTTACTTAAATGAAAAGGAGAATAAAAAACAGAAACCACTTGAGCCAATTAATACATATACTAGGGGAGAAAAAAGACATTAAAAACTACCTTTCTTCTTGTAGGAATGGCTCAATAGTCAAAATCTAATGAACATTTACAAATGAGGAGAATTAATATATTTTTGTTTCTCCTAGGAGCTCAAAGTGCATTCATATTTATGATTTTTTTTAATCTTCATCTTGGGCCCATAAACTAGGTAAAATATATGTCAGGAGCTCAAGACCACCCTGGCCAACATGGCAAAACTTCGTCTCTACTAACAAAAATATATAAAAATTAGCTGGACGTGGTGGTGGGGCTTGTAATCCCAGATACTTGGGAGGTTTTGAGATGGGAGAATCACTTGAGCCCCAGAAGCAGAGGCTGCGGTGAGCTGAGATCATGCCACTGCATTCCAGCCTGGGCGACAGAGCCAGACTCCATAAAAAAAGAAGAGGGAGAGAGAGAAAGAAGGAAAGAAAGAAGGGAAAGAAGAAAGATATCCTACTATCACTATTTAATCATGAAATCCTAAAACATATTATTGAAATGAGTTACTTCAAGATACAGAACTGGAAGTAACTGAAAATAACCACTTAATCCTTGAGAGCCTAATGTCCTTTAACAGATGAGTAAGTAAATAAATTGTGGCATCATGGAAGAGTTTTGCTATAATGGCCTCCAATTGATTTTGACATTGAGACGACAGCAAACATCATGCAAACAGAGACCTGAGAAGTGCAGTGTCCTACTATTGCTCTTTCAACCTCCCACACCAGTGTGAACAAGCCCAGATTGTTCTGATGAATGATTAGATATGCAACATGACAAATATGTGGTCCATTTATTTGAGTTCATCACCCTCACCTAACAATCAGCAAAGCCCCAGAAAAAAGTGCTACCTAGCTGATTCATAGTCAGCCACAGGTTCATGAGTGAGCCCAACCAAATTCGGCAAAAGAACTGCCCGGCTGAACTCAATCAAAATTGCCGACCCAAAAAAACAATGAGCAAAGATGAATGGTTGTTACTTCAAGCCACTAAATTTTGGTTTGGTTTGTTATGTATCAACAGTTAGCTGATTTAAGTATATTCATATATTTATATTATAGAATGCCAGTTGAAAATTAAAGAATGAATTACTGATAGATGCAGTAGCTTTGCTTAATGTTATATTATAAAAATATATAAAAATATAAATATAATATAAAAATATTATATTATGCTCAACAAAAGAAGCCAGACACCAAGTAATAAGATTCTATGGTATGAAATTCAAGACCCAGCAAAAGCATTCTATGGTTATCAAAATCAGAACAGGTGTGGCCTGGCGGGTGGTGTAAGGGTTGGGAGAGTGGTGAAGATAAGAAGTCGAGAACGGGCTTTCTGGGGTAGTAGAAATATTTTTGGGTTCTCTAGAGAATTCTCATAGTCCAGTTTAAGAATTCAAATGCAAAATTGAATGAAGTTATGTAATATAGATATTGGATAGGGTGCTATATGAGCACAGAGAGTGAGGAATGCCTATCTGTGCTTTTGGTGTTTAGAAAATACTGCCCTGAAGAGTAGCCTTGGAGTAGCCCACGTTTCATGTAGGCATTCACTGTGTGGTGATAAATGTTGTTTGTTGGATAGGGAATGCCTTATTCAAAAACATAAAGATAGCAGGCAGCATGGCATGTATACTGGGGGAACTGCCAGATATTTAATCTGGAAGAGTAAAGGGGAGCCACAAGTGTTGGGGCTGAAAGCATAGGCTTGAGCCAAATCATGAATGTCCTTCAATACTTGCTATCATGTCTTTATCTTATGAGCAAAAAGAGCTATGGTTTAGATTTTCAAGCTCTTAGAACCATCCCATCCATCTGACTCTCCACCTAATGCAAGGCTCCCTTGCTCACCAGCAGTAAACTGAAGATAATTAGTGGCTCACCAATATATGTCTAATATAAGAAGCCCACTCTGGTGTGTAGAAGCACATGTAAGCAATTCAGAGGAGAACTATAAAATCATGATGAGTTGGAACCACTGAAATGGTAATTAAATGAGTGGGAGGAACACTCACATTCTCCCACAGGCTCCAGGTTTCCCACAAGTAGTATTAAACTCCTCTGTGGTTTGTCTGGTAGCTGAGCCACTTTCTTTCTTGCTTATTTCCAAGCTCTGCTAATTCAAAGCTCAGTACTATCCTCTGTATCCAAATTTCCAACTTGGAAAACTAGGTGAACATAATTTTAACTTTTTTTAAAGTGAATTCACTTTGATTTTTAGAATCTTATGTTTCCTTTGCTTGAGAGTATTGTCAGTTTTGCCCTTTGGATAAACTAAGTAGACTGAGTGAAAGGGAGAAACATAGGCAGAATATTGTGTATAGTAATGGTAGCTATTTAAACAGTGATCACTGGCATTTCCTTTCCTACCTCCCAGCTGTTACCAGGATGTGAGGGGTTGGTTAGATGATTGGTTGGTTTTGAGGTTTAAGCACCAAAAATAAAAAAGTAATACACAGAAATACGATTGCAGTTTTTCCTAGGTTATATATTCCCAAACCGTAATAATTGTATTGCTAGTAATTAATGACATCCCTTCATTCTGATGTTTATGACACTGTTTCACTCTTGTATTGGCTATGAGCTACATAGAAAGAAGACAATCTAAGATTTATATGGAAAAGAAGGTAACTCAGATGGAAAGGAAGAAAGGGTCAGTGAAGAACACCAATTAAACCCAGGTTCCGACTCCAGTGTTATTCAGTTCTGCCAGATTATACTGCTACACATGGATAGACTTGACTGGGGTTTTAAGTGACACTTCGATTCAGTATGGTGCCTTTTAAAATTGCTTTGGGAAAAAACTGGTCTTCAAATTTGTGTCTTCCTCAATCCACATCTTATTCCCCTAGAGGGTGTTTTCTCTGTTACTGCTTCACTCCCATTCATCTTCCTTGCCACATACTGCAACAAGTACTTTGCTTCAGAGGCACGCTTTATTGGATGCCACACAAAATACTTTTCATAAGCATGAAGCTTATTCTAACACATGTCATGGGAAAGGGACCAGTTGCTCTAAGGTGCCTACTTAACTATATTTTCAAAGCCCTAATAATATAGCTGAGTTTACGATCACATTTTAAAGTAACTTTTCTCTCTAGCTGATTTGTCCTGATGTTTTTATTGTATTTCACTTTATCTTTTTGAGTCCAGTGAGAGTACTACTGACATCATTTTTATATAATATTAATGAATGCATTATTTTTGATCACTGGATATGTGCTGAAGTCTCAGATGCATTGTACATTCCACATTCTCCTCATCTTCCAAACTAATACCCCTAAAAAGAAGGAAATGTTAATATAGTTTTTGCCCCTTTCTTTTTCCAAAGGCACCTATTTAATGCCCGTTATTTTGGCAACTAAGTATTTTAATGCAAAGAATCTGCTCTCCTAATCTTTACAGAGAAATCTGGCCTTGTATTCCCATGGTCTACTGGGGCAGCACACTCCTGTCAAGGAAATACATGGATCCTTCTTTAGCCTTGTCTACTAATGTCAGAGAATACCCAATATGGGCTAATTTATTTTTACAAATGCCTTATCTTTTGTACAGTTAATTTTGCTATCGGTACCCTATTATCCCTGAGCAAAAATTATGCTACTTCTACCAGTTGCTCCCAAAAGAACTATGTAGAGATTTTGTTCAGAAACTCTGCAGGACAGTATTAATTGTGTACATTTTACAGTATACTTAAAAATTGTACTTTCTGCTTTGAAGGATTCATTGTGAATAAATCAGAGTTCCTTTTGTACATTACAAATATACAATCTTAAGCTTAGCTTTACCGTTAAAATAGTATGATATTACTGATAGTTGCTTTTACATTTCTCAATTATTTTCTATGAATAGTTTTGGTTAAGAACTCCCCTATGGCTCTCATCTCTAAACCAGACAGCAGTTTCGTGGCAGTTCTATTGCACTAGGTTAGCCATTTCTTTGATCATCTCCCAACCAGCATATATGTGGAATGGCTGAACTACTGCTCGCAATACAGTTTTAAAAACAAATCTGATATTTAATCCCTGAGAGAGGTATTAACCATTATGATATTTGAATGTTATTAGCCATCTTTCACCTTGCCTGAATATCTTCTGCTCTGCCCAGTTTACTAATACACCAGATTCATTTGAACTAGAGTCACTTTTTGGTAAGTTTGGACTGAAGAAATCTACCAGTTTCCAGAGACTGTTTTATAATGGGAATTATTAGGTAACCCAGTGTTGGCATTTAGTTCAATTTCCAATCTAAAGTAGATAATACAAGTTTGCATGTACGTCTAGTTTTATTTAATCTTTTAAAAGGTGTTTAATACAGTCATGCTTGATGATGCAGCAGAATACCTAAAGGCTGGTATTAAGATATGTTTCTGATCCTCTGAAAAGCTATTCTGACCCAGTAGGCTGTGAACATTCACAATAGCCCTGGAGGCAATCCTCCATGAGTTATTGTGGGTTGATAACTGCACCTGGATTATTCGTAGCACAGAAAAGTTGCAGCGTGCTCCACGGTAGTAGAGCCAGTGGAATAGTATGAGATAAGAATCATCGGGTAAACAATAGAGATGATATAGCAGCCCACATAATAAAATACTTCATATAAAGACCTTCATTAATAACACTGATATAATCATATTTGAATCCTTTGCTGAAGCAATCTTAAATTATGTAGATGGAATGAGATGAAAAAGAGCAAGTAAAAATCATCTGCAACTTAAAATTCTACTTTGTGTGTGCATAATATCCTTCTGTTCATATTCCTATTACAAAAAGCATGGGCTTAGAGCCTATGATTATGAATTCAAAATTGGATTATTTAATTAAAATAAAACATACAACCAGTTTATTTGGAATGTGACATAATTGTGGATAAAAAAGTAGTTTTGCTACTCCTCATTTCTAATCATGTTGGCATAAAGCACAAAAATTAGAATCTGTCTTTATACTTAAGAAAACAAGCATATCTACTTGGCTTAGATATATTTATAATTTAAAAACTATATATGAAAGTTTTTAAACATAAATAAAAGTACCCTAAAAGGTAGTATTTTTCCAGTAAACTTTTTATGGTGAGATAATTGTAGATCACATGCAATTGTATGAAATAAAATGAGAGATCCTGTGTACACTTTACCCAGTTTCTCCAAACAGTATTACATTGCAAAAATTAGTACAGCTTCACTTTTGGGATGTGGATATTGGTAGTTAAGACACAGAACAGTTTCATCTCTGCAAGAATCGCATATGTTGCCTATTTATGACCACATCCACTTCCTTCTAACCCCACCCTCCTAAGTTCCTGCCAACCACCAATCTGGTCTCAGTTTCTACAATTTGATGATGTCAAGAATGCTCTATAATGAGAATCATATAACATATAACTTTTTTGGGTTGACCTTTTTCACCAAGATCAATTCTATGGAAATTCACGCAGGTTGTTGCATGTATCAGTCATCCCTTCCTTTTTCTTGCTGAGTAATATTTCATGGTATGAATGTACCACAGTTTGTTTAGCTGTTAACCCATAGAACAACATCGGTTTGTAGTTCTCCTTGAAGAGGTCCTTCATGTCCTTTGTTAGTTGTATTCCTAGGTATTTTATTCTCTTTGTAGCTATTGTGAATGGGAGTTTGGCTCTCTGTTTGTCTGTTATTGGTGTATAGGAATGCTGGTGATTTTTGCACATTGATTTTGTATCCTGAGACTTTGCTTAAGTTGCTTATCATCTTAAGGAGATTTTGGGCTGAGACGATGGGGTCTTCTAAATATGCAATCATGTCATTTGCAAATAGAGACAATTTGACTTCCTCTTTTCCTAACTGAATACACTTTATTTCCTTTTCTTGCCTGATTGCTCTGGCTAGAACTCCCAATACTATGTTGAATAGGAATGGTGAGAGAGGACATCCTTGTCTAGTGCCAGTTTTCAGAGGGAATGCTTCTATTTTTGCCCAGTCAGTATAATATTGGCTGTGGGTTTGTCATAAATAGCTTTTATTATTTTGAGATACGTTCCATTGATACCTAGTTTATTAAGAGTTTTTAGCAGAAAAGGTTGTTGAATTTTGTCAAAGGACTTCTCTGCATCTATTGAGATATTAATGTGGTTTTTATCTTTGGTTCTGTTTATGTGGTGGATTACATTTATAGATTTGTGTATCTTGAACCAGCCTTGCTTCCCCAGGATGAAGCCAACTTGACCATGATGGATAAGCTTTTTGATGTGCTGTTGCATTCAGTTTGCCAGTATTTTATTGAATATTTTTGCATAAATGTTCGTCATGGATATTGACCTGAAATTTTCTTTTTTAGTTGTGTCTCTGCCAGGTTTTGGTGTCAGGATGATGTTGGTCTCATAAAATGAGTTAGGGAGGATTCCCTCTTTTGTATTGTTTGGAATAGTTCCAGAAGGAATGATACCAGCTCCTCTTTGTACGTCTGGTAGATTTTGGCTGTGAACCCATCTGGACCTGGACTTTTTTTGGTTGGTAGGCTATTAATTGCTGCCTCAATTTCAGACCGTGTTATTGGTCTATTCAGGGATTCAACTTTCCTGGTTTAGTCTCGTGAAGGAATTTTTCAAGAACTACAAACCATGGCTCAAGAAAATAAGGGAGGACATAAACAGATGGAAAAACATTCATGCTCATAGTTAGGAAGAATAAATATTGTGAAAATGGCCATACTGCCCAAAGTAATTTATAGATTCAATGCTATCTCCATCAAGCCACCATTGACTTTCTTCACAGAACTGGAAAAAAACACCTTACATTTCATATGGAACCAAATAAAGAACCTGCATAGCTAAGACAATCCTAAGCAAAAAGAACAAAGCTAGAGGCATCACACTACCCGACTTCAAACTATACTAGAAGGCTACAGTTATCAAAACAGTATGGTACTAGTACCAAAACAGAGATATAGACCAATGGAACAGAACAGAGACCTAGGAAGTAATGCCACACATCTACAACCATCTGATCTTTGACAAACCTGACAAAAACAAGCAATGGGGAAAGGATTCTTTATTTAATAAATGGTGTTAGGAAAACTGGCTAGCTATGTGCAGAAAGCAGAAACTGGACCCCTTCCTTATAACTTAAAGTAAAATTAACTCCAGATAGATTAAAGATTTAAACATAAGACCTAACACCATAAAAACCCTAGAAGAAAACCTAGGCAAAACCATTCAGGACACAGGCATAGGCAAGGACTACATGACTAAAACACCAAAAGCAATGGCAACAAAAGCCAAAATAGGCAAATGGGATCTAAGTAAACTCCAGAGCTTCTGCACAGCAAAAGAAACAATCATTAGAGTGAGGCTGCAACCAACAGAATGGGAAAAAATTTTTGCAATCTACCCATCTGACAAAGGGCTAATATCCAGAATCTACAAAGAACTAAAAGACATTTACAAGAAAAAAGACAAACAACCCCGTCAAAAAGTGGGTGAAGGAAATGAACAGACACTTTTCAAAAAGAAGACATATATGCAGCCAACAAACATATGAAAAAATGCTCATCACTGGTCATTAGAGAAATGCAAAACAAAACCACATTGAGATACCATCTCACACCAGTTAGAATGGCAATCATTAAAAAATCTGTAGACAACAGATGCTGGAGAGGATGTGGAGAAATAGGAATGCTTTTACACTGTTGGTGAGAGTGTAAATTAGTTCAACCATTGTGGAAGACAGTGTAGTGATTCCTCAAGGATCTAGAAATAGAAATACCATTTGACCCAGCAATCCTATTACTCGGTATATACCAAAAGGCTTATAAATCATTCTATTATAAAGAAACATGCACACTTATGTTCATTGCAGCATTGTTTACAATAGCAAAGACTTGGAAATAACCCAAATGCCCATCAATGATAGACTGGTAAAAGAAAATGTGGCCCATATATATCATGGAATAATATGCAGCTATAAAAAAGGATGAGTTCATGTCCTTTGCAGGGACATGGTTGAATCTGGAAACCATCATTCTCAGCAAACTGACACAAGAACAGAATACCAAACACTGCATGTGTTTCCTCATAAGTGGGTGCTGAACAATGAGAACATATGGACACAGGTAGGAGAACATCACACATTGGGGTCAGTTGGGGGTTGACAGGCTAGGGGAGGGATAGCAGGGGTGGGGGAGATTGGGGAGAGATAGCATTAGAAGAAATACCTAATGTAGGTGATGGTGGGATGAATGCAGCAAACCACCATGGCATGTGTGTACATGTGTAACAATCCTGCAAGATCTGCACATGTACCCCAGAACTTAAAGTAAAATAAAATAAAATAAGAATGGCATTGGGGCTGTATCCACCTTGGGGCTATTAGGAATAGTGATGTTCTACATATTGGTGTACAGGTTTTTGCAGGAACATGTTTTTATTTCTGAGATAAATGCCCAGAAGTGCAATTGCTGGATCATATGGTAGTTGCATGTTTAGCTTGTAAAGAACCCCCCCCCAAACTGTTTTCCAGAATGACTGTACATAAATGTTACCTGTTTCTGTTTATAAGACATTGGTTTTTGGCTTTCCAAAGTTTGACTATCATGCATCTTGGCATGACTTTCTTTGTGGTTGACTAAGCTTTTTGAATTATTAAGTTTATATCCTTTGCCAAATTTCAGAAGTTTTCAGTCATTATTTCTTTGAACATTTTTTCAGTGCTGAACTCATTTTCCTTTCCTTTCAGGACTCCAATGGTAGTGGGGGGATGTTAGATCTTTATTATTCTCATGAGTCCCTGAGGATCTTCCACGCTTTCCAATTTATCTCTGTTACTTAGTTTAGGCAATTTCTATTGTTCATGTTTCAAGTTTACTGATTCTTTCCTCTGTCTCCTCCACATTGTTTTAGTTCTAAATTTTCAGTTTGGTTCTTTCTTATATATTCTATTTCTTTGCTGAGATTTTGTAATTTTTTAATTTATTTCAAACATGTTTGTAATTACTTATTGGAGCATTTTTGCAATGACTACTCTAAAATATTTGTCAGAAAATCTTAACGTCTTCATCACCTCTGTGGTTAGGTTGCATTGGCTATCTTCATTCAGTTTGAGGCCATCTTCATTCTTGGTATGTTTAGTAATTATTAATTGAAACATGGACATTTTGGGTATTATGCTATGAGACCCTAGATCTTAATTAAGCCTTCCATTTTAGTTGATTCCACTCATGCTGTTTTGATAGGAGAAAGAGGGATGCTGACTCATTTCTGCCAAGTGGGGGATAGAAGTCCAGGGTTCCCACTTAGCCTCCATAGATACTCAAGGTGGAAGGGGCTTTTCATTAAGGTTGGGAGGCTGTGGAAGTTCCTGCTTGCCACTAGCCTCTCACGGATACTTCCATATCTGGGAAGAGTAAGAGAGCTTTATTACTGCTCCAAGGTGGCTTTCACTGATGCCATGGGGTTGTGGGACTGACCTCAGTACTGCCGGGCATTGGTAAAAATCCTGATCTTCTACTAAGCTTCCACTGACATCACTCCACTGGGGGAGAAAAGGGCTGCCTTGTTACTTGAGAGTGAGACTAGAGGTCTGGATTACCTATGAGGCAGGGGGTAGTCTTGGCTCCCTACTCTGTTGCTGTGGTTGGGGAGTGGGGTTACAATTTTTGTGTTCTTGTCTTTTTTTTTTTCTATGGTGTTGGCTAAAACAGAGGCACTATCATTGTAAAGTGTTCTGACTTGCTATGCTGCCTTTTCCTTTTCTCTAGTCTTGGCTAGAGACAGCAAGATTTTACTGGGGCTTTTAAAATATCTGTGCCTGTTGGTATTTTAGAGTTATAGGCTTCTTCAGCTCCAAGTAAGTCTGGTGTATATGAAACCTCCCCCAAGAAATAATAATGGAATTCACCTTTCTTGAGTACCAAAGTCCGTAGCTGGTCTGCCTTCTCTCCAACTTTCAGAGTCTTCTTCTGTTTGTCATATATATATAATGTTGAGGGTTTTAAATTGTGCTTAATAGGAAGGATAGGGGAAAGGTATTTCTCCCATTACTCCAACTTCCCAGAAATAGAAATCCAGAATGTAACATATTAAACACTAAGGTTGCTATGTTTTCAATTATTACAATTAAATCTTTTAAAATACTTACCAAAAGGCTTTGGTTTCATTTTATCTATTAGCTTCTAAGTAAATTTTTAGGACATACAATCATAATTTGGTTTGTGGATACAAAAAAGAACTTTAATCTGATTTAGTTATAGAAAGAAAATATCATTTCCTTTCAGTCAGTAACAATATCAAGATGATATGTAATTCCTTATCAAGTGAATTAGAAGTGAACAAATCACATTAGATATATGAAGGTGAAAAGATAAATAAAAATTAAAAGATTTATACTTAGCTCTGCTTTAAATGACAAAGACTAAAACAACTAGAATATTTTATTTCTTTTACTAGTGGATAATTGTGTGTTTGCCTAGAATAATGCCACAGGTCCCTTCCATTATTATTCTAAGCATCTTTAAATAAGGAATGTAAGGGTTATTGCCAAGTTTAAAATGAGGAAACTGAGACCAGTATAAGAAAATGAAAAACCAATTTATTCAGCTACCAGGCGAGGTTCTATGGTCCGGGAGGGGGGCCAGAGAAGTCGCATTTAACTTTTTAGGGCAAGGGGTTTTATAAGGAGTGAAGGCATTTGATAGGATATAGGGGAGACAAAGCGTAAGGCACTTGACTGGATATTGGGACCCAGGAAGTGGAGTGAAGGCACTTGATTGGATATAGGGGAGACAAAGCATAAGGCACTTGACTGGATATTGGGACCCAGGAATTGGAGTGAAGGCATTTGTTTGGATATAGGGGAGACAAAGCATAAGGCACTTGACTGGATATTGGGACCCTAGGAAGTGGAGTGAAGGCAGTTATTACTGGTAGGTAGGCGGGATCTTTGGTGTGTGGGCCGTCTTGGGGAAGAATGACCTAAACGGGACAAAGAGTTATTGGGCAGGGTTTGGTGTGGCTTTTTGAAATTTTTGGGCGGGGTTTTTCAGCGGGGGCTAGGTGTCGGGTGCAGAGTGATGATGTAACTCCCTGTCGCTGGGAAGGATGGGCGTGTCCGAGCTCCCCAGCGAGGCAACCGGCCTTACAAGGAACAAAATACAATTATTTTCTTTTAGTTGCAGATACTCACATCTGCTCTTACAACATGAGCTTCTATTATCTGCTTTGTGCCCTGTTACTTCCCTTTATACAGCCCCAGCTTCTCTAACTGGGCCACTTCCTCCTCCCTGAATATCATCTATTTCTTTCCAGCTCTAGTCTGAGCTCCGCTTGGAAGATGTCCTTTCCACCGCTCCATTCTCCTCTTTATTTTCTTTCCAGCCCTCCCACCTCTGAAGATCTATCTCAAAAGTGCCAAGCACCGACCTACTCTGAGAATGGACCAGTTCTTGGGGAAAGCAGCACTTTTATTCAGCCTTAAAGAATGAGTTAGTATCCATTAGTTGTTTTTCCTGATGGGTATTAACTCATTCCTTAAGGCCAGCTTAATATCTGGGTGATGAAATAATCTGTACAACAAACCCCCATGACACAACTTTACCTATATAATAAACCTACATGTGAACCCTAGAACTTAAAATAAAAGTTAAATTAAAAATTAAAAAAAGAAGACCTAGGAAGTAAGCAGGCCGTACTGCCATGTAAACCTTTATGTCTAGTTTAGCAACTCAGGACTCTGTTTTCAAAAACAAATGCAAAAAAGAATGAATTAGAACTACTCATTTCTGGAGGTGCAAGGCTGAGTAGAGAGGGGAAGGAAGAGGTGTAGGCCATTAGCATTCTTTGTTGGCAGACTGGAAAAATGAGTTAAGGAACAGAGAAGGAAAGCTACCTGATAGATGTCAGCAGACTACCAACAGCTTCCTACTGACATCAATTCTGACAAATTGGTGAGAAATGAAACAAGAAAGGGAATCAAGTTATCACATTGGGAAGGATTTGGGTCTATGAAAAACGTTATACTTCTGTAGGGGATGCTCCTTAAGTTTATTGTAGAGAAAAATGGCATACTCCCATTGGCAATTTGACACACTGGAGGCCCACTGATTATGGCCCTAATCTGGTCTTCACAGCTTTGATTTCCATTGCTCTAGTACGAAGTTCCCAAACTCTCATCACATGTAACTACTGTCTCTTACCTAAATACAGCCCATATCTTTCCTGCTTGATAATCTCACTCTGGAAAAGCAAGCCCCATTTTGCCTGTCATCTGCAAAAATACATATAATGCTCTTCCAAGGGTGGTTGTGAGGATTAATGAGCCAGCACATGACAGTGTCCAGTCTACTGTTTATTGTCACTTATTAGAATTACACTATTCTCCCTTCTTTCTGATGATTTATCTAAATCTAGTTAAAATTACAATTATATGTACACTTGCTACAAAATTGCAAACTCCCTAAAACTAGGACTACATCTCAAACAATGGCTCTAACCAAGGGCAATTTTGTCTTTTACAGGATATGTGACAATTTTTATTTAAAAAGAAAAATTGTCTCAATTGTCGATTGTCTTGATTGTAAGATGTTATTGTCTAAACATCGACAACACGTAACAGCCTCAACAAAAATGTGCTACCCAACCCAGAATGTCAGTGGTGACTAGAACTCTGCTTTAGTTCATCACTGTAGCCCAGGTAGCAATTAGCAGAGTTGCATATTATAGGAGACTGGATTCATCTGTTCTTATGCTGCTAATAAAGACATACCCAAGACTGGGTAATTTAAAAAGGAAATAAGTTAAATTGACTCACAGTTCACTGTGGCTTGGGAGGCCTCAGGAAATTTACAATCATGACAGAAGGAGAAGCAGAGACCTTCACATGGTGGCCACAAGGAAAATAATGAGAGCAAAGGAGGGGAAAAGTCCCTTACAAAACCATCAGATCTTGTGAGAGCTCACACTATCATGAGAACAGCATGAGGGTAACTGCCCCTGTGATTCAATTACCTTCCTTTGGGTCTCTCCCATGACATGTGAGGATTATGGGAACTACAATTCAACATGGTGGGGACACAGCCAAACCATGTCAGAGACATTCAGAATTGTTAGAAATAATTTGAAGTCCCTTCCTATAGATAAATTTTATAAATTGCCACTGGGGGAGGTAAAATCGAGTTAGAAATTTATATTGTGTAGGGAAATTTGAAGATAGCAGAGTTTATGAATATTGATTAATTTGGGGGACACAAATTTCCATTTGTAGTTAGAGGTGACCAATTTAAAAGCTAAAGTTCTCTTAATCAGCAATCTTTTGTAACAAAATGCAGCAGGATTTACTTTTATATCAAAGGAGCTCCCCAGATAGTTAAAGAATGAAACTGAATATAATTAAATGATCACTGGTAAGCAGAATGCAGTGCCTTAGCTGCATTCCGAGAGAGCACACTTAATAATCAAGAATCTAGGGACACTGTAATGAGAAGTTTAAACTTCCTAGCCCTGAATCTCAGAATGTATGGATGCTCGTTACCTCGATTTTCATTTCAAAGAAATGAAGTGATGAGTAAGATTTTTTTTAAAGTTCGTAATTAGAACAAATTACTTTACAAATAATTTAATAAGCATTTAGCACTGAAAAGAAGAGGAAAACTATTGATAAGCCAGTAACATTTAGCCATATATAGTAAGAACTTAATGTGGAGGAAGAGGTAAAGCTATAAGCAATGCAAAGGGGATTTAACCAAACCCATAGGCTCTTTACCTAGACAGCCAGATCCAAGTGCCAATAACTAGCAACCCATGGGACTGTGTCACTCCATAAAAAGAACATTTTCATGGGTCCTGGTGGTTAAAAGATCAAGATGTGTTAGTATAGTCTCTAATTTTCCAGTACCCATGAAAATGCTCTAATTACTATGTGATTTGAGTTTGGACAAATCAAAATCTTTGCTAAAGTCAAATAGGAGACATTGGTTTTTAATTCCTACAATGAACTCTAAAAGTAAGTCCCATAAAAACAAGCTGTTCATGACTCTATTATATAAAGAAGTGGTTCTCACTGTCACTATTTTATTGCCAGTAGCAACATATAATTCAAAGAGAAACATGCTGATTTGATGAGTTTTCTAAAATATTTTTTAGAAAGAAAACACATTCTGCTGATATAGCATCAGTGGTATTTATTTATTTATTTATTTATGAGACAGAGTCTTGCTCTGTCATCCAGGCTGGGCTGGAGTGCAGTGGCATGATCTCCGCTCACTGCAACCTCCACCTCCCAGGCTTAGGCAATTCTCCTGCCTCAGCTGCCGAGTAGATGGGATTACAGGCATGTGCCGCCATGCCCGGCTAATTTTTTTTGTAGTTTTAGTAGCGATGGGGTTTTACCATAATGCCCAGGCTGGTCTCGAGCTCCTGACCTTGTGATCCACCTGCCTTGGCCTCCCAAAGTGCTGGGATTACAGGCGTAAGCCACCACATCCGGCCCAGGGCTATTTATTTTTAACTCTTTATGATGTGTACTGGTGCAGATACTACAGTGGTGAGTAGAGGGGGCAGGGGACATGCATTCCCCTCTCCTCCAGGATCTAAAAACAAAAGCATTGGAAGACTATGCTGCATCGGTCTTCTTCCTTCAACTCTGCTTCTCCAAGCGTGGTCACTGCTGCTTCCTCTTTTGCCCAGGAATGACCTCTTTTTATTCCATGCCAGTTCTTTTTGGAAGATAGCTGCAATCTGCCAGAACGCGCTTTCTCTCTCAAATCCAAATTAGGGACTTAAAAGTTTCTTTTCACCAGAGGCTGCTTTGTCTCCTAATAGTTCTGCACTCATTAAATACCTATTAGTGTACCCTTTGACTTAAAAATGTTCCACTCACATCCTCCAGAAGATCACTATCTGTCACCTAATGAAAAACAACTTCATTAGGCTTGTCGCGCCAGTTCCTTTTTTTCTCGTGCTTTCGCTTCCTGATTGAAGACTGCAGCTATTCCTAATGTTTTCTTCCCCCACACTAAATATTATTGCATGGGGTCGAGTCGTCAGACAGATCAATGCCTGTCTGAAAAGTTGTGAATAATCTTCATCACTGTTTTGAGGACATACCTTTAAGGATTCCTCCAAATTAGATCAATTTGCAAAAAGAAAAAGAAAAAAATAGTTTTCTACTTATCCAGAAATTATATTTGTTTCTTTTGACTAGTCCTCATAATTTGACTAAATAAATATTATACTAATATGAAGAAATACAAAAACATCCAATCTGAAAAAATAGATCAAATGACTTTGCTGTGCTCCTTTACAAGCACACAGACCTTTTTGTAATTTTCAGAAAAGACTAGGTGATGTGTGTGATGTCATATTCAATGCATTTTGATGACACTCCCTACTTATAGGTGTCCACCTCATCACTTCTCTGTAACATGTTCTCTTAATTATATTCAGTATGCCCTGGTTCCTGTTTCAGATCATAGTTTTCCTTACTTAAAAAGAGCTCATGTAACAAACCACAGAAGCACCCTAACGTTTTTCCCTCAGAGCATTTTTTTGTTGGTCTGTGGGAGTCCAATTTTTAGAATCTTGGACTCTGGGCTAATGAAAAGTAAACTAGAAGTTGATTGGCACAAATGCAAATGTGAGTCCACTAGTGAATGGTTATAAATCTTTTTCTGTACTGAAAATAATTTGTTTTAGAGTGCCTGGCAATTAATAAATCTTACACATAAATGCGGGTCAGAGAAAAACAGAGTAATATATTTATTTATAAGACAGATGAACATCATTTGAATCAGGAATCCACACTGGAGTGAACATCCAGTCTGATGAGCCATGTTGGAGCCCTGAGTCTGGTTGTAAACTGCCTGACTTTGAAAAGCCACTCCCCAGCAAGGTCTGGTTTTGCTGCCTTTGTCTGATGTCTAAAGCTTCTCTGTTTTGTTTCAGCTGGCAGGTTTCATCTACGCCTGTTATGTTGTGAAATGTATAACTGAAGAAGAGGACAGCTGTAAGTATTAAAGCTCTATTCTGTTTCTTTCAAGTTCAAAGCATCTTCTTTACTGCCTTCTACCTAGCCTTCCTATTCCTCAGACAAGATCCCACAACACAGCATTAGAATGGGGAATAAGCATTTTGTGCCCATTAGACTAAAGTGTTTTTCATAACAATATCCGGCAAATTGAAGAATGGAGAAGCACCCCTTTTGAAAACATAGTTTCTTTCTTTTTATCGAAGGCCTTTTAAAAATCCTTTCCTCTTATAAACAATTCTAGTAGGGAATAGAGAGGAGAGGTTAGAGATGGAAATGACTTTAAGATGTGGTTAACTTGACCGTTCTCTTTTTATGAACCGTTTATTAGGTGTTGATAACTAACCAGTTTTACCCAAGACTACAAATCCCCAAAAATCAACAATTTGTAATAATTCCTAAGATTGTGGGAGAATTTGTCTTTGGGAAATCAAATGTCCATCTGTCCTTTTTATTCCTACTATTTGGTACAAATGGCTAGAATTCTATCTATGTCAAAGTCTCAACGTTGAGACGTACTGCTTGATCTAGAGTTTAGATAACAGTACCCTCTTCCAAACCTCCAAGTGGGTCCATTTTCTGCTCTCTCAGACATGGAGGGGAGAAGGGTTTATTCTATCCTTGCCCCTAAGGATCTAAAATAGGAGAGCTGGGAAAAGTACTTCTGTTCTCTGTGGGTACGATCATGGATAATTGCCCATGCAGTTACATTTACTCTGAGGAAAAATCAGAATTGGGAATAATTTTTCTTGGTTTCAAAAAATATTTATAACATTGGGTTTTTGAAACAGTAATGAAAGAGGAAGGTGAGAATATGATGATGTGAGGGAAACATCCAAAGATCAATATATGTTTCTTCTTCCCTTTCCAATTATGCTGGAAAGGAAGAGGCACTATGAAATGATTAATTTAAAAGAGACACTTTTAGATCATACTCATACATGTTATAAACTCTGAAATATACAGTATACAAATAATTTATTTCATATATAAAAGGAAATAATGGTCCTTTCACTGAACAAGTATTTGTAAAATATTCCTCAATGTTTCAAGTGCTGTGTCAGCCTTTGGAGATTTTAGGATGAGTCATACATAATATTTTACCTCTAGGAATTTGCCAACTAGTAGGGTAAGACAAACATGAGCAAATGAGTATGAAACTCTGTAGTGCATGCTGTGGGTAAGGAGAAGAAACAGACCAGGAGAAGGTTCATAGAGAACACTCTTGAGCTGGATCTTGAAAGATGAATCGGTCGGGGTGAGAAAGCACCAAAGCGTATCACAGCCAGATTAATGTGATTGAATTGTTTCCTATGCTACAGGTAGACAGCTGAAGAAGATTGGAAAAACAAGTATGGATGAGATAGTAGAAAAATGAGCATGACAGATTAAGGAGTCTAGACTTCATATAATGCATGGGTCAAAGGGCAGGTGGTTTTTAAAAGAGAATAACATAATAAAAAATATTCTTTAGGAAAAATACATTAGCATCACTATAAAGAAAGGACTCAAGAGGGGGAAAGATTAGGGAAAAGAGAACTAATTAAGACCCCATGAAAATGAGACATGAGATAATGTGAATCTGGACAAGGACTGTATTGGAGATAGAGAGGCTAGATGTGACAGGAGAAGTGCCAAAATGACATGATTAGTGGGTGATGGTGGGTACTGTGATAAGGGAAAAGGTGAAGGCTGTAGATTCCTGGGTGTCTGATGCAAGTGAATGGGTAGATGGAATTGCCACTTGTAAAGAAAAATGGTAATAAAATTTATTCAGAGATTAGGAAGGGCAAAATTATATGGATGTATGGACCACCCAAACTATGTAAGTTCATTCAGATATTACCATTCAGTGTCTGTGTGCCAAATCCCTGGTGAAGGGGAAGTCCCCAGTTAATTTTCATATGGAAGTTGGGCTTTCTCCGGGCTATGTTGTTGAATTTCATTTCACAACGATACCAGTGCGTTTTTATCTTCAGACAATACGTGCTGACATACCATGTCTCCTACATGCATCACCAAGTATTTCAGCAGAATAGCACCTCTCAAAGGAGATCTCAGAAATGCTAGTCCCACAAGACATACTGCTCAAAAATAAAAAAAGATTCCAAAGCCAAGTAAAGTTTGACACTGAAAATTTAGAATGCACACTTACGTATTAACATTTCTGAGAGTACTGCCAGAAAGAAGTATGTCCATTTTTTTTCCTAACCCACAGTTTTGTTTTAACCATATTACCTCGAGGCCAGACACAGATCAAAGAGAAAAACCAGAAAGAGTTCCACAGCTTGATTATACCCTCAGTTCCCCGAGAGAATACCACATCCTGCACGGGGGAAGCAGCAGGGTCAGTCATGAGGCAGAGAGAGAGCGGAACCTTTAGTCTGAGTCCTACAAGAAAAGAAATGGATGAGGCAGCGTAGGTGGGCTGATTAGGATAGGTTAGCTGTGTTGTAAAGTGGTACCCCATGAAATTCATGTTCACGGTGACTGTTAACACATAGGTTTAGGGCTATCTACAGTCTCCACATGTTTCTTGGGGTGAGCCCGGGCTTACTTGGAAACAGCTGGTGTTCATTTTGTAGATGTTAAAGCATCAATTTACAGAAATTAAAAGTATGGTTAATACAAGCCTCCAAAAAAAATTTGAACACAGGAATCCTGTTTTCCACCCAAAAAAAAGCCCTTAATATTCTGGAGAATTATTCTAAGGGAATTCTTCCCTAGATCAAGTTTTAGTCAAAGCAATGTCAATTCAAGGAGTTTCAGAGTCACCAATATCTGTTGGAAGATCAACTTATCTCTCAAGCATCTAATAAGCTTTTTTCCCCAAAAGACTCCAAAAAATAACATGTATGTCCGTTTGTGTATCCTGACCACAATACCAAATCCGCCTTCATTAATCCAAAGCATAAGCAGACTTCTCAAAGACAGGTTTTATCATGTTAGTTTTATTACTCAGTGAGCAAAATATGAACTCTTTATTTAAATTCAAATAGACTGACGCTTGCCTCAGAATGTTTTTTATTTTTGAACAGTATGTCTTGTGGAACTAGCATTTCTGAGATCTCCTTTGAGAGGTGCTATTCTGCTGAAATACTGGTGATGCATGTAGGAGACATGGTATGTCAGCACGTATTGTCTGAAGATAAAAAAAAATCACTGGTATCGTTGTGAAATGAAATCCAACAACATAGACCAGAGAAAGCCCAACTTCCGTATGAAAATTAACTGGGACTTCCCCTTCATCAGGGAAGCGCCCGTCTATTTGGATTTAAATAAAGAGGATTTAAATCCTCAGTAAACAGGTGAGAGGAGATGCTCATTTGGGCTGGTTCTCTGTCCAGTAGTCTTTGGTGACTTTCAGTTAGGTTCATTTACTTGTAGTCATTTACACATAGACAGATAGTTATGAGTATGTTTTGGTTACAAGGCTTTGGGTTGATATTCTCCATGTATGATCGCTTGCCTGATATTCATCCTCAGACACTGCCTGGACATATGACTTTCAATCCATAGAGTAAAAAAGGTTTGACATTTCTGTATAATTTTGGAAATTATATTATAAAAAATCATCTTGATCCTTAAAAAGTTTGGTAATATACATGTAAACACTGAGAGGGTCTCTGTGTGCCGATTTTACCCACTTTGATTTGCAATGAGGCATCATGGTTTGTAGTGAAGCATAGTGGCAGGAGTAGGTGTAGCTACCTGCTTACCAAGTTGGTTAAGTTTCCATCACTAAGAGCCTTGTGAGGAACAGAGGACAGTTTTGGTTCTATAGCTTGTGCTTAGAGTGGCTGTGGAGATAAGGGCCCAATTATAGCAACTGGACAAATATTCTTGAAGTCAATATGAAGCTAATCAGTTATGTGCTCGGTTCTGACATATCAGCCTCATAGCAACAAGTGTATCCAGGGAACGTCAGAGAAAAGAGGCAAAAACCTCCAGAAAGCAATGGAGAGGGTTTGAGCTCAATGAGCAGAGTCAAGCCTAGACTCAAAGAAATAGCAATAAATCATCACTGAAAAAGAAAGTTAGGCTCATGAACATCAAATGCCTGAGAACTCTTTCCCCTTATTCATCCTTTCAAGTAGTACCTCATTACTTTTCTAGAGCCCAGTTTGATTGATATTTATAGAGATACTGTTTTAGTTCCCTTGGGGGTACTATAACAAAATATTATAGGTAGGTAGCTTATAAATGACAGAAATTTATTTCTCACAGTTTTGGAGGCTGGAAAGTCCAAGCTCAAGGCACCAGCAGATCTGACTTCTAGGGAGGGCTGGTTTCCTTGCTCATAGGTGGTACCTTCTTCCTGTAGCCTCACACGTGGTAAAGGGGCAAGGCAGCCCTCAGGGGCCTCTTTTAGAAGGTCACTAATTCCATTTCTGAGAGCTCCACTCTCATGACATAACCACCTTCTACAGACCCCACCTCCTAACACCATTACGTTGATAATTATGTTTCAAAATATGAATTGGGGAGGGACATTAATTTAGATCATAGCAGACACTTTATGGCAAGGGATTTTTTTCCCATTGAAAAAATCTGGACCTTGAAGTTTACATCTCTGACCCTTTAGTTATCTAAGCCAGAACCACAGCCTGGCAAGCCAGCTGGTTGTACAGACTTACAGGGCACCACTGCCATCTGCTGTGCCTACCAGGAGATGACAGCAACCCTCCCAGCAGAGATCCCAAATTAGATGTGGACACTCCTTCCCCCAAGAATGAGTTAGCTAGGGATGCTATAAAAACATACCACAGACATAGTGGCTTAAACAACAGGAATTTGCTTTCCAAAATCTAGGTGTTAGAAACCTCAGGTTTGGTTTATCCTGAGGCCTCTGTCCTTGGCTTGTAGATGGCACTTTCTTGCTGTGTCCTTGGGGTCTTTTGTGTGTGTGCTTCTTCCTCTTCTCATGAAGACACCAGCTCTGTTGGATTAGGGCCCTGTCCTTATGACCCCATTTAACCTTCATTACTTCTTCAAAGGGCCAATTTCCAAATATAGTCAGACATGTTAGGAGTTAGGCCTTCAACGTATGAATTCGAGGGGGGATCACAATTCAGTCCACATCCAAATACACGAACATGCACACACACTCCACGTGTGTCCTGAACACTTGAAAATATCTGTGGGGCACAGATTGAGGCTAAATGGAGCTCACTGGCCCATCAGATGCCTGTGGATAAGAGGCTTTGGGGCTGTATGGCCGCCAGGCCAGCTCCATACTCATGACCACCAGACAGGAATTCCTACTCCGCATCCCTTGCTGTGGGGTGATCTGCCTCTAGATGAGTAGCTTCTCACCAGGAAAAAAGCTGAGGCCCCTGCTCTAGAGGATGTGCCTCGACCCTGGAAATCTATTGAGTGGGGCCACCTTCACAACATACTTTTATATATTTGTTCATGAAAAGGCACTGATACCTCTTAGGAGAAAAGGCTTTCTCCAGGAAAGCGGGCATCGTGTTGTGCTGTCTTTGTGGCAGGGCTCTCCTCTGTCTCATCTGTCACCAGCCATGCGGAGTTTTCTTTACGGCCTCCAGTCTTCTATACCCTCTACTTGTTCTCTTTTACAATATTCTGTGAAAGAAAGAAAACGTTCAGAGATTTTTGGTCGGGTGTGCATTTCATTATAAATGTAGCTCTTATGTCTCACCTCATCCTCAGATTTTCCTCACTGCAGTCGGATGTCCACTCACAGTGATAGAACCAGGAATTTTCCTCTGTTCTTTATCAGCATTGTTAGATGTGGCAATTAAAAGGAAGCCATGCAGCCATGGATAGTATTGCTAATCCATGATAGCAAAAAAAACACACACACACACAAACACACACACAACATCATCATATGACTTCTCAATTTTTATTATGTATTCTTGTAAATCATTGGCTTAATTGTTAAACTAAAACTAAACGTTGGTTCTCTAGCAAATGGGTTCATTTTACCAAGTAGTAATTCTCTTTGCTAAAAGAGATTCAATGTATTTGCAAATGTTGTTAAATGTTGAAATCATCTGTAGAGAGGCATGGAATATCATTTAAAAAATAATATTTTAAAGGACTTATTTTGAAAGCAATGCTGAGAAATGAATTCAAGAAGCTTAAACTTGGAGTTAGACACATGCATGTTTACACCAATAAAACACAAATGCATCGAAACCTGTCCTGAGTTCCTCAAAATCAACTGGCCTTGGGATAAAAGTCACAGTCGATTTATTGAATCATTCATTTGAAAAGAAAATCACAGGGAATTATTCACTTCTCTGGGGCTAATAATTTTCTGTTATTTTTGTTTGATTTTCTTCTAAAGCCTGCTGGCCTACACTTCTGTGTATTGAATTCCATTCTGTATGTTTTTATCATTTCTCCAGTTTGTCAGGATCATTGGATTTGAATGCAGTTCTTTGAGCACAATCACATACTCTCACCCACTGGGCAGGGTAGACATGGGAGCAGGGAGAACTATTTCCCCTTCAAAAAATGTTTGTTTCTTCTTGTCTATAAAGAAATGTATACTATGCAGAAACTATAGACAATACAGATAAACAAAAAAGGAATGTTAAAATAACCCCATAATTCTGAGTTCTGATTCTCAGTTCAAATTTTGGTATATTATGTGTCTGCCTGGCTTCCTTCCTTCCTCCCTTCCTCCCCCTCCTCCCTCCCTTCCTTCCTTCCTTCCATCCTTTCTTTCTTCCTCCCTTCCTTCCTTTATCCTTTCATCTTCCTTCCTTCCTCCCTCCCTCCCTCCCTCCCTTCCTTCCTCCCTTCCTCCTCTCCTCCCCTCCTCCCTTCCTTCCTCCCTCCCTCCCTCCTTCCCTCCCTCCCTTCCTTCCTTCCTTTCCTTTTTCCTCTCTTTCATCCTCACTTCTTTCCTTCCTTTCCTCTTATCTATCTGTCTATTATATAACTGTCATTCTTCCATCTGATTGTTAGGACCATATTCATTCTGTTTGGTGGTCAGAACTTTCTTTCATGTTTATCAATCACTCTTCAAACATAATCTACATGGGACGATTAGATGTTCAGAAAAGGTGCCAAGTTCTTGGGTACCAAGTTGACAGGGAGAGTTGTGAGAATAATATGTTTATTTTACTCATCTAGTATGATACTGAAGCAATCAAATAAAATGTAACATATTCTTAGTATCTTAACTAATTGATCTTCTTTTTATAACATTTGTCTTAGGAATTTGATGGTGACTGAGTGAAAAAATTTTGTCCAATCTGCCAATTTCTCACTAAACCAAAACTTGTTATTTCTTTCCTCTTCTCTGAACAGGATCACAAAGCCTGAAGGCCCAGGCTTTGCATGCCACTAATCACTTGCTATGCCTACAGAATCCTAGTGGGGCTAAGGTGAAAGAGGTGTCATCTTTCACCTTTGCTTCCCATTCCCCTCACCCAAAGCACAGAAGTTCTGCATTTATTTAATTTTATATGCTTTCTGTTCTGCTTGTGATTTGTTTTGAACTATGAGTCGTACAGGGTTTAAAATGATGGAAACCTGCCTCCTGCTCTATTTCAGCACTTTAATTTTATAGGCTCATAAAGATTAAATGACTTGCCTAAAGTCACTGAGCTCACTCGTGAACTTCCAACATTCAAATACAGTACACACTGACTCACTCAGGATGGAAGAATATTTGGAAACACCATTAGGATCCACGCCTGTCTTGTTCCCTGCTGTATCCTTATCATCTACCATATCCCCAACCTAGAAGAGGACTCAGGAATTATTTGCAAAATAAATGAGTGAATCAACTGGATCTCCACAAACATTTCCTGACCTATATGGAAACTGCTAAGGAAACGTGACATCTCCTTAGACTTCAGTGTATTCTAAGTAAATGAATAAGTAATTTGAATAAAACACCTGTCATTTTCTAAACAAGAAAAAAAGATGTGCTGCCATATACAACACTAAGTGATCAACACCTGAGACAGATGCTCCATATGAATTTTCCTCCCATCAATTATATTCAGTTTCCTGTTAGTGACAACAGCATTCTCCAACAGCGATACATGTAATAATTTTCACATTGTCTCCCCAGATTGGTGAGCACTGGTTTGTTTTTCAGCCTACTGTTAAATTGCTCCCCTCTTGTGATCATCTAAGAGAAAACACATAAACTGTATTTTTAAATTTGGATAATCAGGTCAAAAGTGAGTGATTCTTCAACAATCACTTCTTATTTTCTCTCTTTCTCATAATATCGTATCTCCTCCATTATACCATATTGCTTTTCACACACACACACACACAATATTCATCTTTAAATAAATCTGATATTTCCAAGTCAATAATATGAGGGGGAAAGAAACTGTTGCATTATCTTTCCTCTCTTAGTTAAAAACAATCAGAACTTTGTTTCTAAAAAACAGCATAGAGGTAACGATATTCAAATAAGCAAAGGAGGGCCTTTAACTGGGGTATAACAAAAGAGGTATTTTTTATAGAAAGAATATTTCTGGCAGGGTGAACTGAAGTTATCCAGCAGATGAAGAATACTGACATTGTTTTAACAGCTACTAGGAAAGAAAGTATATGACTTGAAGGAGGAAAAAGTAGTGACATTTACAGAAATGACTGAACGAGGACCTTTGATTTTGCTGACTCTGCTTCTTCCCATGGTACAGACCCCCACAGCCCACCTGCAATGGGTGTCCTGGATGGATAATGACATGACAAAGAAAGGATCCAAGTCGCAGAAAACTGGGGTGATTTTTGCAGCAGAATGTTGACATACACGTTTACAAAATACAATCACTAGGATTCTTGAGTCCCATCTCCCAAGAACAACAGCAAGACAAAGAGCTGGCACAGGAAAATGAAGTCTCTTTAAAAGCCCTCCAAATCAGAGACATGCTGAGAAGATGACATTCACAGTTGGCTTGATGAACGATGTTGGCCGGTGCCCACTTCCTTACGTCCAGTTGTGCTTTAGTTTTGGAAGTGTCTTCTCACAGAAACAGAAGGCTGGGCTCAAGATCTCCTTCTTAACAGCAGGAGGACTAAGAAACACTGGATCTCTAAGGATGGTTACCAGGTATGCGGAACAAAAACATCTGAGCAAAGAGCCTTACATCTAGCTACTGAAAGAGCACCTTGGAAATAAGGGAGCTGGAGGCAATCCTCAATTCTGTGTGACATAGAAATGGGGCTGCTCTGACAGAAGATGCTCTGGGAGGCCTCCGCTATGATTTGGTTGGTGTTGTGTGGCAGCGAGTGAAAGAGAAACAAACCTAAAGCTCATAGGAGGTGTGGACTGTTTAAATAATAGAAAGTAATTAGACTGAAGACAAAAATCAGTGATGGTATTTTATAATTATGATTAATTTAAAGTTTAATTTCCTTTGGTGCTAAAATCTTATTTAAAACATTTACCGGGAAAGGAAATTAGGTTGTTACTATCAAGAGGCATAGAGTGCTTCTGGGAATCCATGACTATTATCACTTGAAAATTAGGTTAGGGCCGAAGTGGGAATTTCAGTTCATTTTTGTGTATAATAAATGGTGACCAGACCTCAGAGTCAGCGGGGTTGGCAGGGGCGGACTGTGTAACACTTACATTTGTTTGTATAGGATTAACTGCAAACGTTTTCAACAAAAGAGTATAGTTTATACATTAACAATCCTGATACAAAATGGAAATTGGATATGGATTGCTGCCTTTGTAACTAATGAAGCTGATGTTAAAGGAATTCCCAAGAGTGTCACTGCAAAGGGAAGCACATAGTCACACATCCATACACCTTCACCACTGAATTAAATTGAACAGGGGACAGTATTTCTGTTGGCTCCAAACCTGTCAACTTAACTCTGTCTCCAAGGCCCCAACTTTTTCATCATTCTGTTTTCCCACTCATGCCACAGTTTCTCATTGCAATTTTCAGCAGCCAGTCTTTTTGAAAACTCACTTAGTAGAATCAATGCATAATAGTAACAACCAAATGCAAATAACTCCTTTGCACTAATTTTTCCATTCATCGTGCCTTTGTGGATTTGCGCATTTTAAATATTATATTGCTAACATTCGTATGTGAATGAATCCCAGAAATATGCAACTGTGTATAATCATAAAGTTATAAGCAATATTAGTGGTCACCTACTTTAATTCCCTAATTTTGCATTTGGAGGAAATTGACACTCGAATTGACTTGCTCAAAGTTAAACAATCATTTAGAGGCAGAACTGGGAGCAGAGCATAGATGTCCAGATTCTAAGTATACTTTCCATGTCATTTCACTATGATACCTGAGACAGATTCTTTTAACAAATATTTATTGAGCAACCACTGGATGGTAGGCAGTGTATTGTTATTAGGGATAAAGCAGGGAACCAAACAGATACTATCTTTGCCTTATGGCACCTACAATCCAGTACACAATTTACAAGGAAAGAAATTGCAATAAAGCGTGATGGAAGTTCAGACAAGGAAAGGGGATGAGGGTGCCATGGGAATGATTCCAAGAGGATCTCATGCAGTTTTGAAGATAAGGAAATTCTTCCCTGAAGACGTGACGATTCAGCTGAAACCTAAGGGATAAATCAGAGGACTATGTAGAACTTAACAAAAATAGGCATGCCTTTTTTAAAAGGCTCTACTTTTCGTGTTCATATTTACCAAATATACACCATAATTTACACCGGAATGATTGTAAGTGCTTTTAATGAACTCGATATACCAAATCTAGTTTCAGCTTTCCCAAATACCAGTAAAAATGTTAGAGTAACCATGGGACGTTGTCTTTCCTGAAATTGCTACTATTGTACTAAGAAGATGATTAATTTAGGCCTAGGGGTTTTGTGATTTTCATTTCTGGAGGCTGTAAAATGATACAAAGATTATGTTAGCAAAGATTACAAGGCAAAGAATATTTCTCTAATAGGTGATTACAGAGCGCATGTTTTATTTTTTATTTCCCTAAATATGCATACGTTAATGTACCCACAACCCTCATTTAAAATCCTGCATTTAAATGGGCTGTGGATTCTAAATATATTCTGGATATCAGCTGAGAAGACATACCCAATCATGTCTAACGAGCTCACCTATAGCTTATAATAACTGCTCCTTCGAATTTCATCTGAAAGACATGTCATATATAATTGAAAGCAATTCTAACAGAGGAGAACAAAACAAAGACTAGAAAATCTAATCTATCCAAATGGCATGCCACAAAGTGAGCCCAGGCACATTTAAGGTGAAGTTGGCCTAGTTATTTCATCATAATCTTCATTACAGACTTCTCTAAATTTATTGAAAGCATCAAAAGATATCAGATACATAATTTTCTGACTCAAGCTTTGTAGTTTCTCCGCCCTGTTAGTTCTTATCTCCCTCATCACCACTCCCTTCATCTGCCACCTTCATTCCCTTCATCGTGGATCCCCTTTATTATTGGTGGAAATGGGCTTCTCTAAGATCCCGAGTTCTGAAATTTTCTGGCTGACTGTAAACATCTGTCCATTCTTTTCCTTTGTTCCCCTGCTTCCCCTCTTGGAAAAGGTTTTCTTCACCCTTATTTGGGAGCTTCCCTCCACTAGAATCTTGTGTTTTTCTCATGCTTTGGGTCCTCCTACTCATTAGCTATCTCCAGGATTAGCAAAGCGGAGTTCTCATTAGCACCCTTGGTTTCCTTCCTTGCTTGCACTTCCTTTACACTTGGATTTTCGACATCTGTGCCTGACGATGCCCGGGTTCAAGTTCTCTGCCTCCAATCTTGCATGGTTGCTCATTGCTGGAGAAAGTAACCAAACCCAACAGCAAATGTTGGGTGTTGTCTCCTGCTCAACCATGCTTTTATTCTTCTGCATTTGACAAAGTGGCACCCTGGCGACGGGATCTGTTCTACACCTTTCCAGGATCCTTAAACCACATACTGAAACCTGAGAAAGTCAAAGCTATCACAACAGAATCTTCTTTGATTTTCCCTCAAGAGCCTCAGCAAATCTCTGTACTGGCAATTATTCTTTGGTCTTCCTGCAACCCTGTCCGAATCTGAGAGGAACAGGTAAGCTTCTCCTCTACAAAGTAATCCATCCCCCAAGCTTTGGCTTGTCATTCTGCCTGATCCAGGACACTGAGCTCTCGGTGTTTTCATTCTTGACTATTCATTGGACAGTTCCTTTTGCCCACATATGTGGCAAAGCCTCATAGATCACAGACAAGGCCAGCCCCAAATTCTCTGTGTTCTTTCTGATAATATACAAGGCCATTTCCAAAAGGATTCGAAATATGGAAATTCAGTTTTATATTTTAAAAAATATAAATTAACTTAATTTTTCTACATTATGTCACACAGGCTATTCTGTTGCTTGTCAAATCACAGTTAACCAACTAAGTGGGCATTTGAAGACTCTCCATAGACCTCCCTCTGGTCTCTTCAGCTTCCGTGGATGTCCTACATACTTTTGTCACTCTATACAAAATTGTAGTAAACTCTAATACAAAGTTCCCTCTGTTGAGCCTTATCCCCATCTATTCTCCTAGCCTTGGAAATGCTAATTATGTCAGTAAAGGGCCAACATGTGCATTTTAAAGCATAATTCCAATTATTCTTTTTGTATAAATCTTTTTTGAAAAGAGATGAGATCCCAAACCTACTCATAGTGTATTTTTAATATACATGCTTCTATGGATTACACACATATGACACCTGATTCTCTCAATAACTCTACGAAGCTGCAGTTGCTTTATTATCTTCACTTTGCAGAGGAAGAAATAAGGCTCAGAGCAATTGTGACCTGATTATGGGTCCAATACTGGTAAGATGTAAAGGCACAACATGAGCACATGTCTTCTGACTTCAAAGCCCCCAGTCTTTATGCTGCCAAACAGATTCTACAATGATGTATCAAGTGGTGGCATTATGATATATCAAGTGCTGGCATTATATTATTAAAAGACTATCTAATAACAAGATCCTGGTCTCAGCAGAAAACCATCATGTGTTTCTTAAAATCTCACCTAAGGTACTGCCTCACTGAGAATTAGCAGATATAAACAAAAACAACACAAAATAGTTTATCAAGTGGAACTTATGTTTCATTTTTTATTAGGCCTTTAGAACCAAAAGCTTAAAGTAGTTTTTCAACTAACTAACGATATACTTTATTTATTGTGATGTTATTATAGTTATTGCTTTTCACTTTCATTTTTTTAGCATGTGTGAATGTGTTACCGAGCTTAAAATATTAAAGATCTGTTTCTGATACAAGTAAGAAGGAAAATGAAAAACCCTAAATGAAAAACCCTAAAAAAAACCCTGAGAAAACATATTTGATGAAGCATCTGCAGTGATTTGGCGAATAACTCTCATTACACTCCATGTGTGCTTTGCCTGCTAGAAGCCTTCTGTTGTATAACACTCTAGTGACCTTTCAGGCAACAACAGCCCAAAGTACCTCTTCCTGTAAAGGACTGTATTTTCCTTCTCAGGGAAAAGAAAAAATAGTTCGAGTTCATCCAGGGATTTTAGCCCAGACTGAACACCTCAAGCTCACCATAGTCAGTTTGAATTCCTGTCACCAAGTAGATATCACTGAAAGAAAGGTGGTTCTTTTCAATTTGGCTTATGGTTCACTATGTTTTAAGTTCCTTTTGTATAAGTGGAGCTAAGTACTCTTGGAATTCATACCGATGGAAATAAGGGGAAGATGCTCTATTTTCATAGGCCCTATTAATTTCCTTTAATATTTAGAAAAACTCATTGAAAGACATCAAATACTTTAGTGCCTTTCTATGAGTTATTCTAAATATTTAGGCTTAGCTTTCTATGAACTACCTTTTAAAATTTCCCTTCATAGTTTTTTACAGCTCTGTCTCCAAAAGGGAGTATGTTGACTAGTGGCTTTGTCATTAATAACCAACGGACAATTTTATATTACAATACCTCATTATCATCATATATTTAACAAAGCAGCTTCAAGTTTGCTGAACTCAGTGTTCATGATTAAAAGGTTTAAATAAAAAAAAAGGCTCACCATATTGTTGCAAGGGGTGAGCCTTTCTTTTATTTAAACCTTTTAATCAAGGGTGAATATTTATTCAAAAAGCATTTTTATCTTACTTGGTAATTTCTAAGTTCCACTATTATTAAATGTTATTAAACCACAGTTACTAAATTGATATGGCATTTAACTAATTTAAAATAATTGCACCTAAAATCATTACAGTATATCTACTAACCTCACCCATAGGTCAACAGATGTAAACATACCCATACTGCAGATAAAATGAAGGCAAAAAGAAAATGCTGAACACTTGTGATTAAGAAGTACAATTTTTTTTCGCCTTCTGTCCAGTTGTGTGCCTCTGTTTAGGGTCCTGTAAACTGACCAGAAAGAAAACAATGTTCTTTCTACCAGTTATCAAGATTTGTAACACTTGATAGCATTCATCATATTTGAACATGGGGGAAAGTTTTTGAACACGGGGGAAAGGGAGGAAAAGAAAAGGTTCAAACGTCTATACTCCTTTTGATGCTAATGCACATCCAAACCTCTTTCTTTTCACTCCTCTTGGCCAAAGAGGATGCAGTGGTGGTTCCCTCCTACTGTTATCCAAAAAGTTTCTTTTGCATATCTCACAGTACCCAGGTAACAAGGTAACAACTTTGTAGATTGTCTATAAAAAGTCTTCTCTTTGTTATCATTTGAGGTCTTAGCAGTCAACCAAATTTCACTTGGAATTTTTACTAGCACCTTCCATGCTCCAATCAATTGCCTTATTTTCCTTTACAGCCTAAAGGGTCTAAGAGTTTATTTTCTAAATACCTATTGAGTATCTTCCATGAGCCAGACACTGTTCTGCGTTCTGAGGCTACTGTAGTAAACAGTAGAAAACAGTACATCTCGTGTAGCTTGTATTATAGTAGTGGAGGAAATCAACAAATAAACAAGTAGATTTATACATCAGGTAGAGATAGGTTGCAATGAAGTAAAATAAAGCTGAGTGGGGGAGAAAGAAATTCATCTCTAACATCCCAGCAAGTTCCCGATTTCCCTTGTACTAATTAGAGTTACATTTCCCTTTTCCCAAGCATCTCTTCACCTAGATGTACCACTTATAACTTGGATACTACATTTCCAAAAGAACACCAAACACCAACTCCGTTTTGACACTTTTTTCTTTAAAAGCAGCAATATGCCCCTGGCGAACAAATTTCTGCGAATCAACTTTGAAACTTTTGAGAGGCCCTATTAATTTCCTTTAATATTTAGAAAAACGCATTGAAAGACATCAAACACTTCAGTGTCTTTCAGTGAGTTCTCCCATGTTCAAAAACTTGCCTTGAACTATGTTTTCTATCTCTTTGTCCATTTACCTCAAATTCATTGACATCTTTCCTTTCTCCTTCTCCTAATTCTAATTTAGGCTTTTGGTAATTCCTGTTTGTCTTTCACATTTCCTGTTAAGCATTGAAGTAACGCAGACAATATGCCAAGTCGCTAAAACGAAAACATCTCTCATAACTTTAAAAAACATCATTGTTATCAGAGTCAGACAAGATGGGTATGAGAATATAAATAATTTTCAGAAGAAAGGACTGCTTAAATGCTTGTTTGGTGTTCTGCATAAATTATCAGACACAAAGCACATGAACTAAACCTTGAAGGATGCTACCTTCTTAAAGATGCGTTACAAAAATACACATACCACATTGGCAGCTATCACTGGCAAATTCAGCAAAGGTAGTTTCTGCATAAGTCATTGTTCATATCCAACTATTTATACAGTATTAGATCAAAGAAGAATCTAATACTGTACATTCTTCCAGTATTAGATGGGAAGAAGATAAAGAGCAAATTTCCTAGAAAGAACAGAGTAAAAGATGCTGGAGAACAAATAACAAAAGGAGGAATCTACAACCAGCAGAGAACTCAAAGCAAAAACTCAAAACTTTTCTTAAATTAATAATTTAGAAAAAAAACCAAAAATGTGATTTGATGCTTTTGATCACTATTGATAACATTCCAAAAATGTACTAGAAGGCTTAACTCAAATGCAGAAATCTCTTTTTCAATATACTTACAATGGAAATAGAATACCTGGTTTCTAGTCTCATCCTCAGCTATTGTGTGGTCTCAAGATAAAACTCTATAAATCTATATTTATTTGTAGAATTAAGATAATTATTCCTACCAACCTCATAGTAATTTTGTGAAGTTAAATGATATCACTTGAAAGGGCTGCATGAACTATTAAGCATTTTGCAATTTTTGGTAATTTAGTTTATTTTTAAGGATGTAAGGAGATTCTTGATTGACAGAAGTAACTGTTTTGTAAATAATGCAGAAATGAGCTATTACTGTAACGTCTAGCTGCCATCAAAATTATCTGGACAAAGATCTGTCAAATGTTTTATGACTCTTATTGCTCAGAAAGTTTTAGAATATGCTGTAGTCTCTTTAGAGCCTGAATAAATATCATTATATAAAAGAAACGGAAAACAGAACAAAGTTGTATCATAGGTATCTTAAAAATTCAAGCTAACCCCAAAAATTCAATTTTTAACAGAAAAAAATACCGCTACTTCTCTGTCTACATGGCACCCCAGAAAGTTCTATTCGTGGTTGAAGAACCCTTCTGTAAAAGGTGGAAGATCAACTCTCTCTATGCTGACCACCATAATTTTAACTGTAATGGTTGGTTGGACACAGTTTATTCCTATTCCTCTCCCTGGGGTCTGTATGAAGACATTCAAACAATTTCTGAGAAGAAGTACACACGGAAGTTGACTGTACACAATCTCCTTGGCTGTAAACTCAGGCATGTAGGTAAAATAAACTATAGAAAACATGACCTCTGCTTCTGACTTAAATATGAATGCCCCCTCATGAGTGAAATGGTAAGAATCCAGCCTGGTTACATTCAGAGCTGCTTCTTTTCTCATCTTGGTTCTGGGTCACCTTCAGTTGTAACTTCTTCCATACCCAGGCATCAGCATGGTCAGAACAATCAGAATGATCACAGTCCTTCCGTCAGAGCTTTAGTACTGTCCTCCTTAATCTGGGAAATGAAAGCCAGCTCTCCTCACCTACACAGCCAGCATACAAATCACGGTTAATAAGAGCAAGCCCCAGGCTGCTCAAGCTCCATTTGCACCACATGCTCAAGACACGCATTTCTCTCCTGGCCTTTTCTCATGTCTTGGGAATGTCTACATTGCTTCTGACTCAAGCTTTGCTTTCCATTTTTGGGCTTAATTCTATCCACTGGACTTGAAGATTCATCTTGTTTTTTTTCACGTTATCCTTGGTTTACCCAAAGATCTTTTGTTCATAATTATCATCTGTTTTTTTGTTTTGTTTTGTTTTGTTTTGTTTGCCATCCCTCCTAAATCCCTGTAAACAAGTTAATTAAATATTACAAAACAACCACAATGGTAATAACAATAACAGCAGCAGCAATAAAATACTAATAAACCTGAGTTTGACTTGGATCCCAATTTCAGTGGAGACCTTACTGTTTCTCTCTGTCCTGATCTTGACCTACTGTAACCCGCTCTCCACTGCTATGGTAGAGACCATCCTACTATCAGGGAAGCTCAGAGCAGTGAAGCTCTAACTCTGTGAATACCTCTCAGAAAACTAGTCCTTAATTTAGTCTCATGTCAACAAGAGCCAATCCAGATAAACAGGAATTTAGACACTATTTGCAACAAATCCCCAGTCTTAAACTATATATATATATTCACCCTTGTCACCAAGCTGGAGTACAATGGTGCAATCTCGGCTCACTGTTACCTCCACCTCCTGGATTCAAGCGATTTTCCTGCCTCAGCCTCCTGAGTAGCTGGGATTCCAGTTGCCTGCCACCACACCCAGTTAATTTTTGTATTTTTAGTAGAGACGAGGTTTCACCATGTTGGCCAGGCTGTTCTTAAACTGCTGATCTCGGTGATCCACTCGCCTCGGCCTCCCAAAGTGCTGGGATTACAGGTGTGAGCCACCACACCCAGCCAATAATTTTTTAGAGAACAAACTTTAAATAGAATCACTGTGTAATTATTACATAGTTCTTCTGGTACCGTTTATATTAGCTAAGGTACAATGTGGAAGACAATAGATGCAGTGTAAAAGACAAATGAGGATCACACTCTTTTATCCATCTTCTGTAAAATACTTGCTATAGTTCTGTAGTTGTCCCAAATGAAGAATTTTCTGTCTTCTCTTTCTGTTACGCTGCATGGCTTAGAATTACAAAGAAATCTTGAATTTCTTGATGGGCTCTTAATTTTCTTCTTTTATACCATATGTCTCATCCAGGACTCTGCATTCCTTAGTTTATCCTCATACCAATTATATGAGGTAAATATGATAACTCGTATTTTAGGAGATGCTAAGTTGTTTATCTAACGTCACACAACTGGCAAAGGACAGAGCGGAATTTAAATCCTGGTCCTTCTAATATCAGGGTCTCTGTTCTTGTTATTATACCCTTGCACTTTGGATGAGAAGAGACATTCTGCCTGGGTAAAAGGGTTTCCCATGCGTAAAAGAAATGCACTATCAAGCGATAAAAAGTTCTGGTGGAATCTTAAATGCATATTGCTAGCTGAAAGAAGCCAGCGAGAAAGGGCTACATGCTGTATGAGTCCAATGACGTGACATTCTGTAGAAGGCAAAATTATAATGACAGTGAAAAGATCAGTGGTTGCCAGGGGTTGGGGGAGGAAGGGATGATTGGGAGGAGCACAGGGGAGTTTTAGGGCAGTGAAACCATCATGATACTGTAACGGTAGATATATGTCATGCATTGGTCAAAACCCATAGAATGTGTAACACCAAGAATAAATATTAATGTAAACTATGGACTTTGGGTTATGATGATGTGTCAGTGTAGGGTCACTGATTTTAATAAATGTACCATTCTAGTGTCGGAGATTGATGGGGAGGAGGTTGTGTTTATGTGGGGGCAGAAAATATACAGCAGTTCTCTATACCTTCTGCTCCATTTTTCTGTGAATCTAAAACTGCTCTAAAAAAAAAAAAGTTCTTTTTGTAAGAGAAAACAAAGGATTTGCCCACTACACAGACACCATTGACTTTATGTCACTTTACACCCTGCTCCAATTTCTATGTGGAGCACCCCAAATATTAATCAGAGAACAACAACTAGACAAAGTAAGCAATAGAAGGAGATGCTAAAAAAAAGTAAAGGTGTCCTAGGGTGTTCTGATTGCCTCTGTTTCACTTTCTCTCTCCTTCCTCTTATCTATCTTGTTGGCCTCGTGTCATTTTGTTTCTTTTATCTCCACTCTTAAACCTCTTTATTCACAAATGGAAAAGAAAAAACAAAAACTAAACTTTTTCATGGTGCTTTTAGAATTGACTGTTCCAGTTACCATTGCTGCCAAAACTGAGTGATATTACGCTCATAGGTTCTGTGGGTTAATAACTCAGACAGGCACAGAGGGCCCGGCTTGCCTCTGTTCTCTGATGTCAGAAACCAGAACTAGGAAGATTCCAAGACTCAGCTGACTCAACAGTGTGGGTATAGAATCATTTGAAGGAAACTTGTCCAACCCAAAGCCCACAGCCCACAGGCCACATACAGCCCAGGATGGCTTTGAATGCATCCTAAAACAAATTTGTAAACTTTTTAAAAACATTATGAGGTATTTTGGCATTTTTTTAGTTCATCAGCTATCATTAGTATTAATGTGTTTTATGTGTGACCCAAGACCATTCTCCTTCTTCCAATGTGGCTCTGGGAAGCCAAAAGACTGGACACCCCCTGATTTAAAGCTATTTTCTTTTCCCACACCTGGGTTTGGATGCTGGCTGTCCACTGATACATCAGTTATTCTGTTACTGAAACACTTATCCATAGGTCCTCCATTGATCTTTCCATGTGGGCTAGCTTGGGCTTCCTTGTGGAATCATGGCTGTGTTCCGAGACAATAACACAAAAGAGCAAGAGAAAAGTGCATGACACTTTCATGATCTAGCCTTAGAATACCCATAGTGTCATTGATAGCATAGTCAAAGCTTCCGGAAAGGTCTACCAGTGTTCAAGAGGAAGAGACATATACTCAAACCATTGTATGGGAGAAATGTCAAGATCACATTGTAAAAACATGTAAAATAGGAGACGCTATTGCTGCCATTTCTGAAAATATAATCTGCCACATAATATATATTAGATTATATATGTTTTGAAAATATAATCTGCCACATAAGATTATATAATATAATCTTCTTATATATTATTGTATCTTAAATAGCTAAGTATGTACTGAATTTGAATATTTGGTTAGATTGTTCCAAATCTTTACCTCTGATTATGTTTCAGATTGTAAGCCACATTTGGCAGGGACAGCAATGTCGAGTTCATTTACGTCACCTCCGCCATAGCACCTTGTGCTTGATAACCATAACATGCAATAGTATTACTAGCACTGCAATTGCTGATAGATACTTACACTTGAGTGTTCATTATTTAATTTATACGCTATAGCATTTTGTAACATGTCACAGAAAATCTACACTAACCAAAAAGGCATATAGCATCTCTATTGTGTAAATAAATTCTATTACTCCAGTTAGGTCTTGGTTGCTTTAGAATAGTGCATCATTTTTTCTACCAAGTGAATAGATTTTTGTAAAGCAATAATTGAATCTTACAATGAGTTGGAGAGGAGGGGGTGGCAGAATCACTACCTTAAAGGAACTATTATTTCTTTCATTTTTTTTTCTGAACAATTAGTTACTTTTAACAGTTTAATAGATTGTTGTCAATAAAAGGTCATCTGTGTGGGGCCTTGATCATGAATGTTTATCTCTTCTGAAAATCTAACTAATGAAGACAATTGTCCCTTTTCAGTTGATTTCATAGGTGGCTTTGACTCTTATGGCTATCAAGGGCCTCAAAAGACATCTCATTTACAACTACAGCCTATGTACATGTAAGTATTTTACTTGGAAGGTATTCTTCTGGGGTACTAAAGATAATCAAGTAACTGTATCATGATACAAGATTGGTGGCGTGCAGCTTTTGTTCAGTTATATACTTACAGTATTCTTTCTATTAATATTGTTTTGGCTAGGATAATTTTAATAACATTTTTCCATGAATTTTTCTTATTTGACTTATAAGAAATGCCATTTCTAAAGTTACCTTTAGTCTTACATAAGTATCACCTACATGTCTCAAAATCCTATGTTAATTATCTACCACTTCTTTGATGGCCAAAAAGTTGTATTTTTTGAAAATGATAGAACAATGTAAGCACTTAAAGGTAACTATATATAAACCATATATTCTGGTTTCATTTTACAGTGATTGTCCTGGCATAATTATTGCTCTCAAAAGAGTTCTCATTTAGATGATAAATAATAGGATCACCCTAGTTATATATAGTGTTAAAAAAATCAAAAACCGAGTAATACACTTTCTCTATCATTTTTCTAATGTAAAAGTGGAAATGAACTGGAGCATTAACACTGAAACTTATCGAACCCTTAACTCTAGCACTCAAGAGAGCAGACATACAATCAGAGCCTGATTTTTATATCTGTGTTTAGGCAAATTCCCTTGGATAACAACTGATAACAAATTCTAGATATCAGCATCAAGTGATATGCTGAATTGCAAGCGAGATCAAATAGAAAGTAAGATTCCAATTCATTTTAAAATGTGAACTTCTCTTTGAAGATCTGTGTTTGTTGTCGTTGTCCTCCACCATTGAATCATTTTGCCTTTTAATATCTTTAGTGTGTAGGATAATAAATGGAGTTTGGGAGTAAGTATTTCTCCTCCAAAGAGATTAATCTTTAAACAGCCCCTTTTAAACTCTCTTTAAAAAAAGAATAATCTTGCACCGTGCCTGTCTTTTTCTTTGAGTCCCTTGTAGTTCTCTGAAATCATTTGCTAACGGCATCCATAAACAGACTTTAGCAGTTCAGAAACCAACCAATATTTTGCTTCATTCAAAGCTCTGCACAGTGTATTACATATTTCTTCTTTTACATTCTCACAATCACTGCCCTAATTCATGCAATGTATGACCTGTTAAGTTTTTGGTCTCTGTCATTTCAGAAACCTCTATTGTATCCTCAATGTGGCTGCCAAATTAATCTTCCTATAGTACTGCGCTGATGATTTCACTTTCCTGCCTCAAAGCTATCAAGGAGTCCCTATTACCTACTGAAAAATCTAAATTCCTTACTATAGCCTGCAAGTCTACTCCGACCTGGCCCCCCAATAGTCTGTTGAAACAGTATCTCTTCTCTTCAACTCTTAATAATGTTTGAGTCCCAGCCATATTCAGGTGATGCTGGAGATATTAGGAAAATGTAGTAATGAATGAGAACTAGCCCTGTCCTCCTGAAGGTTGAGAGCATAAACAGTCTGATAGCTCCCCTTAGCCATTTTCTAGCCAGAGTAGAACTCTTGTCTTATCCAAATATGATATGTATTTTTCCAATTGTTTATGGTGTTCTCTTGACTCCAAACATCACCATTTTTTTCCAAATTCTACTCTTTGAAACCCCACTATCCTTTGAATTTTATCTTCACATATATTCCTTTATGAAATACTTCTTAATCTTTTCTCCTCTAATATTTCTCTTTTATTTCTTTCACCATGTACTACAGTTGTTTGCTATGCATGCCATACCTTCCCTATCCTCCCAGAAAAGTTCTCGATAGCTACAACAAAAATGATCACTCCTTCACACTCTTTACCATTCTTCTCAATATTTTATGTAACATTCTATAAAGTGTTCTATTTAAAAAGGCAGAGCAATCAGGAGTAGTGGTTAAGATGACCTACTGAAGGCATACTGTCTGAGATGAAATTCCCTGCAACCATGGGCATGTAACTTTGTTTGAATAACTTTATTTAATCTTACCAAGCCTAAGTTTCCTTACCTGGAAAATAGAGATAGCATACATACTTTATCTGATTGCTCTGAAATTATATGAAGTAACATATATAAAGCACATTAAACACAGGACATGTCACGTAGTAAGTGCTTAATAAACATAATTAGTGGTAGAACGATGTTTATGTTAGTCAACATCACTCATGAAAAGGCTGTATCAAATCAGAAATGACATATACTATAAGTCATTCCTAAAAGATCTCCTCTGTAAACAGTATATTGCATATAACAGGGGTCCCCTGGACCACGAGTAGTCCTGGCCCATGGCTTGTTCGATGCTGAGCACAGAGCAGGAGTTGAGCGGGAGGAGAGGGAGCATTACTGCCTGAGCTCTGCCTCCTGTCAGATCAGCAGCAGCATTCGACTCTCACAGCAGTGTGAACCTTATTGTGAACTGCATGTGTGAGGGATCTAGGTTTTGTGATCCTTATGAGAATCCAGTGCCTGATGATCTGAGGTAGAACAGTTTCACCCTGAAACCATGCCCCTCAACCCCGGTCCATGGAAAAATTGTCTTCCACAAAACCAGTCTCTGGTGCCAAAAATGTTGGAGACTGCTGACATATAACGTCAGCCCAAGTAACATGTAACAATATAGTTGTGCTCAAGAGTAGAATAAGGCCAGGCATGGTGGTTCACCCCTGTGATCCCAGCACTCTGGGAGGCTGAGATGGGTAGATCACCTGAGGTCAGGAGTTCGAGACCAGTTTGGCCAACATGGTGAAACCTCATCTCTACTAAAAATATAAAAATTAGCCAGGCGTAGTGGTGCACACCTGTAATCCCAGTTACCCAGGAGGTTGAGGCAGGAGAATCACTGGAACTTGGGAGGCAGAAGTTGCAGTGAGCCGAGATCACACCACTGCACTCCAGCCTGAGTGACAAAGTGAGACTCCATCTCAAAAGAAAAAAACAAAAAGTAGAATAAAACATCTAAAAGGTTTATAATTCCTTGCTACTAATATCACATATTTTCTTGTATTGATCAATATGAATGATCAGTAAATATGATCAAGCTGTAATAAATTAGATATAATCTCTCA